>NDFG01000471.1:408126-459113 GCA_002167245.1 Sporophila hypoxantha
CGCCCAGAGAAGATCTTTGAATCGTGTGCTATTTGTCACTACTGATGCTCGCCAACTATAGCTGATCCTATCAGCCACTTTCTCTGCTTTATCTCCCACCGTGATGAACCAGTCACTCCTTCACTGTCTGCTTGTAAATAGGTTAACATGACATTGCAAATGGCTTGTTTTCCCTTGCTCTGCCTGTGCTATCTCACCTGGAATCTTGTATAATTCTGCTTCTCACTCAGCCTTCCTCTGCAGATTTGCACACATGTCCATCATTCAGTTCAGTTCCTTTTGGTCTGCTCCTCCATCACATTCTCGGGGCTTCATATGAAATTGTCTTCTTGTTCTTACAACTTTTGTTGTGCTATTTCACTTGATCCTTCATCTCTTTTAAATATGACTTAATTTCTTAATTGGACTGTCGTCTGAATAAGTTCATATCTGGAACGACTTTTTTGTCTTGCTGAGTAATTTGTGATTTCATTAAGTTCTGTCCAGAAATCTGCCTAGAAACAGGTCCAAGGATTCAGTAAAGAAACTCAACTTGACTTCAGATTTTACGCAAGCTTAAGCACTCCTTTTGACTTTTCCTCTGATAACAGCCCAAGTAGGTGTCAACTTATAACGTCCTCCATTACAAATACGTCTTTTTTTTTTCCCTGTTCAGAATTATAAAATTTGAGAAAGTTCTGTTGTCTTAGATGGCATAATAAAGATGCAGTGTAAAATAAATTTTATTTTCATCATACAATGGTCTTTAACACGAAGAAAAATTTTTTAATTTTGTTGTTTTATACATTTAAATGGGACACACTGGAGAGAATGAGGAACAGAAGGAAAATAAAAATGATTGAACATTAATATTTTTAACTGTAAAAGAATTAAAATATCCTAAGGAAAACAATGAAAACCTTCTTCAGAGATAGTTAAACTGATGAAATATAAAAAATGTAATCTTCCAGTTGAATGAAAAACCATAGTGTTTGTTAAATGTGTCTAATTGAATCAAGTTGTGTGGTTTTTTGTTCTCAGCCAACTGCTGCCCGTAGAACAGTTTGCCAAAGGATAAAGACTCGGGCCATCCTTTTTGTATCATGCTGTAACTTTTAATCACTCAGTTTTCTTTTGGATCCCGTCTGTCTGCCCAAATCCTGAGGGCAAGTCAGAAGTAGATGGCTGAGCAGAGTAAATTCGTGTGTGAGCAGACACTATGCTTGTCACAGAACTATGGCAGTTAAATTCTTGAGATTAAATACTGATCTTTTTGAAAAGTAAACCCGGTGCATTTAGGACATTGTGAACCACGGAACAGAACCTATGATCTTGGACCATTGTTTAATTCTTATTTGTATTTTCATCGCCCGTGCATCTGTGACAGTGGAAGTGAGTGTCACTTGCATTGTGTTTGGATTGCTCCAATAGCAGTATCTCCAAACTTTGTCTGTGCATTCCTCACTCGGTCTGTTCTGCAACTCTGCCTTCTCTGTGTCATATCCTGCTCCTGTACATATATCATGTACAGTATCCTTGCAACTCTTTCTTCACATATGCTGAGGACCTGTTTAAAACGTCTTTGAAATTCTTTGTAACAGTCACTCATGCCTCAACCTTTTATTAAAAACTTACCTTTATTCTTGGTTTCTTGAGCTGGTATTATACCTTTAACAAGCACATTTGTTATAGCTGTACATGATTTCACTTCATCTGGCGAAACCAGGTCCATCCTCTCTGTCACCATCACCAAATTCTGTCCGGAATAGTCAGTGCATAAAGGAATAATGAAGTGTTCCTTCAAGGAAAGAAGCTTCTCATCTGCCTACCTTTTGTTTTGCATAAAGGCCATGTTCCCCTGAAACCCCTTCATCTTTGCAACACCTACTTGAGGTCCTGCAGATCTCTGAATATGCTGACGTTTGTGTTGACGCCGTGCTCCAGCTATGTTGGATTCTCTCTGGCAGGCACAGGCTTGTCTCAAGGGATTACAAAAAGAACCTTTTGAAGCTGTCTGCTCCTGGGCTATGTTCTTTACCTCGGATATTGTTCCTTTACCTGGGATGTTCCCTGCATTGGGCTGTTTCCCTTTACTAGGATGTGTCCTTACCCTACGATGTTCCTACCTGGATATGTCCCTTACCTGGGAATATGTTTCCTGTCGGATTTGTCCTTATCGGATATGATCTTGACTTGGAGTGTTTCCTGTCGGATTTGTTCCTTATCTGGATATTCCTTACCTGGGAAATGTTTTCTTCTGATTTGTTCCCTACTGGATAGTGTCCTACTCTTGGGACAGTGTTCCTACTGGGAATGTTTTTCCTGTATTGGGAATTGTTCTTTACTGACTATGTCCTTACCGGACAGTGTTCCCTGCTGGCTGTGTCCCTTACTTAGATGTGTGTCCTTACTGGCTAATGTTCTCTACTGGGATTTGTCCTTACTCTGGGATATGCCCTTACTGGCTGTGTCCTTAAAACTGATATTCCTTATCTGGATTGTGCCTGTCTGGATGTTCCTTATCTCGGCTGATATGTCCTTACCGGGAGTTTTCCTGCTGCTGTGTTCTACCTGGATATTCCCCTTACCTGGATTGTTCTTAAGTGATAATTCTCTACCTGGATTTGTTTACCTGGGATAGGTCCTTACCGGTACAATCATTTCCCTGCCTGGGCTGTTTCCAACCCACGCCTCTTGCTGTGACAACACTCACAGCACCTTGTTTTAAGGAGCGCGCCCGTGTTGCCTGAGCGTCCCAGGCTGGTGCCGAGCAGACTTTAGTGGGAGATGCAGTGATGCTGGCACACGAGCAGGAGGAACACCGAAGTCAAACACAGCTCCACAGCCTGGCACAGCATTATAAAAAGCTGGGCAGGGCTGGCCCTGGGGCTTGCAGAGGTTCCAGTTCCGTCAGCGTCAGCCAGGGCACGCGGCCATCCTTCTGCTCGGTTTGTGCGTGAGGTTATCTCGTGCGATCTCTGCAAGGAATCTTCTGATAAAATTAATGCATGTTGGCAAAAGCCAGCCAGGTAGAGCTAAGAGAAAGCATTGAAGGCTTTGATTCCAGTCATAATAATTCTAAGCAGGACAGATACATTTCAATCTTTACGCTGCTAGTCTTTAGACCGCGTTTTGGTTTAAACTCGAGCTGTCACAAAACATGAGATCTTTTGATCTCTGCTGGCCCAACGTTACTCAAGCAACTCATCCGAGCAGAACTTTTCAAGCCTAGGGTGTTACTCATGTGCTCATATCTCATCAACTTCTCCTGGTTGTATTTATTTATTTTTTTAAACACTTAATGAACACATATTTAATTAGCAGCACCTATTGAATAAATACAACCAGATATGCCCTGCACACAACGCTATGAAAGAAAATATCAGTTGTGAATTAACATTAAAGCAACCTTACAAAAGGCCAAATATGTTTAATAAAATAATGCTGCTGGCTATTTACAAAGCAACAAACAAGAAAGTAACCTCCTGTTAAAACAGGAGAAATTGAGAAAAACACACGAAGAAACTTAAAGTTATTTGCCATAGAATTTATTCTTTTCTCTTTCATTCCTCCTTTGGGGACATGGTCTAAGTCTTTTCATTCCGCTGGTGATGTGTGGAGGACCGCATGCAGGGAGCAGAGCTGGTGCTGAATGCAGAAGGATGAAGTAGGCAGAGCTGCCTCCAGCACAGGAGCTGTCCTCCACCCTTGGCCACCAGTGCTGCTTCACTATGGGCAGGTTCCTGCTCTTAGGTGCTGTTAGACATTTAGAACTTTGAGGATCTTGTGAGCAGAAAAGTACAGGCTGAAGCTAATTTTTGTATCCAATTAATACATGTTCTTTTAATTTTCACACTATTTTCAGTATTTCTGTTCTGTTCCTGTCTGATGATGCGTCACTGAAGGGTTTTGATGTTGAGTTAAGACTAATTTCACTGTAGATTCAGAAAAATTCTTCACAGGGAGAGTGATTATTTAATCAATGAATACCAGTACGTATTCTCCAACACAGATAAAACAATTATACTTCTCACATAGGTATGGTTTCTAAAGAATTTTAGAAAACTCAGAGTAAAACATGCAACAAATAACCAACGTTGCTGAGATTATAGGAGATAATTTGTTACCTGCTATTTTCTGCTACAGCATGAACTGGAGGTTTGGGAGCAGCTAATAATGCATAATTCAACGGCTGCAATATGCACCTTAAGATTAAAGATATTCCTGATCCTGACCATCCTTCTAAGTTATCAAACTTGTGTATTCAAATCACCGTTTTTTTTTTTTAATCTTGAATTTAGAAAAGGTTCCTTCATATAATATGATTGTACTCTGCCAGTGTTTCTAACCAAACTCTTATTGCTTGGGACTTTGGGAGGACGTTGGATAAGTTAGTGCTGTGACATCAACAGATTTCCTTAAGATTCAAACAACAGAAAAATAGACAACTAATGATGCAAAGAGACAGTCACAAGACCTCGAGTATTCTGTAATGAATACAGACATATTCTGCTTTTCAAAACAAAAGAATATATCCAAGACTGAACCCAGCACACTTAAAAATGCCGCTTATATTGCACTGTTAGCAATAAATGAAAAGCAGTGTTGTACCAAGGGTACATACCCAACATTCAATGCAATATTCAGTTATTATTCACACCACTTTCAATCTGGGGGAGCAGGAGAAGCTTCATGACAAGCTAAGATCAGGAGAGCAGTCAGGTGTTCACACAGCAAGTATGCAAGAGCAAGGCAGACGCAGCTCCCAGGGTGGCTGAGCCTTTACTGCCCCCTGCAGCAAACCCAGAGCGCCCAGAGCTGTCAGCGCTTTACTCCGAGCCTTTGTACTGTACTGCCTTACTTGGCAATCTCCTTAGTGCAGTTCCTTAAAATTAACTGTACTGCCTCCTGCCAGCCCTTTTGTGAGCTCCTTACTGCAATCTGCTTATCTGCAGTCTTTACTGCAGCTCTTTACGTATCTGCTTCCCTGTACTTCCTTACCTGCAGCTCTTTAACGTTACTGTGCCTTACTGCATCTCCTTGGCCTGTAACCCTTTACCTGTACCTATTTCTGCAGCCCTTTAACTGCAGCTCTTACCTGCAGCTCTTAACCCTGTAACTCTTCCTGCAATCCCTTCCCGCATCTCCTTTTCGCCTGTCAGCTCTTGCCCTGCCATCCACCGTTTTTCCTGCATCCCCGTCTCCTCGCTCCTTTCCCTGCATCACCTCCTTCCTGCATCTCTTCCCTGCATCCCCTATCCCTGCATCTCATTCCTCATCCCTTTCCCTGATCTTCCCTGCATCTTGCCCTGCATGCTTTCCCTGAGGCAGAGCTGGAGGCAGGCTCATCCTGTGCAGCAGTCCTGGTGAAGGAGCTCCATCATTCCAAACCACCTCACTTCCTTCTCTGGCCCACTCTGTGTGCTGGCATGAGGCCACACGGTGTGGGCTGTTCCCTGTCAGCTGTGCTGGCTCGCGTGGCAGCACAACAAGCTTGGGCTCTGGTGAGCACTGCCAGGACAGCCAACCAATCCCGATTACAACTAATCGCAGCACAGCCTCATAATGGCTGCTTGAAGAAATAACTTCATTCAGTCAAATCCCAGCACAAACACTCTGGCTTTTGTTATCCCCTCTTTTCTGACATGGCAGGATGAAAAGAATCAGCTCCTCCATAGGCTGGTGCTCTGAGTGGATGCTGATGGCTGGTTGGTGCAGGGAGCTGATCTGGAAAAAGAAGCTGTATTCTGTATGGAATAGAAGTCATGCTAAAGATAGAAATCTAGAGAGAAATTTCTTTCTAGTGCAAGGAATCAAGGGAAAGACGGACATAGAAATTTATCTTGATTGCTGATCTGATCTGAGCATCTAATCAGGTCGAAGACGTGATCAGGAAGGATTTCTGGACTCCTTGTTGTGGTTGTGAGACTCTGGTGTGGTTGTATGTGGGTTGTTAGTTTGAGATTGGTGTGGGTATGGTTTGGTTGGTTAGTTTGGGGTTTAATAGAAAATTATTGAAACATTAGTAAAAACATCGTTGTGGATTTTGGAGCACTGTGCTGCTGCAATTCTGCTTCAGAACTGTAAGTTAGACCAAGCTGGAAGACGACACACACACACACATATTGCTTAAATGCAGAACTGCTTGAGAACAACTGTAATCGGAGCACTGGGATGTGCAGATCATCCTCAGGATCATAGAGTGCAGGAATTCATCCAGAGGCTGTATCTTTATAGGCTCAGCTTCAACTATTAAGCAGCCTTGAAGCTGTCTTTAAGACTGGAGTTCACTTTCAAAATGATGCCTATTATAATGATTCAAAGTGTTGTCGCCAAATACTGAACTCTCATCCTGTTTATTCACCAAGCACAAGTGCGTAAGAAACTAAAATAAGATAATGTTTAATTATTTCTTAGATGTTCATGTCAACTAGCGGCAGCCACATAAAAATATAAGTGTTGAAAAGAAAATATGACAAATATCTTTAAAAGCTCCTGAGGCATACAGATGATCCAGTGATTCAATATGTGAGCAGCATTTTCACATTGGGTGTCCTATTCATCTTTCCAATGAATCTGACACACAGACATTGCAAGCAGTCTGACACGCTTCCCCCTCACTTCTGTTACTAAGCAACTTGTGAAAAGGAAAAGATGAACTCACTGGTATTGGATGTGAGTAGAGTCACATCTAAGGCTGCACAACAGGATGTCGCCTGGAAGAGAGAAAATGAATATTTTCCCAATAACGAAGAAAGTCCCAAATTAAGCAAGCTGTTCAACACCTCTTGCGTTCCTGGCTTTTCTTTAAACACACAAGACAAATAAGAGAATTCCAGCTGAACACTGCATTTCCTCTGCTCACCAAGAGGCTTGATGGGAACTGGCTCCGTTGTGCATGCAAAGGAATGTGCACGCCTTCAACCTCCCCAAGTGTGCCTCCATCTCGCCAGAGCAGGCCTCATCAAACTGGCATGTATCCGTTTGTTGCTCACTCAAGGGAAGGGACTGCGCCGCGCCAATCTGCTCTGACAGGCGTGTGAGAGCAGATGTGAACTGACTGCTGTGCTAGAGAAGATGGGAAGAGTGAAAATGCTTCAGTGTAGTTTGGGAAGGTTTAGATGTGGTACGAATGCAGGCTCAGTCAGCCGGAAGCTGTAAGATGAATTGGAGGTAAACTACAAGCATCCGCAGCCTTGTAGTTCACTTTACAGGACTGGGGAAAACAGAAAGATACTAATAATTGAAACTTTAATCAAGAAGGACTAAAAAAGAGATAGCTGACTAGAGGAAAAAAAAAAGCAGTTGTCAAACAAAGAACAAAGAGAGTTGTTTGAATACAATATCAATAAATAAGAAAGAAATAGGACTCGCAGACAGAGAGAGGGAGGGAAGGTTGAGCAAGACAGGATTTTTGAAGATCATATGAGTTGTCAAAGGTATTTCGGAGGGAAAAGAGAATGCAGAAGTTCATACTGCCTGAGACGTAACTGAAGTAAGATGAAATGGGTCAAAACAAAATTACAAAACCTCCTTACCTTCCTCAATTTCCTTCTCTCCTTTAAATTTATGTTTTAATCTAAAGGAAACTATTTTCTGGAAGGCACTAAGAGCAGAAAGCTGGAGAATCTGCAGAGCAATACCTTGCTACATGCAAAATTCAGCAATGAGGCTGAATTCCCCGGAAACACAGGAGCAGGGACCGGAAACTGCCAGATGGCAGGGGCAGGTGACATTGTAAGGGGTTCTTGGAGAAACAGGAAGATTGAGATCTGACTCCAGTTCAAGAATGTGCCTTTATTCATTTTATCATAATAATACTTACATTATAAACCTATACTAAACAGAAAAAGAAAAGGTTACATCAGAAGGCTATCTAAGAATGAGAATCATAGAAAAAGATGATAACAAGGCTCTGTCTGGACCTGTCAGAGCCAAGCTGCTGTGATTTGCCATGAAATTAGAAAAAACCCATGAGCCCAATCCAGATGCACCTGTGCATTCCACAGCAGCAATAACATTGTTGCATTTTGTTCCTCCAGCTTCCCAGGAGAAAATCTAAGGAAAGGGTTTCATGAAGATGTCCTGTGCCAGGCAGGTGTGGTGGGCAAGGCCAAGCTCAGAGGAAGACAGAGCAGCCAGGGCCCGTAAAGGGGACACAGGAGGGGGCAGGAGGCAGAAGCAGGCTGGGATCAGGAGGGTGGCACGCAGGTGCACAGGCAGGTTTGACACCACACGGCACATGGATGAGCCTGTGGGCTGCACAGGGAAGATCTGAGCCCTCTGCTGGCACCCATGGCAAAGATTGGCTCTCAAGTGTGGCAAGGGGGAGCGTTGGTTTTCATGCTAAAGATCAAACAAATAGCTCCCTACCCTCTCTAGCCGTGCAGGAAATGGGATAATGACAGTCAATAACACCTCAGAGTTGGCGCAAGCAGCACTGCAGTGGTTTGGGGCTGTCTCTTGAAGGCTAGCAAACGTTTCTGTTGCGCAGTGCTGCTGAGGCAGTTTCGGATCCATGTCTTGCACCTGCCTGTGGACACCAGAGTGCTACAGGCAGGTGCTGGCACATAGTCCTGAGCTCCAGGGAATGGCTGGGGCACCACAGGCTGTGGGCTGTGGGAGCTGCCATGGAACACAAGATCCAGGGCCCCAGGGGAATGAGAAAGAGACTTTTGGTCATTATTTGCATGGCGTGGCAACAGACACAGAATACAGTCGAATATATCGACTTGGAATAAAATCATGTTCTGGTGTTGGACGTACTGGTAGGTTAGAGATAAATGGCTTGAAAAGTCTGAATAGTGGCTCTTTATTAAATGATTAAATGTCACTAGTAACAGTGGCACTAGTACAAGCCTAGTTCTCAAGAGGATCCTTGGTTTTCATCAGGACGTTTCCCGTTGCCATGTGATGTGAGACTTAAACACAGTATTGCATTGTAAAAAAGTTATTTCATTGTAAACACATTTTATTTCATGTAAACACATTTATTTCAATGTCTATGCAGTGAAGCATCTTGGTTACCAGTACGTCTTTCATATAAATACAGAGTTTAATTTTAATATAGGCTGAAGAAGTGTCTTGTCCTCCCAAACATCAAACACAAGAGGGTGACTGCAAAAAAAGCTTAGAGCTTTCTCTCTGTCTCGTGCCAGAGGCAGAGAGAAGGTGGTGAGAGAAAAGTGGTCTTGGCTTCTAAGCAGCAATTACAAGTATTCCCAATAAGCTGAGAATAGTTTTTATCTTGACATGGGACGTAGCATGGCTGAAGCAGCGGGTTTCTACAAGAAACTCTTGATCGTTCTTTGTATGTTTTTTCTTCATGTTTGCAAAAATAGAATTGTCTGTACTTTTTGCTGGCAGGATTGATTGTTCTGATCTTATCTGCCCCAATAATTCTCTGTGCCCAAGTAAAGAATCAGGGAAGCACAGCAAATAAGCAGGGACCTTGGTCAGTAACTTTTATGCTGTGCTTTTTTGATACAACTAATTGAGAGTCACACTTGCTCTTCCAAGGATAGTGCAATGCTTCAAGCAATTCTCACTGTCCTCTTACTGCAATGGATTTAAGATATTATACATTTGGTACTGAGGGGTGTAAAATGATGCAAGGGTTATTGTAATAAAATGTGCAGCAATTGTGCCACAGTGTCTAGAGCAAGAGTGGATTCTGACAACAGCTAGAGCTACTGGACTACCTTGATCTAGATTGAATCTGGGACTTGCGGCTTGGTCTCCCTACTTTCATACCTTTCCAATGCGCTCCCACACTTGAAAAAGAGAAGTGCAAACTTGCTTTCTTACTCAACAGGTTAGGCTATCACCATGCAGGACTTTCTGGGCCAACGCATTAGAGGTGCAGATGTTGGCCAGTACAGATTTTAATTGTGTCCTTTCTGTCATAGGAAACACTGGTGGTAGACAAAGGAAAAAGTGACAAATTCCTGTTGGCAAAAACTGAAACATCACGTGAACTCAGAAAGCCCACTGTTAAAAAGTAATAATAAATGCAAACACATAACGTGTCAACAACCGAGGCTGCCATTTTCAGCTTTGGAAAAGAATAATGGGTTAAAATCTCTCAAATAACAAATTACTGACATCATTGGCAAGTATGTAAAATTGCAATAATGAGGACAGGTAGCTGTTGGAAATGCCATGGTGTAAGTGAACAGAGCTGTGGTTTGTTGTGCTTTTTGTCTGTGTAACAACACGATACAAGTTGGTGAAACAACAGAAGAATTAAAGACTAGAATGCACACGATGTTTTACACAGGGCCCTACAACACAGGCTCTGCCGCCGCTCTGGACGAGCATAAATCTACTTCGTGAACTCGCAGGTGGATCATAGGAGGGTATCGATATCAGGCTTTCACAGATGATTCTCGTATCACCGATTCTACTGGCTCCGATTCACTGCTGAATAATGTAGGCGATCCAATTAAAGATGTATTTTGATGTTGCGTGTCTTTTCACTACGAAGTGCGTTCCATCTCTCAGAGAGGCTGGCTGCACTGCAGGGTGGTTTATGAGAGGCATAAGGCCATACCGCAAAGTGCAGCCGAGAGTGGTGGCTGTGCAGCAGGGGTGGCAATGTCCTGGCCTTTCCCTGCTGGGCACACCCAGCTGCGCTCACAGGGCAGCAATTTGGCTGCTCTGTGCACATTAATGCCCACCACAAGTCCTGGTGAAATAACTACAGAAATAGTGGCGAAGTGTCACAGGGTCCCAGAATTAGGGAAGAGATGAGGAATCTGTAGGACTAAGAATGTTTCAGTGAGGACAGTAAGGTGACTCCTATTTTATATATATATAATCTTTTACATTACAACTATACTTAAAAGAATAGAGAGAAAGGTTCATCAAGAAAGCTAGCTTAAGCTAAGAATCTTGAATCAGAAAGAATGAAACAAGTGCTTTTGTTCGGCTCTCTGTCGACAGCTCACTGTGAATTGGCCATTAATGAGAAACAAACCACATGGAACAATCACAGATGCACTGTTTGCATTACTCCAGCATAATAACATTGTTTGCATTTGTTCCTATGAAGCTCTCTCCGCTCCAGGCAGAAAATATCCTAAGGAAAAGGAATTTTCCATAAAAGATGTCTGCGATGAAATACCTGAGCACTGTTTCAAGGCTCCAAGGTGTGTTGAGGCACTTACCTTAACTTTTTCAGACGTGAGATAGGTATTTCTGTTCTCCAAGATAGTCCTATGGCATTTATTTCGGTACGAGCGATGACTGAGAAGATGAAGGACGAATGACAGCCATGGTTCCAGCACGGTTGAGAGGCTGATTAGAGTTTTTAAGGAGAATCATAGATGTGGAATGCTCAGGTGGTTTTACGAGCTCGTCGGATCAGCAGTGACAGCTCAGCGAGAGATATAGACGGCGTCGAGTATATCATCATTAGATCAGTGCCACAGCCAGCGTCTGTGTATAAAGACACAGAGATACGTAGGCCTTTTGGAGTTCCTTGGCTTTAAATCAGTGCCATTCTTGATCTAGAGAAGGAAGCAATAGGAAGGTGAGGACTGTCAACCTCAGCAAAGCACAACATCTGTCTCTCACGGAGAGAACAATTTCCTTACCTTTGAGAGGGGAGCGACTATGAGCAGACATGGTAATAATTCTGGAGAGAGCCTACAGCTTGACGTGAGAGAGACGTGAGCAGGTACCTCGATGCGAGCAATGGATATGGAGGATAACACTCTGCCAAGTTCCAGAGCAGGATTCCTGTGGTGATGGGCCAGGTTGCAGCAGGGTAGGTCCGCAGACACCCTCCCTCTGTCCTCTCTAATTTCCTTACGTTGTTAAAATGGTTTGGTGCCTCAAGGCTGAACGTCAGGAAGCACAATACATGCCTCCTGCAGGACTGAAAGGGATTCAAATAGATCGGATGTGAGGATGAAGAGACTGCTTGTGGCTCCAGCAGGAGTGGCTGGAACAGAGGCAGAGCAGGATGACAAGGCCGGTGGTCACAGGGACGCACGGAATCACCTGTCACCAAAGCCCAAGTGCTCAGCCTATTTGGGATTGTCAATTCCCTCAGCCAGCCTCAGCAATCTTTTATTGCAGCTGTAGCTTTTCTGCCTGACAGATATGCCACAGATTTCGGAAACGCTTGCATGCTCAAAAGGGAAATTCAGCGAGCCAAGGAGAGCAACTCCAGCACTGTGATCTCTACTTTAGTCTTCTCAGGCACAGGTACTTTCACTGCAAGAGGAAGAAAAGAGAATAATAATAGAATCAATGTGAGAATGAAGTAAAAAACAATAAGTGGTATAAGAGAAAGGAAAAAATTAAAAATACTGGTAATGAGCGGACACAATCCTGAAGCCCCGCTCTGACGTGTGAGGCCACAGGCAGGTATTTGGCCCTTGATGATTAGAACCTCCCTTTCCTGGCAATCACTGCAGCTTCAGTGAAATGATTTATCTCAAAAATAAAGCTGTGTGGTCGGTAAAGCGGTGATCATTAAATGCTTTAAATAACGCATAAAAAAAAAACGGGGGGGTTTTTTTTTTTTTGTGAGTCTCAGGCGTTAATCTCATCAGACCGGTAAGAGAAGATGCTTTTGAAGTGCAAAGTACTCATCATTACCGACTGATGGCTCATAAAGCAGCGTTTGTGCTCATCAGAGCAGGAACCCTGTCAAGTGCAACAACCGAAAAAAAGGTGGGGGGGTGCCAATCTGTGCCTCCTGAGTCTTCTGCTGGCTTCCCCACGTCCCTCACCTGGAAGGTACAGGCTTTCTGATGTGCAGGTGCCTTCAAACTCCTCTCTTGTAATTTCCTGCCTCGCGTGCTTGAATGCTCTGAACTGCTTTGCTGCTGATGACTTGCCAGGAGGTTGTTTTCCATTTTTTGAGGCATGTTCAGCTCAGGTACCTTTGACTTGTATGATCATACTTAGACTGAATTTAATCGAGAGCTCCCTTCGCTCTACTTGTACACAAAGAACAGAGTCCTTATATCTGGCAAAATTGGTAGGAGGATGGCAGAGACTGCAACTGGAGGGGGAGGTGAATGCAAGGAATTTGTGCATTCCCACAATATGGGCGAGGGTAATTGTGCATTCCTACAGTGTGGGCACTGTGAGTTGTAAGGAATTTGGCATTCCCCGACAGTGATGGGGCAGGGAATTTTGTGCCATTCCCATTATAGGGCAGCGGAATTTGTGCATCCCCAAGTGATGGGCAGAATTTGTGCATCCCCCATGAATAGGCAGGGCATTTGTGCAATGCCCGGAGTGATGGGCAGGGAAGTTGTGCATTCCTCACAGTGATGAGGCAGGGAATTTGTGCATACCCACAAGTGTGGGGCAGGCGGAATTTCGGCATTCCACAACTTAATGGGCAGGGAATGTGTGCATTCCCGAGAGTGGCAGTGGAATTGGCACCCCAGTGATGGGCATAGGCGAATGTGCATTCCCCCATGATGGGCAGGGAATTTGGTCATCTCTCCCCATTGATGGGGCGGGGATTGTGCATTTCCCCAATCCGCCCAGAGAAGATCTTTGAATCGTGTGCTATTTGTCACTACTGATGCTCGCCAACTATAGCTGATCCTATCAGCCACTTTCTCTGCTTTATCTCCCACCGTGATGAACCAGTCACTCCTTCACTGTCTGCTTGTAAATAGGTTAACATGACATTGCAAATGGCTTGTTTTCCCTTGCTCTGCCTGTGCTATCTCACCTGGAATCTTGTATAATTCTGCTTCTCACTCAGCCTTCCTCTGCAGATTTGCACACATGTCCATCATTCAGTTCAGTTCCTTTTGGTCTGCTCCTCCATCACATTCTCGGGGCTTCATATGAAATTGTCTTCTTGTTCTTACAACTTTTGTTGTGCTATTTCACTTGATCCTTCATCTCTTTTAAATATGACTTAATTTCTTAATTGGACTGTCGTCTGAATAAGTTCATATCTGGAACGACTTTTTTGTCTTGCTGAGTAATTTGTGATTTCATTAAGTTCTGTCCAGAAATCTGCCTAGAAACAGGTCCAAGGATTCAGTAAAGAAACTCAACTTGACTTCAGATTTTACGCAAGCTTAAGCACTCCTTTTGACTTTTCCTCTGATAACAGCCCAAGTAGGTGTCAACTTATAACGTCCTCCATTACAAATACGTCTTTTTTTTTTCCCTGTTCAGAATTATAAAATTTGAGAAAGTTCTGTTGTCTTAGATGGCATAATAAAGATGCAGTGTAAAATAAATTTTATTTTCATCATACAATGGTCTTTAACACGAAGAAAAATTTTTTAATTTTGTTGTTTTATACATTTAAATGGGACACACTGGAGAGAATGAGGAACAGAAGGAAAATAAAAATGATTGAACATTAATATTTTTAACTGTAAAAGAATTAAAATATCCTAAGGAAAACAATGAAAACCTTCTTCAGAGATAGTTAAACTGATGAAATATAAAAAATGTAATCTTCCAGTTGAATGAAAAACCATAGTGTTTGTTAAATGTGTCTAATTGAATCAAGTTGTGTGGTTTTTTGTTCTCAGCCAACTGCTGCCCGTAGAACAGTTTGCCAAAGGATAAAGACTCGGGCCATCCTTTTTGTATCATGCTGTAACTTTTAATCACTCAGTTTTCTTTTGGATCCCGTCTGTCTGCCCAAATCCTGAGGGCAAGTCAGAAGTAGATGGCTGAGCAGAGTAAATTCGTGTGTGAGCAGACACTATGCTTGTCACAGAACTATGGCAGTTAAATTCTTGAGATTAAATACTGATCTTTTTGAAAAGTAAACCCGGTGCATTTAGGACATTGTGAACCACGGAACAGAACCTATGATCTTGGACCATTGTTTAATTCTTATTTGTATTTTCATCGCCCGTGCATCTGTGACAGTGGAAGTGAGTGTCACTTGCATTGTGTTTGGATTGCTCCAATAGCAGTATCTCCAAACTTTGTCTGTGCATTCCTCACTCGGTCTGTTCTGCAACTCTGCCTTCTCTGTGTCATATCCTGCTCCTGTACATATATCATGTACAGTATCCTTGCAACTCTTTCTTCACATATGCTGAGGACCTGTTTAAAACGTCTTTGAAATTCTTTGTAACAGTCACTCATGCCTCAACCTTTTATTAAAAACTTACCTTTATTCTTGGTTTCTTGAGCTGGTATTATACCTTTAACAAGCACATTTGTTATAGCTGTACATGATTTCACTTCATCTGGCGAAACCAGGTCCATCCTCTCTGTCACCATCACCAAATTCTGTCCGGAATAGTCAGTGCATAAAGGAATAATGAAGTGTTCCTTCAAGGAAAGAAGCTTCTCATCTGCCTACCTTTTGTTTTGCATAAAGGCCATGTTCCCCTGAAACCCCTTCATCTTTGCAACACCTACTTGAGGTCCTGCAGATCTCTGAATATGCTGACGTTTGTGTTGACGCCGTGCTCCAGCTATGTTGGATTCTCTCTGGCAGGCACAGGCTTGTCTCAAGGGATTACAAAAAGAACCTTTTGAAGCTGTCTGCTCCTGGGCTATGTTCTTTACCTCGGATATTGTTCCTTTACCTGGGATGTTCCCTGCATTGGGCTGTTTCCCTTTACTAGGATGTGTCCTTACCCTACGATGTTCCTACCTGGATATGTCCCTTACCTGGGAATATGTTTCCTGTCGGATTTGTCCTTATCGGATATGATCTTGACTTGGAGTGTTTCCTGTCGGATTTGTTCCTTATCTGGATATTCCTTACCTGGGAAATGTTTTCTTCTGATTTGTTCCCTACTGGATAGTGTCCTACTCTTGGGACAGTGTTCCTACTGGGAATGTTTTTCCTGTATTGGGAATTGTTCTTTACTGACTATGTCCTTACCGGACAGTGTTCCCTGCTGGCTGTGTCCCTTACTTAGATGTGTGTCCTTACTGGCTAATGTTCTCTACTGGGATTTGTCCTTACTCTGGGATATGCCCTTACTGGCTGTGTCCTTAAAACTGATATTCCTTATCTGGATTGTGCCTGTCTGGATGTTCCTTATCTCGGCTGATATGTCCTTACCGGGAGTTTTCCTGCTGCTGTGTTCTACCTGGATATTCCCCTTACCTGGATTGTTCTTAAGTGATAATTCTCTACCTGGATTTGTTTACCTGGGATAGGTCCTTACCGGTACAATCATTTCCCTGCCTGGGCTGTTTCCAACCCACGCCTCTTGCTGTGACAACACTCACAGCACCTTGTTTTAAGGAGCGCGCCCGTGTTGCCTGAGCGTCCCAGGCTGGTGCCGAGCAGACTTTAGTGGGAGATGCAGTGATGCTGGCACACGAGCAGGAGGAACACCGAAGTCAAACACAGCTCCACAGCCTGGCACAGCATTATAAAAAGCTGGGCAGGGCTGGCCCTGGGGCTTGCAGAGGTTCCAGTTCCGTCAGCGTCAGCCAGGGCACGCGGCCATCCTTCTGCTCGGTTTGTGCGTGAGGTTATCTCGTGCGATCTCTGCAAGGAATCTTCTGATAAAATTAATGCATGTTGGCAAAAGCCAGCCAGGTAGAGCTAAGAGAAAGCATTGAAGGCTTTGATTCCAGTCATAATAATTCTAAGCAGGACAGATACATTTCAATCTTTACGCTGCTAGTCTTTAGACCGCGTTTTGGTTTAAACTCGAGCTGTCACAAAACATGAGATCTTTTGATCTCTGCTGGCCCAACGTTACTCAAGCAACTCATCCGAGCAGAACTTTTCAAGCCTAGGGTGTTACTCATGTGCTCATATCTCATCAACTTCTCCTGGTTGTATTTATTTATTTTTTTAAACACTTAATGAACACATATTTAATTAGCAGCACCTATTGAATAAATACAACCAGATATGCCCTGCACACAACGCTATGAAAGAAAATATCAGTTGTGAATTAACATTAAAGCAACCTTACAAAAGGCCAAATATGTTTAATAAAATAATGCTGCTGGCTATTTACAAAGCAACAAACAAGAAAGTAACCTCCTGTTAAAACAGGAGAAATTGAGAAAAACACACGAAGAAACTTAAAGTTATTTGCCATAGAATTTATTCTTTTCTCTTTCATTCCTCCTTTGGGGACATGGTCTAAGTCTTTTCATTCCGCTGGTGATGTGTGGAGGACCGCATGCAGGGAGCAGAGCTGGTGCTGAATGCAGAAGGATGAAGTAGGCAGAGCTGCCTCCAGCACAGGAGCTGTCCTCCACCCTTGGCCACCAGTGCTGCTTCACTATGGGCAGGTTCCTGCTCTTAGGTGCTGTTAGACATTTAGAACTTTGAGGATCTTGTGAGCAGAAAAGTACAGGCTGAAGCTAATTTTTGTATCCAATTAATACATGTTCTTTTAATTTTCACACTATTTTCAGTATTTCTGTTCTGTTCCTGTCTGATGATGCGTCACTGAAGGGTTTTGATGTTGAGTTAAGACTAATTTCACTGTAGATTCAGAAAAATTCTTCACAGGGAGAGTGATTATTTAATCAATGAATACCAGTACGTATTCTCCAACACAGATAAAACAATTATACTTCTCACATAGGTATGGTTTCTAAAGAATTTTAGAAAACTCAGAGTAAAACATGCAACAAATAACCAACGTTGCTGAGATTATAGGAGATAATTTGTTACCTGCTATTTTCTGCTACAGCATGAACTGGAGGTTTGGGAGCAGCTAATAATGCATAATTCAACGGCTGCAATATGCACCTTAAGATTAAAGATATTCCTGATCCTGACCATCCTTCTAAGTTATCAAACTTGTGTATTCAAATCACCGTTTTTTTTTTTTAATCTTGAATTTAGAAAAGGTTCCTTCATATAATATGATTGTACTCTGCCAGTGTTTCTAACCAAACTCTTATTGCTTGGGACTTTGGGAGGACGTTGGATAAGTTAGTGCTGTGACATCAACAGATTTCCTTAAGATTCAAACAACAGAAAAATAGACAACTAATGATGCAAAGAGACAGTCACAAGACCTCGAGTATTCTGTAATGAATACAGACATATTCTGCTTTTCAAAACAAAAGAATATATCCAAGACTGAACCCAGCACACTTAAAAATGCCGCTTATATTGCACTGTTAGCAATAAATGAAAAGCAGTGTTGTACCAAGGGTACATACCCAACATTCAATGCAATATTCAGTTATTATTCACACCACTTTCAATCTGGGGGAGCAGGAGAAGCTTCATGACAAGCTAAGATCAGGAGAGCAGTCAGGTGTTCACACAGCAAGTATGCAAGAGCAAGGCAGACGCAGCTCCCAGGGTGGCTGAGCCTTTACTGCCCCCTGCAGCAAACCCAGAGCGCCCAGAGCTGTCAGCGCTTTACTCCGAGCCTTTGTACTGTACTGCCTTACTTGGCAATCTCCTTAGTGCAGTTCCTTAAAATTAACTGTACTGCCTCCTGCCAGCCCTTTTGTGAGCTCCTTACTGCAATCTGCTTATCTGCAGTCTTTACTGCAGCTCTTTACGTATCTGCTTCCCTGTACTTCCTTACCTGCAGCTCTTTAACGTTACTGTGCCTTACTGCATCTCCTTGGCCTGTAACCCTTTACCTGTACCTATTTCTGCAGCCCTTTAACTGCAGCTCTTACCTGCAGCTCTTAACCCTGTAACTCTTCCTGCAATCCCTTCCCGCATCTCCTTTTCGCCTGTCAGCTCTTGCCCTGCCATCCACCGTTTTTCCTGCATCCCCGTCTCCTCGCTCCTTTCCCTGCATCACCTCCTTCCTGCATCTCTTCCCTGCATCCCCTATCCCTGCATCTCATTCCTCATCCCTTTCCCTGATCTTCCCTGCATCTTGCCCTGCATGCTTTCCCTGAGGCAGAGCTGGAGGCAGGCTCATCCTGTGCAGCAGTCCTGGTGAAGGAGCTCCATCATTCCAAACCACCTCACTTCCTTCTCTGGCCCACTCTGTGTGCTGGCATGAGGCCACACGGTGTGGGCTGTTCCCTGTCAGCTGTGCTGGCTCGCGTGGCAGCACAACAAGCTTGGGCTCTGGTGAGCACTGCCAGGACAGCCAACCAATCCCGATTACAACTAATCGCAGCACAGCCTCATAATGGCTGCTTGAAGAAATAACTTCATTCAGTCAAATCCCAGCACAAACACTCTGGCTTTTGTTATCCCCTCTTTTCTGACATGGCAGGATGAAAAGAATCAGCTCCTCCATAGGCTGGTGCTCTGAGTGGATGCTGATGGCTGGTTGGTGCAGGGAGCTGATCTGGAAAAAGAAGCTGTATTCTGTATGGAATAGAAGTCATGCTAAAGATAGAAATCTAGAGAGAAATTTCTTTCTAGTGCAAGGAATCAAGGGAAAGACGGACATAGAAATTTATCTTGATTGCTGATCTGATCTGAGCATCTAATCAGGTCGAAGACGTGATCAGGAAGGATTTCTGGACTCCTTGTTGTGGTTGTGAGACTCTGGTGTGGTTGTATGTGGGTTGTTAGTTTGAGATTGGTGTGGGTATGGTTTGGTTGGTTAGTTTGGGGTTTAATAGAAAATTATTGAAACATTAGTAAAAACATCGTTGTGGATTTTGGAGCACTGTGCTGCTGCAATTCTGCTTCAGAACTGTAAGTTAGACCAAGCTGGAAGACGACACACACACACACATATTGCTTAAATGCAGAACTGCTTGAGAACAACTGTAATCGGAGCACTGGGATGTGCAGATCATCCTCAGGATCATAGAGTGCAGGAATTCATCCAGAGGCTGTATCTTTATAGGCTCAGCTTCAACTATTAAGCAGCCTTGAAGCTGTCTTTAAGACTGGAGTTCACTTTCAAAATGATGCCTATTATAATGATTCAAAGTGTTGTCGCCAAATACTGAACTCTCATCCTGTTTATTCACCAAGCACAAGTGCGTAAGAAACTAAAATAAGATAATGTTTAATTATTTCTTAGATGTTCATGTCAACTAGCGGCAGCCACATAAAAATATAAGTGTTGAAAAGAAAATATGACAAATATCTTTAAAAGCTCCTGAGGCATACAGATGATCCAGTGATTCAATATGTGAGCAGCATTTTCACATTGGGTGTCCTATTCATCTTTCCAATGAATCTGACACACAGACATTGCAAGCAGTCTGACACGCTTCCCCCTCACTTCTGTTACTAAGCAACTTGTGAAAAGGAAAAGATGAACTCACTGGTATTGGATGTGAGTAGAGTCACATCTAAGGCTGCACAACAGGATGTCGCCTGGAAGAGAGAAAATGAATATTTTCCCAATAACGAAGAAAGTCCCAAATTAAGCAAGCTGTTCAACACCTCTTGCGTTCCTGGCTTTTCTTTAAACACACAAGACAAATAAGAGAATTCCAGCTGAACACTGCATTTCCTCTGCTCACCAAGAGGCTTGATGGGAACTGGCTCCGTTGTGCATGCAAAGGAATGTGCACGCCTTCAACCTCCCCAAGTGTGCCTCCATCTCGCCAGAGCAGGCCTCATCAAACTGGCATGTATCCGTTTGTTGCTCACTCAAGGGAAGGGACTGCGCCGCGCCAATCTGCTCTGACAGGCGTGTGAGAGCAGATGTGAACTGACTGCTGTGCTAGAGAAGATGGGAAGAGTGAAAATGCTTCAGTGTAGTTTGGGAAGGTTTAGATGTGGTACGAATGCAGGCTCAGTCAGCCGGAAGCTGTAAGATGAATTGGAGGTAAACTACAAGCATCCGCAGCCTTGTAGTTCACTTTACAGGACTGGGGAAAACAGAAAGATACTAATAATTGAAACTTTAATCAAGAAGGACTAAAAAAGAGATAGCTGACTAGAGGAAAAAAAAAAGCAGTTGTCAAACAAAGAACAAAGAGAGTTGTTTGAATACAATATCAATAAATAAGAAAGAAATAGGACTCGCAGACAGAGAGAGGGAGGGAAGGTTGAGCAAGACAGGATTTTTGAAGATCATATGAGTTGTCAAAGGTATTTCGGAGGGAAAAGAGAATGCAGAAGTTCATACTGCCTGAGACGTAACTGAAGTAAGATGAAATGGGTCAAAACAAAATTACAAAACCTCCTTACCTTCCTCAATTTCCTTCTCTCCTTTAAATTTATGTTTTAATCTAAAGGAAACTATTTTCTGGAAGGCACTAAGAGCAGAAAGCTGGAGAATCTGCAGAGCAATACCTTGCTACATGCAAAATTCAGCAATGAGGCTGAATTCCCCGGAAACACAGGAGCAGGGACCGGAAACTGCCAGATGGCAGGGGCAGGTGACATTGTAAGGGGTTCTTGGAGAAACAGGAAGATTGAGATCTGACTCCAGTTCAAGAATGTGCCTTTATTCATTTTATCATAATAATACTTACATTATAAACCTATACTAAACAGAAAAAGAAAAGGTTACATCAGAAGGCTATCTAAGAATGAGAATCATAGAAAAAGATGATAACAAGGCTCTGTCTGGACCTGTCAGAGCCAAGCTGCTGTGATTTGCCATGAAATTAGAAAAAACCCATGAGCCCAATCCAGATGCACCTGTGCATTCCACAGCAGCAATAACATTGTTGCATTTTGTTCCTCCAGCTTCCCAGGAGAAAATCTAAGGAAAGGGTTTCATGAAGATGTCCTGTGCCAGGCAGGTGTGGTGGGCAAGGCCAAGCTCAGAGGAAGACAGAGCAGCCAGGGCCCGTAAAGGGGACACAGGAGGGGGCAGGAGGCAGAAGCAGGCTGGGATCAGGAGGGTGGCACGCAGGTGCACAGGCAGGTTTGACACCACACGGCACATGGATGAGCCTGTGGGCTGCACAGGGAAGATCTGAGCCCTCTGCTGGCACCCATGGCAAAGATTGGCTCTCAAGTGTGGCAAGGGGGAGCGTTGGTTTTCATGCTAAAGATCAAACAAATAGCTCCCTACCCTCTCTAGCCGTGCAGGAAATGGGATAATGACAGTCAATAACACCTCAGAGTTGGCGCAAGCAGCACTGCAGTGGTTTGGGGCTGTCTCTTGAAGGCTAGCAAACGTTTCTGTTGCGCAGTGCTGCTGAGGCAGTTTCGGATCCATGTCTTGCACCTGCCTGTGGACACCAGAGTGCTACAGGCAGGTGCTGGCACATAGTCCTGAGCTCCAGGGAATGGCTGGGGCACCACAGGCTGTGGGCTGTGGGAGCTGCCATGGAACACAAGATCCAGGGCCCCAGGGGAATGAGAAAGAGACTTTTGGTCATTATTTGCATGGCGTGGCAACAGACACAGAATACAGTCGAATATATCGACTTGGAATAAAATCATGTTCTGGTGTTGGACGTACTGGTAGGTTAGAGATAAATGGCTTGAAAAGTCTGAATAGTGGCTCTTTATTAAATGATTAAATGTCACTAGTAACAGTGGCACTAGTACAAGCCTAGTTCTCAAGAGGATCCTTGGTTTTCATCAGGACGTTTCCCGTTGCCATGTGATGTGAGACTTAAACACAGTATTGCATTGTAAAAAAGTTATTTCATTGTAAACACATTTTATTTCATGTAAACACATTTATTTCAATGTCTATGCAGTGAAGCATCTTGGTTACCAGTACGTCTTTCATATAAATACAGAGTTTAATTTTAATATAGGCTGAAGAAGTGTCTTGTCCTCCCAAACATCAAACACAAGAGGGTGACTGCAAAAAAAGCTTAGAGCTTTCTCTCTGTCTCGTGCCAGAGGCAGAGAGAAGGTGGTGAGAGAAAAGTGGTCTTGGCTTCTAAGCAGCAATTACAAGTATTCCCAATAAGCTGAGAATAGTTTTTATCTTGACATGGGACGTAGCATGGCTGAAGCAGCGGGTTTCTACAAGAAACTCTTGATCGTTCTTTGTATGTTTTTTCTTCATGTTTGCAAAAATAGAATTGTCTGTACTTTTTGCTGGCAGGATTGATTGTTCTGATCTTATCTGCCCCAATAATTCTCTGTGCCCAAGTAAAGAATCAGGGAAGCACAGCAAATAAGCAGGGACCTTGGTCAGTAACTTTTATGCTGTGCTTTTTTGATACAACTAATTGAGAGTCACACTTGCTCTTCCAAGGATAGTGCAATGCTTCAAGCAATTCTCACTGTCCTCTTACTGCAATGGATTTAAGATATTATACATTTGGTACTGAGGGGTGTAAAATGATGCAAGGGTTATTGTAATAAAATGTGCAGCAATTGTGCCACAGTGTCTAGAGCAAGAGTGGATTCTGACAACAGCTAGAGCTACTGGACTACCTTGATCTAGATTGAATCTGGGACTTGCGGCTTGGTCTCCCTACTTTCATACCTTTCCAATGCGCTCCCACACTTGAAAAAGAGAAGTGCAAACTTGCTTTCTTACTCAACAGGTTAGGCTATCACCATGCAGGACTTTCTGGGCCAACGCATTAGAGGTGCAGATGTTGGCCAGTACAGATTTTAATTGTGTCCTTTCTGTCATAGGAAACACTGGTGGTAGACAAAGGAAAAAGTGACAAATTCCTGTTGGCAAAAACTGAAACATCACGTGAACTCAGAAAGCCCACTGTTAAAAAGTAATAATAAATGCAAACACATAACGTGTCAACAACCGAGGCTGCCATTTTCAGCTTTGGAAAAGAATAATGGGTTAAAATCTCTCAAATAACAAATTACTGACATCATTGGCAAGTATGTAAAATTGCAATAATGAGGACAGGTAGCTGTTGGAAATGCCATGGTGTAAGTGAACAGAGCTGTGGTTTGTTGTGCTTTTTGTCTGTGTAACAACACGATACAAGTTGGTGAAACAACAGAAGAATTAAAGACTAGAATGCACACGATGTTTTACACAGGGCCCTACAACACAGGCTCTGCCGCCGCTCTGGACGAGCATAAATCTACTTCGTGAACTCGCAGGTGGATCATAGGAGGGTATCGATATCAGGCTTTCACAGATGATTCTCGTATCACCGATTCTACTGGCTCCGATTCACTGCTGAATAATGTAGGCGATCCAATTAAAGATGTATTTTGATGTTGCGTGTCTTTTCACTACGAAGTGCGTTCCATCTCTCAGAGAGGCTGGCTGCACTGCAGGGTGGTTTATGAGAGGCATAAGGCCATACCGCAAAGTGCAGCCGAGAGTGGTGGCTGTGCAGCAGGGGTGGCAATGTCCTGGCCTTTCCCTGCTGGGCACACCCAGCTGCGCTCACAGGGCAGCAATTTGGCTGCTCTGTGCACATTAATGCCCACCACAAGTCCTGGTGAAATAACTACAGAAATAGTGGCGAAGTGTCACAGGGTCCCAGAATTAGGGAAGAGATGAGGAATCTGTAGGACTAAGAATGTTTCAGTGAGGACAGTAAGGTGACTCCTATTTTATATATATATAATCTTTTACATTACAACTATACTTAAAAGAATAGAGAGAAAGGTTCATCAAGAAAGCTAGCTTAAGCTAAGAATCTTGAATCAGAAAGAATGAAACAAGTGCTTTTGTTCGGCTCTCTGTCGACAGCTCACTGTGAATTGGCCATTAATGAGAAACAAACCACATGGAACAATCACAGATGCACTGTTTGCATTACTCCAGCATAATAACATTGTTTGCATTTGTTCCTATGAAGCTCTCTCCGCTCCAGGCAGAAAATATCCTAAGGAAAAGGAATTTTCCATAAAAGATGTCTGCGATGAAATACCTGAGCACTGTTTCAAGGCTCCAAGGTGTGTTGAGGCACTTACCTTAACTTTTTCAGACGTGAGATAGGTATTTCTGTTCTCCAAGATAGTCCTATGGCATTTATTTCGGTACGAGCGATGACTGAGAAGATGAAGGACGAATGACAGCCATGGTTCCAGCACGGTTGAGAGGCTGATTAGAGTTTTTAAGGAGAATCATAGATGTGGAATGCTCAGGTGGTTTTACGAGCTCGTCGGATCAGCAGTGACAGCTCAGCGAGAGATATAGACGGCGTCGAGTATATCATCATTAGATCAGTGCCACAGCCAGCGTCTGTGTATAAAGACACAGAGATACGTAGGCCTTTTGGAGTTCCTTGGCTTTAAATCAGTGCCATTCTTGATCTAGAGAAGGAAGCAATAGGAAGGTGAGGACTGTCAACCTCAGCAAAGCACAACATCTGTCTCTCACGGAGAGAACAATTTCCTTACCTTTGAGAGGGGAGCGACTATGAGCAGACATGGTAATAATTCTGGAGAGAGCCTACAGCTTGACGTGAGAGAGACGTGAGCAGGTACCTCGATGCGAGCAATGGATATGGAGGATAACACTCTGCCAAGTTCCAGAGCAGGATTCCTGTGGTGATGGGCCAGGTTGCAGCAGGGTAGGTCCGCAGACACCCTCCCTCTGTCCTCTCTAATTTCCTTACGTTGTTAAAATGGTTTGGTGCCTCAAGGCTGAACGTCAGGAAGCACAATACATGCCTCCTGCAGGACTGAAAGGGATTCAAATAGATCGGATGTGAGGATGAAGAGACTGCTTGTGGCTCCAGCAGGAGTGGCTGGAACAGAGGCAGAGCAGGATGACAAGGCCGGTGGTCACAGGGACGCACGGAATCACCTGTCACCAAAGCCCAAGTGCTCAGCCTATTTGGGATTGTCAATTCCCTCAGCCAGCCTCAGCAATCTTTTATTGCAGCTGTAGCTTTTCTGCCTGACAGATATGCCACAGATTTCGGAAACGCTTGCATGCTCAAAAGGGAAATTCAGCGAGCCAAGGAGAGCAACTCCAGCACTGTGATCTCTACTTTAGTCTTCTCAGGCACAGGTACTTTCACTGCAAGAGGAAGAAAAGAGAATAATAATAGAATCAATGTGAGAATGAAGTAAAAAACAATAAGTGGTATAAGAGAAAGGAAAAAATTAAAAATACTGGTAATGAGCGGACACAATCCTGAAGCCCCGCTCTGACGTGTGAGGCCACAGGCAGGTATTTGGCCCTTGATGATTAGAACCTCCCTTTCCTGGCAATCACTGCAGCTTCAGTGAAATGATTTATCTCAAAAATAAAGCTGTGTGGTCGGTAAAGCGGTGATCATTAAATGCTTTAAATAACGCATAAAAAAAAAACGGGGGGGTTTTTTTTTTTTTGTGAGTCTCAGGCGTTAATCTCATCAGACCGGTAAGAGAAGATGCTTTTGAAGTGCAAAGTACTCATCATTACCGACTGATGGCTCATAAAGCAGCGTTTGTGCTCATCAGAGCAGGAACCCTGTCAAGTGCAACAACCGAAAAAAAGGTGGGGGGGTGCCAATCTGTGCCTCCTGAGTCTTCTGCTGGCTTCCCCACGTCCCTCACCTGGAAGGTACAGGCTTTCTGATGTGCAGGTGCCTTCAAACTCCTCTCTTGTAATTTCCTGCCTCGCGTGCTTGAATGCTCTGAACTGCTTTGCTGCTGATGACTTGCCAGGAGGTTGTTTTCCATTTTTTGAGGCATGTTCAGCTCAGGTACCTTTGACTTGTATGATCATACTTAGACTGAATTTAATCGAGAGCTCCCTTCGCTCTACTTGTACACAAAGAACAGAGTCCTTATATCTGGCAAAATTGGTAGGAGGATGGCAGAGACTGCAACTGGAGGGGGAGGTGAATGCAAGGAATTTGTGCATTCCCACAATATGGGCGAGGGTAATTGTGCATTCCTACAGTGTGGGCACTGTGAGTTGTAAGGAATTTGGCATTCCCCGACAGTGATGGGGCAGGGAATTTTGTGCCATTCCCATTATAGGGCAGCGGAATTTGTGCATCCCCAAGTGATGGGCAGAATTTGTGCATCCCCCATGAATAGGCAGGGCATTTGTGCAATGCCCGGAGTGATGGGCAGGGAAGTTGTGCATTCCTCACAGTGATGAGGCAGGGAATTTGTGCATACCCACAAGTGTGGGGCAGGCGGAATTTCGGCATTCCACAACTTAATGGGCAGGGAATGTGTGCATTCCCGAGAGTGGCAGTGGAATTGGCACCCCAGTGATGGGCATAGGCGAATGTGCATTCCCCCATGATGGGCAGGGAATTTGGTCATCTCTCCCCATTGATGGGGCGGGGATTGTGCATTTCCCCAATCGCTTTCCTTATAGAGGCAGGGGCTCACTGCAAGTAACTTCAACTTGTTTTGAGGGACACTGGGAAGGGAGGTTGTGAAAATATCTCTGGCTGTCATGGTGTATTTTCAAAATTATTACCACTTTGATTCTTAAAGCTCTGAAGCTGCTGGAGAGCTCCCTACTTAGTTCAGATTAATTTGCTAACCACCAGGAGTAAAGTTTGCAGCAGCATGCAGAAATTAGGGCTCAGAATGAGAGCAGGTGGGATCAGTGGAGATCTCAGTATTCAGACCTACTCTGAAAACATTTTTAAGATGTAACAGGGCTTGAGATTTTGTTTAAATAAAGTGTGTTGTGATACAGCCTGAAGGTGGCAAAGACATTCATTCAAGAGATCTATCACCCTGGAATCAGCATCAGCTCACACATACCAGGAGTGAAACATGCAGTTTTGCTGTCTCCAGGTTAACTATTTAAACTATTCAGCTTTTTTTGCTTTTTCTTACATTTTAGCCTTGTGGGGGCTTGGCTTAATAAGATGAAACAGCTTGGGCTAGATACTGCAAAGCAGATGGAGGAAGTTATGGAATTAATTGGCAAGCATAAAACCTTAAAAATCAAGTGTAAGGCAAAGAATACAAAAATAAAAAATTGATATGAATAAAAAGAGTTATAAGAGAGGACAGCATGCTCCTGAGCTGCTATAATTGGTTGATGTTTTTGCAACAAAATATTTCTGTAACAGAAGGATTTTCTTTCACAGAAAGCACACTTTGGCAAACTAAATGTAAACTGAAATATGATTTAGCAGAAAATGCGAGCCTTTCCATGTTTTCTGTGAATGGCTTGCATCTACTTGCTGATGGAAAGCGTAGAATAAGCTGGTGCTGAGTTTCCTTTATTTTTGAAATTTCATTGCAGTTTGGCTTGTTCTAAAAAAAGCAAGTTGAGCAGCAGCAGAGAAAAGTTATTGTACTTGCACACGGCATTCACAGCAGATAGAAAGAGCAATATAAATGAGAGAGAAGTTTATCCTCAACCTTCCCCTGTCTCTTTTAATTTTCACTAAGGAAAAAAGTGAGTCTGCAGAGAATTTCAGTGATGCTCTCTGCAAATTCCCCAGGGGAGATTCTCATTGTGCTCAGCTACTGGTGAGAGTTATCTTGTCCTGGAGTTAAGCAGCCTCGTGCCTGCCACGCTGCTCGAGATCTTAGTATGGTGACAGATGCTTATCCGTGATTTTATTAGCCCCATTATACTTCGATTGGCAGTTTTCAAAGTATCTGAACTCCAGGGCCAAACATTCAATTTTCACTTAATTTATCAATAATTGGTTACACACAGGAGGTTTGTCTGGAGCCTTCCCTCCCTCCCAGCGTTGCGGAGGGAGCTGAGCCTCCTTTGTGCCCCTGCAGTTCCCTGGCAACTTCACAGCCCCACCACTGTGGGAATGCACACAATTCTCAACTCACAGCCCACCACTGTGGGAATGCACAAATTTCCTGCCATCACTGTAGGAATGCACAAAATTTCGCTTGCCATCACTGTAGGAATGCACAAATCCCTGGCAATCACAGCCCACCACTGTGGGAATGCACAATTCCCTACACTCCAGCCCACCACTGTGGGGATGCACAAATTCCCCTGCCCATCCGCTTGGGGGAATGCAAATCCCTGCCCACACTGGGGATGCACAATTCCTGCCCCATCATGGGGGATGCAAAATTCCTGCCCCATCACTGGGGGAATGCACAAATTACTGCCCATACTCGCGGAAGCACAAATTCCTTGCCACCACTGTGGGAATGCACAAATTCCCTACAAAACCTTCACACCCTAACTCTGGGGTCACAAATTCCCTTGCCCATCACTGGGGGAATGCATTCTGCCCATCACTGGGGATAGCACAAATTCCCTGCCCCTCACTGGGAGAATGCACAACATTTCCTGACAAACTCACAGCCCATCACTCTGGGAATGCACAAATTCCTGCCCCATCACTGGAGGGGAATGACACAAATTCCCTGCCCCATAATTGTGGGAATGCACAAATTCCTATAACTATCACGTCCCCATCAGTGCAGTCTCTGCCCTCCCTACCAATTTTCCAGGCATTAGGATCTGTTTCTTTGTGTACAAGTAGAGCGAAGGGAGTATGTTAAATTGCATCTAGGTATGATCATAAAGTCAGAGGTACCTGAGCTGGACATGCCTCAAAAAAATGGAAACAACCTCTGAGCAGTCATCAGCAGCAAAGCAGGTGTCAGAGCAGTTCAAGCACGGAGAGCAGGAAATTAAAGAGGGAGTTTGAAGGCACTGCACATCAGAAAGCCTGTCACCCCTTCCAGGTGAGGGGAACGTGGGGAAGCCAGCAGAGACTCAGGACTGGCACAGATCTGGCACCCTCGTGTGCCACTTGCAGGGTTCCTGCCTCTGGATGAGGCACAGAACCTGCTTTATGAGCACATCATGGTAATGATGATACTTTGCACTTCAAAAGCATCTTCTCTTACACAGTCTGAGAGATTAACGCCTGAGACTTCACAAACCCGTGCTAGTTAGCATTTAACTGATCACAGCCTTTACACTGACACACACAGCTTTATTTTTGAGAAATAATTTCACTGAAAGCTGCAGTGAATTGCCAGGAAAAGGGAGTTCTAATCATCAAGGGCCAAATCCTGCCTGCTGGCTCCACACRGGTTCAGAGAGCATCAGGATTTGGTCCAGCTCATTTACCAGTAATTTTTAATTTTTCCTTTCTCTTACATCCTCATACACCACGATGTTTTTTTTATTCATTCCCTCACTATTGATTCGATARCATTATTTCTCTTTCTTCCTCTTGCAGGAGTACCTGTGCCTGAGAAGACTAAAGTGAGATCAGTGCTGGAGTTGCTCTCCTTGGCTGCTGAATTTCCCTTTTGAGCTGCAAGCGTTCCGAAATCTGTGGCATATCTGTCAGGCAGAAAGCACAGCATGCAAATCAATAGACATGCCTGGGCTGCTGAGGGAGAAACTCCTGACAATCCCAAAATAGAGCCTGAGAACACRTGGGCTTGGTGCACGGTGATTCCCTGCTCCCCCTGTGACCACCTGGCCTTGTCATCCCTGCTCTGCCTCCTGCTCCCAGCCACTCCTGCCTGGGAGCCACAGGCAGCTCTTCATCCTCACATCCGAGCTATTTTAATCCCTCCAGATCTGCAGGAGGATGGGTTTGTGCTCCTGAGCGTTCAGCTCCTCTGAGGCACCCAAACCCATTTGAAACATGTACAGAAAATGGAGAGGACAGAGGGGAGGGTGTCTGCAGGGACCTAACCCTGCTCAAACCTGCCCATCACCAACAGGAATCCTGCTCTGGAAGCTGCAGCAGGTGTTTCCTCCCATCTCCCTGCTGCTCACAGTGGCAGCCCCGTTCTGTCCTGCTCACTCAGGCTCAGCTCCCCTCTCAAGGTAAGAAATGTTCTCTCCGTGGGCAGGACAGAATGTCTGTGCTGGCTGAGGGTGACAGGCCTCACCTTCCTGATGCTTCCTTCTCTAGCATCAGAATGGCACTGATTAAAGCCAAGGAACTCAAAAGATAACCTGAGTGCCAAGACACAGTGCTGTGGGTGAGCACAGACTCTTCCTGAGCTGGCTGGATCCAAGAGCAGTAAAACCACCTGGGCATCCCACAGGAGCCTTAAAAAAACCCAGAGAGATCACCTGCTGGAAACCATGGGAGTACTATGGGAAAAAATGCATTTATCTGGAGAAAGAAATACAATGGTAAAAGTTCAGGGTGTGCTCAACACGCCCTTGGAGCTGAAACAGTGCTCAGAGTATTTCCATCGCAGACATCTTTTATGGAAAATCCTTTCCTTCGGATTTTTCCTCCTGAGAAGCCAAGAGGCCTCAGGAACAAAATGTAACCAATGGTTATCTGCTGCTGTGGAATGTAACAGGTGCATCTGGGATTGGTCTCATGTGGTTGTTCCTCATTAATGGCCAATCACAGTCAGCTGGCTTGGACAGAGAGCTGAGACACAAACCTTTGTCATCATTCTTTCTGATTCTATTCTTAGCTAGCCTTCTGATGGAACCTTTTCTTCTATTCTTTTAGTATAGTTTTAATGTAATATGTATCATAAAATAATAAATCAGCCTTCTGAAACATGGAGTCAGATCCTCATCTCTTCCCTCATCCTGGGACCCCTGTGACACTGTCCCATATTTCTGTGCTATTTCACCAGGAACTGTGGTGGCAYTAGTGCACAGGAGCCAGCCAAGGTGCTGCCCTGAGAGGGGAGCTGGGTGTGCCCAGCAGGGCAGGCAGGCACTGCCACCCCTGCCTGGCACWGCCACCACCTCAGGCTGCACTTTGGGTAGGGACCATTAATGCCCCTCAAACACCCTGCAGGGGCAGCACAGCCTCTCTGAGAGATGAACACCACGGTGAAACCACTAATGAGGGAGCTAATTGATTCAGCAGGTTGGAGCAGTGATYGAGAATCATCTGGAGCCTGAATCAGATCCTCTGACACCTGCAGAGTACGAGTGTGCCTCGTCCAGAGGAGCAGGCCTGCTGTTAGCCTGCTAATAACTCCATTGTTCATTTCTAGCTCCRTAATCTGTTTGTTTCACCCAACTTTGTGTGTTTGATTACACAGAAAAGCAAACAAACAAACATGCTCTCTCACTGTAACCATGGCATTTCCCAACAGCTACCTCTCTCCATTAATGCCYTTTTCCACTACTTGCAATGAATTCAGTAATTTGGTATTTGAGAGATTTTAACCATTATTCTTTTCCAAGCTGGAAATGGGGCACCCTCAGGGGATTGCTGCAGGTTTTAGGTGTTGTCATTTTATATACTACTTTATACAGTGGCTTTTGAAGTACTGGATGTTTCAGTTTTGCCAGGAATTTGTTCACTTTCCTTGGTGTTACCACCAGTTTTCCTAGGTGACCAAAAAGGACACAATTAAAATTCTGTCTGGCCAACTGCAACCTCTAATTGTTGGCAGAAAGCCTGCATGGGAATGAAGCCTACCTGGTGAGTAAGAAATGGAGTGTTTGCATCTTTCTGCTGTTTCAAGGGTGGGTTTATGAAAGTAGGAAAACCATCCAAGTTTCCATCTCYGGATCAAGAGCTAAGTCACGTAGCTCTGTGTCAGAAATRCACCTGCTCTAAGACACTGTGGCACAGTGCTGCACATTTTATTAACAAATAACCCTGCATCATTTTACAGCCCAGCTTCAGGATACCAAAGTATTGATATCTTAAGAGCCATTGCAGAGAAAGAGGCACAAGTGAGAATTGCCCATTGTGTGAAGCATGCACTTATCCTTGGCAAGGAAGCAAACACTCCTGCCTCTCAAATTAGGTGTATCAAAAAGCACAGCATAAAGTACTGACCCCAAGGGTCCCTGCTACTTTGGGCTTCCCTGAGTTCTTTCCTCTGGGACACAGAGCCACTTGTGGGAGCCAGATACATATTCAGAACAAGTCAGTCCTGCAGCAAAAGTACAGACAAAATTCTCTTTCTGCAAACCCAACTGAAAGAAAAAAGATCCAAAGAACAATCAAGAGTTTCTTGCTCAGAAACCCCAGCTGCTTCAGCATGCAGGTCCCATGTCAAAAGAAACTATTCTCAGCCTTTTTGGGGGGCAATACTTGTACTTGCTGCTCTAGAAATCAGACACACTTTTCTCTCACCCACCTTCCTGCTCCTGCATCTGCAACGAGACACAGAGAAAGCTCTAAGTTTRTTTGCAAGTCAAACCTCTCTGTGTTTGATGTTTTGAGGAACAAGACCACCTTCTTCAGCTATATTAAAATTGAACTCTGCTATTTAATATGAAAGAACAGTACCTGGTAAACCAAGCTGCTTCACTGAAATGACCATGAAATAAATGTGTTTACAATGAAATAAATGTGTTTACAATGAAATAACTGTGTTTACAATGAAATAAKTGTGTTTAAGTCCTCAACATCCAACATGCCAACAGAGAGAAACTCCATGGTGGAAAACCAGGTCCCTCTTGGAGCAACTGAGGCTTTACTAGTGCCACTCTASTAGTGACATTTAAATCATTGTAAAGACCCAAATCAGACTTTCAAGCCATTTATCTCTAACCCTACCCAGGGTACCAGCACCAGAACATGATTTTATTCCAAGCCTCAGATATATCACTGTATCTGTGTCTGTTTGCCACCGCCATGCAAATTAAATGAGCCAAATTCCATTTCTCATTCCCCTGGGGGCCCTGAGCATCTCTTGCTGCACTGGCAGCTCCCAGCCCCAACCTGTGGTGCCCCAGAGACACTACCTGGAGCTCAAGGTGTGCCAGCACCTGCCCTGAGCACTCTGGTGTCACCAGGGCCAGGTGACAAGGACATGGATCCAAACTGCCTCAGCCAGCACTGCCAACAGAAACGTTTGTCAGCCTTCAGAGACAGCCCCAAACCACTGCAGTGCTGCTTGCTGCCACTCTGAAGGTGTTTGCACTGTCAATATCCCATTTACTGCACGGCTCAGAGAGGTGGGGGCTYTTTGTTTGCTTTAGCATGACAAACCACGCTCCCCCTGCCACACTTGCAGCCAGAGCTGCCCTGGGGTGCCAGCCAGAGGGGCTCAGATCCTCCCTGTGCAGCCCCACAGGCTCCCATCCATGTGCTGTGGTGTCAAAACCTGCCTGTGGCACCTGCAGTGCCACCCCTCCTGTCCCCAGCCCTGGCACTGCTTCTGCTCCTGACCTCTCCTGTGTCCCCTTTACTGCCCTGGCTGCTCTGTCATTCCTCTGAGCCTGGCCTTGCCCACACCCCTGCCTGGCACAGACATCTTCTTGTGAAAAATCCTTTCCTTAGGATTCTTCCTCCTGAGAAGCTGAGAGGCCTCAGGAACAAAATGCAACCAATGGTTATCTGCTGCTGTGGAATGCAACAGGTGCATCTGGGATTGGTCTCATGTGGTTGTTTCTAATTAATGGCCAATCACAGTCAGCTGGCTCGGACAGAGAGCTGAGACACAAGCCTTTGTTATCATTGCTTTCTATTAGCTTAGCCAGCCTTCTGATAAAACCTTTTCTTCTATTCTTTTAGTATAGTTTTAATATAATATATATCATAAAATAATAACTCAAGCCTTCTGAAACATGGAGTCAGATCCTCATCTCTCCTGTTCTCCAAGAACCCCTGTGACACTGTCACACCTGCCCACTGCCARCTGCAGTTTCCAGTCCCTGCTCCTGTGTTTGGAGGGAATCAGCCTCAAATGCTGAACATTTTGCTGTAGCAAGGTATTCTCTGCAGGGATACTCACAGCTTCTGCTCTTAGTGCCTTCCAGAAATGTTTCTTTAATAACACACATAAATATTAAAGGAAGAGAAGGAAAATTGGGAGGAAGAGAAGGAGGGTTTTGTAATTTTTTTCTGACCCAATTTCCATCCTTCACTTCAYTTAGGTTCTCAGGGACAGATGAACTTCTGCATCCTTTTTCCCTCCGATACCTTCTGCACAACTCCATATGGATCTTCAAAAATCCTGTCTTGCTCAACCTTCCCTCCCTGCTCTCTGTCTGCATGAGTGCCCTATTTCTATTCCTTATTTCTTGGTAATTGTATTCAAACACTCTCTTTGTTCTTTGTTTGCTAACCTGCATTTTTTTTTTCCTCTAGTCAGCTTATCTCTTTTTTAGTCCTTTTGATTAAAGTTCTCAATTCATTTAGTATCTTTCTGTTTCTCCCCAGTCCTTCTAAAGTGGAACTACAAAGCMCTGCAGGGAATGCTTGTATTTACCTCCCAATTCTCTTAGCCAGCCTTCCAGGCTGACTTGAGACCTGCATTCCACCACATCTTAAAACCTTCCCAAACCTACACTGAGCCATTTCACTCTTCCCATRCTTCTCCAGCCACAGCAGTAAGTTCACCCTCTGCTCTCACCACAGCCTGTCAGAGCAGAGATTTGCTGCTGCAGTCCTTCCCTGGTGAGCACACAAACGGAATAACCTGCACAGTTTGGAGTGAGGGCCCCTGCTCTGGCAGCAGAGTGGGGCAGCACTGGGGAGGTGACAGGCTGCTGCACATTGCCTTTTGCACTGCACACACGGAGCCAGTTCCCATCCAACCTCTGTGTGAGGCAGGGAGGAAATGCAGGAGTGTTCAGCTGGAATTCTCCTTGGATTTGTCTTGTGTTTTTAAAGAAAATCCAGGGAAACAGCAAAGAGGTGTGCATCACAGCTTGGCTTAATTTGGGCTTTCATTGTTATTGGGAAATATCATTTTTCTCTCTTCCAAGGCAACATCCTGTTTTGCAGCCTAGATGTGCTCCTACTCACCACATCAATACCAGTGAGTTCATCTTTCCATTTTCACCCAAGTTGCTTAGTAACAGAAGATGAGGGGGAAGCGTGTCCAGACTGCATTGCAATGTCTGAGCTTCAGGTTCATTGGAAAAGATGGACTAATGGACCACCAATGTGAAAATGCTGCTCACATTTGAATCACTGGATCCATCTGATATTCCTCAAGGAGCTTTTAGAAGAGTATTTTTGTCATATTTCTTTTCAACACTTATATTTTTATGTGCATGCCCTTTGACTARGCCACATCTAAGAAATAATAAAACATTCTCTTATTTTATTTTCTTCACAAGGCACTCTGGCTGCTTTGGTGAATACACAGGATYAGAGTTTCAGTATTTTGGGCAGACACACTTTGAATCATTTTATAGCATCATTTTGAAAGTGAACTCACAGTCCATTAAAAGGACAGGCAATCTCAAGGCTTCTTAATAGTGTGAAGCTGAGCTTAATAAAGATACAGCCTCATGGATGAATTCCTGCACTGCTATGATCCTGAGAATGATCTGCACTCCCCCAGTGACTCTATTACATTGTTCTCAAGCAGTTCTGCATTAAGCAATTGTGCAGGTGGGATTTTCCAGTCTTCAGCTCTGGTCTAACTCTACAGTTCCTGAAGGCAAAATGCAGCAAGAGCACAGTGCTCCCAAAATCTACAAGGTTTTTACTAATGTTTCAATAAATTTTCCTATTAAAAACCCCAAAAACTAACCAAAACCCAAACCATACACACACACACACAATCTCAAAACTAACCAAAACCCAAACCATACACACACACACACAGAGTCTCAAACAAAACCCAACAAACAAGGAAAGGTCACAAGAAATCCTTCCTGATCACCAGTCTTCAGACCTGATTTAGGATAGAGTCAGCTCAGAATCAGCAATCAAAGATAAATTTTATGTCCACGTCCTTCCCTTTGATCTTGCACTAAGGAAAGAATTTCTCCTCTAATTTCTATCTTTACATGACTTTATTCCCTACAGAAACAGCTCTTTTTCCAGAATTCAGGCTCCCTGCACCCAAAGCCAGCAGCAGCAGCCATCAGAGCCACCAGCCTATGGAGGAGCTGCTTCTTTTAATCCTGCCAGGTCCAGGGAAAAGAGGGAACAAAGCCCAGGAGTGTTGTGCTGGATTTGACTGTAATGAAGTTAATTTCTTCAGAGCAGCCATTATGAGGCTGTGCTGGCAGTGTTGGTAACTCYGGGATGGTTTTGCTGTCCCTGGGCAGTGCTCACCCAGAGCCAAGGCCTTTTGTGCTGCCCAGGGAGGGGACACAGCCAGCACAGCTGGACAGGGACAGCCCACACTGTGTGGCCTCATGGCCAGCACACAGAGATGGGCCAGAGGAAGGAAGAGTGGGGTGGTTTGGAATGATGGAGGCATCATTCACCAAGGGACTGCTGCACAGGATGGAGCCCTGCCCTCCAGCTCTGCCCTGCAGGGAAAGCAGCTGCAGGGCAAGAGGTGCAGGGAAAGGGGATGCAGGGAAAGGGGATGCAGGGAAAGGAGTTACAGGTAAAGGAGCTGCAGGAAAAGCAGGTACAGGTAAAGGAGTTACAGGCAAAGGAGATGCAGGTAAGGCAGGTACAGGTAAAAGAGCTGCAGGTAAGGAAGGTACAGGTAAAGCAGATACAGGTAAAAGAGCTGCAGGTAAAGGAGCTGCAGGTAAAGGAGCTGCAGGAAAAGCAGGTACAGGTAAAGGAGTTACAGGCAAAGGAGATGCAGGTAAGGCAGGTACAGGTAAAAGAGCTGCAGGTAAGGCAGGTACAGATAAAGCAGGTACAGGTAAAGGAACTGCACATAAAGGAGATGCAGGTAAAGCAGGTACAGGTAAAGGAGCTGCAGTCTGGGGCTCCTGGTGTGGCTGCAGGGGGGCAGCAAAAGGCTCAGCCCACCCTGGGAGCTGCAGTCTGGCCTTGCTCTGCAATATTGCTGTGTGAACAACCGCTGCTGGCTCCTCCTGATCTTAGCTTGTCATGGAAAGCTTCTCCTGCTCCCCCAGATGAAAGTGGGTGATGGGAATAAATACTGAATATATGCTTGAATGTAGGAGATATGTACCTGGTACAAACACAGCTTTTCATTTATCTGCTAACAGTGAATAATAAGCAGCATTTTTAGAAGATGAGTGCRGGGTTCAGTCTTGGATATATTTTTGTTTTGAAAAGCAGGAATATGTCTGTATATCATTACAGAATACTCGAGGTCTGTGGGAGACTGCCTCTTGATCATTAGTTTGTTCTTTATTTCTGTGTTTGAATCTTAAGAGAAAATCTGTTGCTGCTCACAGCACTACTTATCCAACGTCCTCAAATCCCCAAGGCAAAGAGTTTGGTTAGACACAAGCTGGCAGAGTACAGATCATAATTATACTGAAAGGGAACCTTTTTAAAATTCAAGATTAAAAAAAAAAAAAAAAGGTGATTTGAAATACACAGTTTGACTAAGAACTTAGAAATGGATGGTCAGGATCCTACAGGAATATCTTTAAATACTTAAGGGTGCATTATGCAAGGCCTTGAATTATGCATTTATCATTGCTCCCAACCTCAGTATTGTAGCAGAAAATAAGCATGATAACAAATTACTCCTATAAATCTCAGCKAACAGTTGGTACTTCTGTTGCATGTTTACCTCTGGAGTTTTCTAAAATTCTTTAGAAACRATAGCCCCTATGTTAGAGAGTGATAATTGTTTTATCTGTGTGGAGAATACAGGACTGGTTTCATTTGATAAATACATCCAAATTTGGCCCTGTGAAGAATTTTTCTGATCTACCAGTGAAACTTAGTCATACCTAAAAATCAAACACCCTTCAGTGCACAGCATCACTACAGACAGAACAGGAACAGAACATACTGAAAATAGGTGAAAATAAAAGGAACAGAGGTATTAATGGGATACAAAAATAGCTTCAGCCTGTACTTTCTGCTTCACCAAAGAGCCTCAAAGATTCTGAAATGTCTAAACAGCCACCCTAAGAACAGGAACCTGCCCAAGTGAAGGCAGCACTGTGGCCCAGGCTGGGAGGAGCAGCTCCTGTGCTGGAGGCAGCTCTGCCTCTTCCTCCTCTGCCATCAGCACCCAGGCTCTCCTCCCTGCACTGCAGGCTCCTCCACACATCACCAGAGGAATGAAAAGAACTAGACCATGTCCCAAAGGAGGGGAATGAAAGAGAAAGAAATAAAATTCTATGGCAAATACTTTCAGCTCTTCTGTGTTTTTTCCCCAATCTTCTCCTTTTTAACYAGGGAGGTTCCCTTCTTGGTTTGTGTGCTTTGTAAATAGCAGCAGCCATTATTTATTAAACATATTTGCCTTTTGTAAGGTTGGCTTTAATTTTTAAAATTCACACTGATATTCTTCTTCAATAGCGTTGTGTGCAGGGGCATATCTGTTTGTATTTATTCAATAGCGTGCTGCTAATTAAATATGTGTTTCATTAAACTTGTTTAAAAAAAAAAAAATACAAACCAGGAGAAGTTGAGAGGAATGAACACACTGAAGTACAACACCCCTAGGCTCTGAGAAAGCTTGCACGGATGAGTTGTTAGAGTAARGTGGGCAGCAGGAGTGTCAAAAGCATCTCATGTTTTGTGCACAGCTCCGAGTTTAAACAAAACGCGCGTGCTAAAGGTAGCAGGTAAAGTTGACATGTATCTGTCTGCTTAGAATATTCATGCCTGGAATCAAAGCACTMCAGTTGCTTTTCCTCTAGCTGCTCCCCTGGCTGGCTTTTTGCCACATGCATTATTTTCTCAGAAGATTCCTTTGCAGAGATGCACAGAGATACCTCACGCACAAACGAGCAGGAAGGGATGGCCTGCCGTGCCTGCTGAATGCTGAGGAACTGGAACCTCTGCAAAGCCCCAGGCCCAGGGCCCTGCCCAGCTCTTTAAATGCCCTGTGCCAGGCTGTGGAGCTGTGTTCTGGCACCTTTGGTGTCCTCCTGCCTGTGCAGCATCACTGCATCTCCCCACTAAAGCTCTGCTGGCACCACAGCCTGGGAGCAGCTCAGGGCACACACGGGGCGCTCCTAAAGACAAGGGTGCTGTGAGTGTCTGATCACAGCAAAGGGGTGGTTGGGAACACAGCCCAGGCAGGGAACATGTCCCAGGTAAGGGACATATCCCAGGTAAAGAACAAATCCCAGGTAAGAGACATAGCCCAGGTAAGGAACACAGCCCAGGTAAGGGACACAGCCCAGGCAGGGAACATGTCCCAGGTAAGGGACATATCCCAGGTAAGGAACACAGCCCAGGTAAAGAACACATCCCAGGTAAGAGACATAGCCCAGGTAAGGAACACATCCTAGGTAAGGGACACAGCCCAGGCAGGGAACATCCCAGGTAAAGGAACATATCCCAGGTAAAGAACATAGCCCAGGACAGGACAGCTTCAAAAAGGTTCTTTTTGTAATCCCTTGGGAGAACAAGCCTGTGCCTGGCACAGAGAGAATCACATCAGGCTGGAGCACAGAGCTTCAACACAAACTCAGCATAACAGAGATCTGCAGGAACATCACAGTAGGTGTTGCACACAGAATGAAAGGGTGTTTCAGGGGAAATGGCCACTTTATGCAAAACAAAAGGGTAGGCAGATGAGAAGCTTTTTCTGAAGGAACATTCATTATTCCTTTGCACTGACTACTCACGGACAGATTTGGTGATGGTGGACACAGAGGGAATGACCTGGGTGCCAGATGAAGTGAAATTGTACCAGCTATAAAAATGTGCTTGTTAAAGGAATAATGACAGCTTCAAGAAAACAGAAATAAAAGGTAAGTTTTAATAAAAGGTGGAGGGCATGAAGTGAACCTGTTACAAAGGATTTCAAAAAGACAGTTTTAACAGTCTCAGCATATGTGAAGAAGCAAGTTGCAAGGATACTGTACATGATAATATGTACAGAGAGCAAGGAATGATAAACAGAAGAAAGAGCAAGAGTGTGCAGAACAGACAGAGTGAGGAATGGCACAGAACAAAAGGTTTGGAGATAAACTGCTATGGAGCAGATGCAGAACACAAAGTGCAAGGATGACACTCAGCTCCACTGTCACAGCTGCACTGGCAGATGGAAAAATACAAATAAGATATAAAACAATGCTCCAAGATCCATAAGGTGTCTGTTCCGTGGTTACAATGGTCCTYAATGCACTGGTTTACTTTTCAAAAAGGATCAGTATTTAATCTCCAAGAATTTAAGTGCAATATGTTCTGTGAGCAAGCAAGTGCTGCTCACACACGAATTTACTCTGCTCAGCCATCTACTTCTGACTTGCCCTCGAGGATTTGGGCAGCAGGAGGATCCAAAAGAAAAACTGAGTGATAAAAGTTACAGATGATCACACAAACAAGGGATGGCCRGGTCTTTATCTGTAGCAAACTGGTCTCTACGTGCAGCAGTTGGCTGAGACAAAAAAACCAACAAACTTGAATTCAAATTTAGACACATTTAACAACATATGGAGTGTTTTCATTCAACTGGAAGATTAAAATTTTATTATTATTTCATCAAATTTTAACTATCATCTGGAAGAAGTTTTCATTGTTTCCTTAGGATATTTAATTCTTTTACAGTAAAATATTAATGTTCAATCATTTATATTTTCCTTCTGTTCCTCATTCTCTCCAGTTTGTGTCCATTTAAATGTTAAAACAACAAAATTAAACCATTTCTTCCTCAGTGTTCAAAGACCATTTGTATGATGAAATAAAATTTATTRACCACTGCATCTTTATTATGCATTAATAGACAAACAAAAACCTTTCTCAAAAATCTTATAATTTACTGCAAACAGGGAAAAAGAAAAAATGGCAATTTGATAATGGAGGACAGTTTAAGTGACACTACTTGGGCTYTTGATCAGGGAAAAGTAAAAGAGTGCTTAAGACTTGCTGTAAAATCCTGGAGTCAATTGAGTGTCTTTACTGAGTCCTGTGGACCTGATTTTCTAGGCAGGATTTCTGGCAGAACTTAATGAAAACACAGAAGTTACTCAGCAGACAAGAAAGATCGTTCCAGATATGAACTAATTATCTCAGAGACAGTCCAGATAAGGAAATAAAGGTCATATTAGGAAGAGGGATGAGCAGATCAAGTGAAATAGCACAACAAAAGGTTGTAAGAACAAGAAGACAATTTCCAGTGATGAACAGCCCCGAGGAARGTGTGGAAGGAGCAGGACCAAAAGGACTGAACTGGAAATGAGACAATGTCTGCACATCTGCAGAGGAGGCTGAGGCTGGAGGAGCAGAATTAATACAGAGATTCCAGGTGAGATAAGCACAGAGCAGAGCAAAGGAAAACAAGCCATTGCAAATGTCAATGTTAACATATTTACAAGGCAGACAGTGAGGAGTGACTGGATCAACGGTGGGGAGATAAAGGCAGAGGAAGTGGCTGATAGGATCAGCTATAAAGWTGGCAGCATCCAGATAGTGACAAAATAGCAGCCACGATTTCAAAGGGGTAGCTCAAGAACCCGCATGACAGGCCAGGAAAAGAGATGGTTATTTAGGATTTTTCTGACGATGAGTATTGACTGTGTCAGTCATGCCTGTCAGAGGAGTCAGGAGAGGGCCAGAGGCAGGGTGATTTCACTGTAAGCACCAGAACTGTCTCTCATTTCCATCCTAAACCAAGTCCCCCACACCCCAGCTGTGAGGGTTTGCTAATTAAGAGCTGAACTGTCTGTTTAAGACGCCGAAGAAATGGTTTCTTAGGGTATTTTTGGGTTCTGTTTGGCTGTGCTGGAGACAGACTTAACACTGAGAGGAATATAAATTCATACATAAAGTAACTGCTCATAGTGATAGATTCACCTGCCCAGCAGTCAATCTGAATTAATATTCTGCAGTTCTTACACAACTGTGGATGGACAGTTTGGGGAACTCTCTCAACCACTGATACAAACAGCTAAAATCAAACAAAGCCACCTCCAGCACTATCCAGAATGTGCCAATGAACACTTGGATGTAAAATCAATACCTGAAGCTCTGAGCCATCTAAACCACAGAGATGCTGGCACACACTCACCTGGAACCACCCATGAGGACACAGACACTTCACCCAGCTGACTACATTCACCCACTCCRGAGGTGAGTGTTTAAACAATCAAATTATTTGAATGCTATCTGTGCTGAATACCACATATTTTATAATTTCATTACAGTTTGAGCTAAAATCTCTCTCTCTCCTTYGTGCTATATATATTAAATAAAAAGAAAAGAAAAACCAAAAAACCAAACCCCAATACATTYTTTGTTTTCAATCCCTGCTGGTAAAGATAATGTTATTCCACTTATTATAATGAAGTTAAGTGCTTCAAAAAAGTCCTTGATGAGGCCACATCATCTGTGTCCTGAGCTGAAGTGTCCATATCTACCACTTCAAAAAGCATTCTCCTTGCTATGGATAACCACTGAAAAGCAGCCTGGGCTAAGGACCCCTTCTCATTTCCTGAAAAACTGTTCKCCACCCATCGGAGCTCACAAAAACATATCTAATGTTTGACTACAAAGGAGAATGACAACTGCACTAACGTGATTTCAGTGCATCTAGTGTTCATAGAGAAATGACAATTTCAAGCTGTCACGCTGCTGAAGAATTCTAAAATTGCTGTTGATGCACCATGTAACCAGAGAACAGGTGCTAGAAATGATTGGAGAGCAGTTCATATTAAATAGAGACCTTTGGAAGAGAAAGGCACATTCTGCCAGGGAAATTTGGAGAGGTTCAGCTGATAACACATATTTATGAATACTGGCAAGCAATGGCAAAAGAACAGGAGGTAGAAAGAAAAAAAAAATCTTGGATGAACAGAGTGATCTCGCYGCAGCAAAGCAGATTTTCTCCACTGAGACATCATTGCCATACACTGTGCAGGACAGTCAAACCTTTCATAATAACAATGACACAGCACGAGAAAGGCTTCCCTCTTGAAAAGAAAAATCAGTGGCTGCAGTTAATGAAAATCKTGTTTTCCTAACATTAGCAGTATCTGAAGGACAATCTGGGTGCTTTGGGACACCCCACAGCCATTATCTCACAGAAGGTTAAATGGAGTTACCAACTCCTCAGCAGCTTCCCTCTTTTCACTAAACTCAGCAGCTGGGGGGATCCAGAGGCAGATCCAAAGCAGAGATAGCCAGAGGTGTGCAGAGAGCTGCTGCAGGCAGCGTGTGGAACAGTGGGGAGCAGCTGGCAGGTTTGAATCTGGAACTGAGGCAGTCCCCTCCAGAGAACCCAGACAGTTCAATGGCCCCTTTGTGGCTCTCAGTGGCTGGAGTTCCTGCTGCTTGTGTGACCAGGCTGCCTTTCCCAGAGCTACTGCAATWCTGGGGCTGGGGGGTTCCTGGGGCAGGGAGAGAGGAAAGGAACTAAAAATCAAATAAGCTCCCTCAGCTGTTGAAGGGGAACCTCAAAGGCTGATACAAAACTCCTCTCCATCCTGGTACCTRCTCCTACAAACAGCTCTGAGATGCTCAGGACCCTGGAGTGCTCATCCTGAGCTCCCTGAGCATTGTTCAGAGCTCCCAGACACAGCAGAGTGGTTTGGGAACACATTTGTGCCACTTTGATGCATGGGTCTGCATTAGGACAGAAAAACAGCTACAAGGGAAAACAAAGATAATTTCTCCTGCTTCAGCCTCAGAGCCCCTCAAACTCTCAGGCTGCAGGAGCAGCAGGTGCCACAGGTAGCACCCAGACACTGATTTTTATGGACACAGGGATCTGGAAAAGGCAAAACCAAACTCACCAAGTATCTACCATCCACAGCCAGAGCCAGCCAGTGCTCCACAGCTCGTGGATGTTTACAAATTCCACCCTGACCCCTGGTCACCTGCAGCATTTTARTCCTGTAGTTATTCTAGGCTGGACATGGCAGTAACAACCCCTCCTTTCTGAAATCCCAACAATGTTTGCCTTCATGAGCACTTGTTTCAGCTAATTCCAGATTTTGACAATTGCATAAACAAGCCATTTTTAATATAAAATTGCTCACCTTCATTTCAGTGAASATCTCCTTGATTCTGTTCTGTGTGATGGCAGCAGGAAGGGAATGATCAGATACTGTGGCAATGGAAATGCTGATAATATCTTATCAAATTGGTATTTCAGTCATAGCCTTTAAATAAACCTAGATTTGCATAACTTCTACTCTTCTACCCTTTTGTAAATGCAAATAAAACATCAGCACTGGGGAATCAGAAGCAGGTGACAAATAAACCCTTGGGAAAGCCAGGTCCTGCCAGCTTCTCCTCTTTGCCTCTTTCCAACAGCCACAGTGAGCAGCATTTTRCCAAGCCTAAGACACACAGGTGTGAATTCAGGAATAGCTGAGGGGAATCTAGYGAGATTCCAGTGAGATCTAGTTCACAAAACATGTTTTCAGAGCTTAACCCATATAAAGTTCCTGTAAACTCAKAGCTTCTGGATTTGAACCCATGCTAAACAAGAACAAATCCATTGGGTATCCCTTGCTGTATTTGAAATTCAGTTTCAGGTCAGCAGAAAAGTCATGGTTGAGGTTTTAGGGAGGGTAAAGAACAAAAACCCCAAAATCACACTTGAAGTGTCTGACAAGAACTATATCAGTGACTTGTAGCTGATGTGACAGACCTGGGTGARGAAAGTCTTGCATCCAACAGCCACATTCTGGTTTTGCTCTGCAGAAAAGGCTCCTGTTCATTCCTGGGCTGTCAGGCCATGCTCTGGTGCAGCGAGAGGCACCCAAAAACTGCCCTGGACATCACAAACTACTGCAAGGCAGCCAAGGCAGCAAGGCAGGGCTCTGCTGAGATCCCCAAACACTCACTGGGATAAAGACAAACCAGCTCCTGAAGAGGCAAACGGAGCACAGGGGAGCCCAGTGACCTTCACAGAATCCCCACAGCCCCAGGGGCACAGGCTCCCTAATTACACGGGTATTTTGCTAATGTGCCAAGGGAGGTGAGTGCACAGAACCCAGCCACCCTGCTGGGCCTGCTTCTCAAATCTTTCAAAGGTCAAAATGAAACTGGAAGCAATCTAAAATGCCCTGCTCCTGCTCCTCTGTCCCCAGTGACACTRTGGAGCCACGTGCTGGACTGAGCAGCTCGACACAAAGTGCTTGGCCATGTCTGCCCAGAAGGGAGTACATGGAAAAGCATTTAACATTGACCTGGTTGTGCTCCCATCCCCAGCAGCTGGGAACCACTGATGGCCAGCAAGGGATGCAGCTGAAAGTCCTTCCTGTGAGCATTCATGGTACAAAGTTTAATGTAAGCAATGCCAGTAACTTCAGTGGGCTCCCACAAACAGCTTTGTCCTCCCAAAAAGGGAAATGTTTGGTTCTCAGACTGCCCAGTGCAGGAGACTGGGCATGGCCAGCACAGGACAGGCACACCTGGGGAGTGCAGGGGTGTCACAGGGGTGCAGTGACCCCAGGACAAGTTCTGCCCCCAAACTGAGTCAGAGATGCCCTCTGGTAGCTCAGGGTGCAGGGTGTACCCTTTGATTCAGCCACTCTGAGATTTTTAAGGTAAATCCTGACATGAGTAGCCAAGCCTCGTTTGCTTGAGTGTGACTTTTTCTTTTCAAGTCAGGCTTTAAACTTTCTRTGCCACAAGCTTCCCCTCACTCTCTCTACATTTGATATGTGGCACAGCACGCAGGTTTTGTTTCCTGCTGAATTCACACTTTTTGTTTGCTTATATATTTCAAGATCTCAATCAATCATGTTGTCAAAACAGTCTTTTTGTATCATCTACCTACCAGCACTTGTCATTAGAGATGTTTAAAGCTCCAGTGCTGGAGAGAGTCTGATTTACGCTCTGACATCTCCCACACTGAGCTTATTATAGTCATGTATAAACTGCCCTTTCACAAGCTTTAATTAGGAAATAACAAATGGTTTGGGAGCATGCTGTTAGGCAGTTTATTCTTTCTAAATTCAGTCTTTCCACTGTACTCCACTGATCACAATGTCGTGCTATGCAACAATCATGTTGATTTCTAAATTTTTGCTCTAACATTTAAATCTCTTTGTGACCTTTTCCCTTCCCCTCCATCTCCTCCTCCCCAAACACATTTTACAGTTTTCTGAATTGTTCTAGATGCAATATTTCTGAGCTGAAACAGGAATAAGCTAAAAATAAGCAGTGCACCGTCAGAAAACATTTATTTTATTAAAGGCCCACTGGAGAGGTGGCTTTCTTGGTAACACACCATACTCTCTGCATTCTAATGCACCACTACAGCCTCACCATTTCACTAGGACTTTAATAAAAACTGAGATGAATTATATTGTTCAGTGGCTTGGAGTCACAAATTCCAGAAAGGGTTATATAGTTCAATTAACTAGTCACCACATTGCCAGAGCTTATTTTATACAGTAAAATTAACACTGGGGAAATGCATCTGCAGCAGTTGCAGCCCACGGTGTTACATCAAACCCAGTCTGGAGAGACAATCACACAGACCCCAAAATAAAAGGGAGAGGCAGTTCTAGAGGTGGAACATGAAGCAATATTTCAGATGTGTATCCAGGCATCTCTCYCTTGCAAAACTTTGTTTCCCATGTCTAAAGTGGAACAGTTTATTTAGAGAAGATGCTGATTTGAAGCTCCCTGGCACAGCCAGTCCTGCAGTTCCTGTTTATTTCCCAAAAGGATGTGGTTCAGTGTTGATGAGGCAAAGTCCCACTGAGCCCACCTGCAATCAGTCTCTGCTGTGCAGCAGAGTAAAGAACTCTGACCAGATTCATCACTGCAGCTGCCCACAGATCACTCCAGTCCCAAACTGTGCTTTCACTGCACAGAGCCAAGGGCAGCAACAGTCTGAAAGGGCTCAGGATGTTTCTCTGAGTTCCTTGGCTGCTMTGTCCCACCTGAGAGCTGCTCATTGCCCAGGTACGTGGTGCCTCACCCCTCCAGCACAGCCCAGGGTACCTCAGGCCACTGTTCCAGTTGTTGGGTACCAGATTTGCTCCAAATGCCTTTTCCTTATTGTTCCACAGCCTCCAGTCACTGTCTCCTGTGAGAGAAGCTCCTGCACAGCCTGGTGTCCAGCTGCACCAGGTGCTGGGCTCTCCCTCCCTGCCACGGACACTTCTGGAAGGGATGCTGAAGGAAATAAAATATCCCACCAGGAGCTGGGACATTCTGAGCTGAGAACCAGCATGCACACACTCATGGAGGCCTCAGCAGTAAGAAGCACCAAGGGCAATGAGAAATAGATAAAATATCCCACCAGGAGCTGGGACATTCTGAGCTGAGAACCAGCATGCACACACTCATGGAGGCCTCAGCAGCAAGCAGCACCAAGGGCAATGAGCAATATTTGTGTTTCCATGGTGTCCCTTACAGGGACAGCCACTGCCCTGGTCCCCCCTCCCTGGAAGGGCTCCAGGCTGAGCAGGCCCTGCTCCAGGGCAGGGTGTCCTGGGGGCATTCAGAGATTAATCCCTGCAGGGGGAATTATCCTACAGCAAKACAAGGTCTCCTTCAGGCCCCTCCAACCCAATCCATTCCAAGGTTTGCTTTGCTGGCTCAGACAYCCACACCACCAGCAGCTTGCTTGGGGAATATTGCCCTGCTTGGGGACTGAGCTGTTTCCCTCCCTCAAAACAAGTCTGGGGCTGCTCACAAAGCCTGGCCCCATCCATGCATCTTGAGAGGCTTTTTCCTGTGATTTCCAGAGAACAAAAAATACAGATATACAGAAATACTACTCCAATACTTCATTAAACCCAGCACACGGCGCTGGATAATGCACAAATATGGATTTATTTGACACATGAAGATAGATGCATCATTATAAAAGGGGTGTACTGGAGTGCACTGGTGATCAAACTAAGCCCAACCTGTTGAAAATTGTATTTCCACTTTATTAGCTCCAATCATTCATCAACTTGCAGAGAAATTCTTGCTCAAACAACATCTTTCTCAAAGGGTTCTTTGGGGAACAGAACACATAGCTTGTTTTAAAAACTGATATATTTTGTTTTAATAAAATGTTTGGCTTTGAGTACACAGACTGATAAACTCTGTCAAAACGTGTTAGATCCCCAGATAACTGCATAACACCAGCGTATTATCTGACACGTTTTTGAAGTCTATTTTTACTTATTTTTGTCTATTATTTTATTTATGTTTGGCGGTAGGCTTTATTTTTATTTATTCGCATTTGTTACTTTCAAAGTTMAGTCCTGGCATTTCATCTGCACGCTCTGTGTACTTTTGGCTGCTSACAGGGAGACTGCTGGGACTGGGATGAGCAGAATCTGTCCTGGCCCTGCCTACATCATTTTGTGATATAATGTGTTATTATCCTACATAAAATAAATGTGAGTGAACACCTCAAGGGTAAATTAGCCTATATCAAAACAAGAAAGTGCAACTATATGTAGATTATTTGTGTCCAAAGTTCCAAGGAATAAAAAGGATAGAATTTTAAAATTCCAATAAATAACTGATTAGTTAGCCATCTTTTTAATCTCCCTGCTCTGCTGAATGTTTTGCCAGATTGAGTTTCCCAAGGCAAAAACACAATTCCAGTTTATAAATAATTTCCTGAATCCACAGAAACACCTCTACAGAGCTTACAGGCAATAAACAATCTCACAGAAAACTGAAATATTCATCCTTTTTACCACAGGAGTTTTTTTCCTCCACCCTGTTTTTGCAGACAGACCCTGAAAATGACCTTTCCCTGAGAATTTGCTCACCCCTCCTTACAGCACTTCTGCTTTATTAGCAGGGAGATTTATATACCAGCAGCAAAACACCTTTCAAAGTCCAGCAGGTAAAATTTGGTATCATTTGGAAGGATCCATCTGGATCCATTTAAACAGCCACAAATGGCCAAATCCTGAATGCTGGGACTATWATATGAAATCCAAAGCAAACGTAAAAAACTCAGAGGGAGCTCYGAGTGTTCAGCTACACCTCAGTGAGATACACAACATAACCCAAATAGTATCACTTGCAAACTTTTATATCATTGTCTGCAAGGTTATTCCAGTCATTTGCATGGAAAAAATCCCTGATTTAATGTGTAAAGGAGCAGTAGAATTGAAGAAAATTTCTATTTAATTGTCATGCCCAGATGTTTCTTCACATKCAGAATCCACCCTGAACTCTCCCAAAGCCCTTTGTCACAGGTGAACAATGCAGGAATTTCTGCTGGGTGTCACAGGAATAGCACATCTTCCCTGTGAGTGCTGCAGAGCTGAACAGGCCTGAGTTCAGTTTCTGTGTGTGGTGAGGAGCCTGGGCTGCTCAGATCTCTGCACAGCAGCTGCAGCCCTGCTCCTCCCTGGCACAGCAGAGCCTCTGGGCACTCAGTGTGCCATGGCTGGAATGCCTGCACTAAATTCACTATTTGTATGAATATTCACTCCAGGAGATGCAGAGCTTAGTGAGAAATTCACCTGAYAAAGCAGCTTTTCAAAGAGGAGACCTGTCTGCCTTTCAGTGCCTGTGASGTAGAGAACAGATGCACAAACCCATTTCCTCCGTGGGTGCTTTTAATGCCATCAAAAARCCCTCCCAGGAATTCAATTTTCTGCAAGGCAGCGAAAGCACAGAGAGGCCTAGAACCCGAGATAGCACCAAGGCACCAAAACATGGGGAAGGCTCTGAAAACACTGAAAATTTCATGGGTTCCACTGGAGGGGGGGAGAGGAGCAGGGATGTTGTTCTGCCGTGCCCATTGTTTGCTTCCCTCATTTTRCCACTCTGCTCTGCAGGCTCCAGCAGGAGTGTGGATAGTCCTAATTAGAGCTGGAAGCCRTGGCAGGGAGGGGGAGCTGAGCCAAGTGATGCTTGGCAGGTCTGGAAGGCTGAGCAGCCCCATGGATGCTGCTGGGGGGTGCCAGCCCCTGGGCTGTGAGAGGAGCAGTGACAAGAAACTCGACTTAACAAGACCTGCTGGGAGGAATTTGCTGCAAGCAAAAGGTATCCAGGTCTTTCCTTCCAGTTCCAATGTGTTCTGTGTTGACTTTATGAGGTTTCCCCCTTGAAAAAAGCACAGGGATCTTGGTGGGCAGTGTAAGGAAATATGAAGAAGCTGAACAGCAGCAGAAGGGCTGATGCCTGCAAGGACCAGAGCCAAAACCCCACATGACTGACAGACAAGCAGTGGAGGCACTGCAATGTCAGGATGCTGAGCACAGGATGGATTACAGAACCCATCGTTTTTGATAAACAACCTCCTTGAAATAAAGCTCCAATACCCCACTGGATAAAGCACTGGCTGCTCCCCAGCTGAACAACCAGGTCAAACAAGGCCAGGCAAATCTCTGCTGTGAGCATTAAAGGGAGGGCTGTGCCTCTGCTGCTGCTCTTTGTCACTCTGGATCCTCCCTGGCTCCTGCTCTGCTCGTGGGGATGAGACAGGACAAAGCTGGAAGGGCCATGGAGCCACCCCTGGGTGATGTGTGAGTGCCTCCTTCCAGAGGGGATCACTGGCAGGGGTCATTCCCAATGGAATCCACACCCTGCACAAGGAGCACAGTCCTGAGATCGCCAATTAGCCAAATCCATTAAATAAAATCTAAACCCAGACARAATAAAATCCAAATCCTCATTAAATAATCTGTGACAAGATTATTAAATTGCTTATCAAATAATCCAAACCCAGAGAAGAACTCACCACTCTTGTGAGGCAGCACTTGCACRRMMTTRRRCRMMCCKAA
>NDFG01000471.1:459121-805940 GCA_002167245.1 Sporophila hypoxantha
TRCTAAAGCTCTTACACCTCACTGAACRCTGCTGCTTTTCAAGGGGTTTCTGTGATGCTCCAGCTGCAGCAGGTGAGATTTATAAACCACACAATATTTTATGTCATACCTTTCATCCCGATATATTTCAAAATCCTAAATTAAATTCTAATTTGGACAAAAATAATTTATTGCAGCTCTGTAGTGCAGCCCTACTCTACGGTGGGATGAACTAACCAGTATTTCAAAGACCACAGCACACCAGGTTTGCAAAAAAAAAAGGCAAAATCCTGAAGTGACTGCTAACCTAAATGCAGATTAATTTCAACAGCAAATCACTCGGGTATTTCTTTCAGGATTGACTAAGGAAGTCTGAAYTAATTTCTCACAGGCTGCTAAATGCCAGTTAGCAGGGGGCCTTTTGCTTGTTTGTTTGTCTTCTATATGAAGAAAGACTTCTGCCTACCTGAGCTAGACCCAGAACTGTCAGCTGCTCCCCAGRTCCTGCATAAACCACTGAGGTGTCCAGATCCTGAGAAGTATTTGAAATTAATATTTGAAACCATCTGGTCAAGGAAACATACAGAAGCTAGAAAAAAAAAGACAACTGGCAGGAGACAGAGGCATAATTATTTCAATTTAAGCATCCACACAGAGGCAGTGCTAAGGCAGGGCCAGGGGAACCAGGAATTTAATTTCTCTGCTCCAAACTTTCTGCCACTCTGGAAGAAAAACTGCGGCTGCTGCTGTCTGGAAACGCTTTCAGCAAAAGCCCTAACGTTCCAAATGGGCCCGCAAATCTCATTCCTGCATGGTTTTTAAGTTGTTTAGTTCTGAATCAGCAGTCTAAAAGTGTGTTTAAACACTGCAGGTAACCATTTCCCAAGGAACAAACAGGGAGGAAATCAGGTTACAGCGAGGGCACCCAGCAGGACTCTCCCCCTGTCTGCTCGGTGTCAATGGAAACTGATTCCTGCAAGAAAGACACTCGGGGAGAAGGGAACAGATTGTGGGAAACATGTTCTGCATGCYAGAGAGAGCCAGGAGATGGAATGCTGGATACCATCAGATAATTATGCACAGGSAAGAAAAGAAGAATCAGACAGGGCAGCAGCAGAATAACAATATTTCAGGAGATGGGAGCTCTACAAACCGGGCTGACTCGCAGCAGCACGAGGCAGATAATAGATGAGCATCCTCTCTCACTCTGTGCTCACTTACTAATTCATGGAAAATAACTGCCACACTGCAAGTTTCTGATGGTTTATCATTGTTCAGGCCACTAAAACTACTGGTTTTGCCAACTGCTGAGTTATGAACTAAACAAGAAACATACTACAGAGAACTGTAAATGTTTATGCATTAAATTTGAAAAAAATACTTCCAGACATACTAAAAAAAAATGGATTATGACAGCTGGAAAATTGAGCAAAGGTTGCTGTAATAAGCACAAAAAAASCTYCCTAGAAAGATGCTAAGTAGGCACAAATCTGAGCTGTGGGCAGCCCAAAACCTCTCTGTTTGTGACCTTCACTCTAGAGGGGTGTAAGGAACAAAATCTCCATGGGTGCAACCTCACAACACAGCACCTCACACCCCACAAAAACCTGAGAGCACTCKAAGGAGAATGGGATGGAAATGGCCCATCAGAAAATAAATTTGATTCTTCTCTATTTTCAAATCCACTTGATTACTGGGAATTTGAAATTTCACTCTTCATGAATTTCTTTTTTAGTAGAAACAATGTAATTAGAGAAGAGAGGCTGAAACTATCTATTGGGAAAATGGATCAGGGAAAAAAAGGGTGCTGGCAAACCAAAAGAGCATATATATAATGTGTGTATATATATATATATATATATATATATATATATATACACACACTATATATATATATATATATATATATATATATATATATATGTATATCTGGGCCAGGTGAGGACTGAGTATCCCTTTTCCTTTCCTGCATATGGACAATAAAACAGAAGAAAATCTTATAAACTGTCTCATTCTTGAATATAAGGCTTCCATGAGCAGTAAAGTCTAGTCAAAGTTCTTGAACCTTAAAACAGATGAACTCTTCCTGTTTTAAATAATCTGTAAGCCCAGGGCAAGGCCTGAGCTTTTGTTTATCTTCTGAACCTGCTGCTTCCATCCCAGAACRTTTATAAACAGAGCAACAGCACAAAGCCAAGCACTGGCTACAACACTATCTATAACATGTAGACTATCAAYAAAATAAACCCTGAATTTAGAATATGACAGAGCAACAACCATGATTCTGCTTGGTTTAAGCTTTTGCTTCAGGAAAAGGAACATGGCAAAAGTCATCACTAGGCAAGACTCTGAGATTCTTCCCCCCAGTTCCCAATTTCAAATTATCTAAAGAGGATGAAGACAAGGTAAAATAAACCAAAACCACAGTGGATGGTGAGCAAGGAAGGGCAGCTCCCCAAATCCCACCTTACCTGCAGGTCCCCATCACATCACATCACCCAAATAACAGAAATTTGGTGCTGGGAAAGGGAAGGGTGACTACAGCAGGGGCCTCCAAGGAATACAAATCACAGAGCACAAATCACAGATTTGAAAACTGGAAAGGCCTCAGGACTAATGAAGTGAGAGCAAACAGGAGCTCTCTGCATTGCTGAAAAAGTAGTCAACAAAATTAGGGAGCAAATGAAACACTCAGGAATGGCTGGTAATTACCAGGGCTTACAAATGAGAAGTGTGATACTCAATCACAGAAAGCAGCAGCAGAAGAAGCCCAGATATTGTAATTGCAGGAAAAGATAATCATGTGTATAATAAAGTAACAAAGAAAATTGTGGTAACCAGGAGATCAGAAAGGATTCTGCAAGGGATAATACAAAAGAAGGAGCAATACAGAATAATTTCAGAGACCAAAATGAGGAAGCTGGGGGGAAGAATGGTGAAGGAGTAGGAGGGATTTTATAACATGCTGGATAGAGTTGGTTTTTTTTATTTTAAAGACCGAGCTAATTAGACACTGAATAGTCATCTAGAACAAAGGTTAAGCATCAGCTGTTAAGGCAGAGGAGAGCACTCAAGGTGAACCCATCACAGATTTCAAAGCTGCAGTAAAAAATAAAAAGAAGATGATGGAAGACTGGCTTAAAATTTTAGGGACAGAAATAGCACATGAAGTGACAATTTCTCCTGTGGTTTTGTTATTGTTGGGAACAAGTGGCATGCATACAAATCCTGAAGTAGAGTTTTGATGCACTTTTAAAAAGAATCTGTCATGGTGCAGTAGCTTACAGTTAATGGAAATATTCTAATTATTGACTATATGTGAAAATAACATTGACACAAGTCAGCAGACTTTTGTCCTGTAAAATGTACTTGGTTTGCTCTCCTGCCTGTTATGACATGATTCCTGGAAATGTGATTGCAACCAAGTGTTCATGTTAATGCAGACCAGGACCTGCACACCTCAGCTCCAAAGCAGAAGGGGAAATGGAGCCCACGTGAAAAATAATTACTCTGGGTAGCGCCTCATCCCATACATCATAATCCTTTAGCTTTAAATCACTGTTCTTCCAACACTGAAACATTTGGGATCTTTGTCTTAACGTAAGTCTGGGTGTGTTGAAGAATCTCGGTGGAAACTCAGTCCCGCACAAACAGCAGAGACAAAACCCAGTTCAAACATTTCCCTGCTTGGTGTGATCCCCCCAACAGCCACCCCAGCCCCTGCCCAGGCCCTGCCCAGGCTTTGGGCAGTGCCATTTTGTCACAGGTGCCCTGGGCAGCTCTACAGCCACCCTGCTCTGTTCTGGGCTCATTCCTGGTACCACAGCAGGGCTGCCTGCTGCTCCTCTTCATCTCTTCTGCTCAAATGCAATGGCTTCCAATMAATTTATACTGTATGTATTTATTAGAAACATCTGCACTTCTAAAACCCTATAAAGACTTTCAAAGTATCCTATAAAAATAAGTAAAAGCATCATCAAGTTCATGGGGATTGTCTGTATGTTTTAAATTTTTTTTAGTATTTTTCCTAAGGAACCATTTTACTAAGTGTAAAAGAAATCTATGTATAAATAATTCATTTTATCTGAACACATATTGGTCATTGAAATGCAACTTATCTTTATTTTGAGAGCTTAAATAGACTTCAGATGTTCTTTCTTTGATAAGTTGTAAGGTGATACATTTCTGCTACAAGAATTATGGACTCCACATCTCTCAATACGTGTATACATTTTTGTATCTTTTTTCCCCMAGGAATATTTAATCAGTTTTTTTGTTTGTTTTCTTGTTGTGTTGAGTTWGGTTTTTTTTTAAGTGGGAGTTKTATTTCACAGTACCARAGAAAAATGTAGGCTAGATGCAAACTGGAGCAGGGGCTGATCCAAACTCCTGTTAGAGGAGGGAGAGCCACYGGATCAGCCCAGCTCACCCAACACTTCACCCACTCATGTCGTGGAAACCACTCAGGATGGAGACAATCCAGCCTCACTGCACAGCCTGTTTCTATATTTGACTGTCCCAGGAGAAAAAAAAAAAAGGAAAAAAAAAAGAAATAAATGTCAAAAAAGACTTCCAGCCAGCAAAAGCTGCTCTGCCCACTGTCTGTCATCCTCCCCCTGCAGCACTGGCAGCACCCACGGGCTCTGGTYGGATGCTCCCTGTGCCTTCCCTGCCTTCTACAACCCAAACCAGCCCCCAGCCCTGCTGGGGACAGTGATTTCTGTCTGTGCTGGTGTCTGCAGGGAGGGCACAGGGATCTGGATGTCCCAGAGAGAGGGGGATGCTGTTCCCTGCCCACCCTGTCTGTGCTGCTGCCCTGGGCCTTCCCTGCCCTCTGCAGCCCAAACCAGCCCAAAGCCCTGCTGGGGACAGTGATTTCTGTCTGTGCTGGTGTCTGCAGGGAGGGCACAGGGATCTGGATGTCCCAGAGAGAGGGGGATGCTCCCTTGTGCCTTCCCTGCCTTCTGCAGCCCAAAGCAGCCCCCAGCCCTGTTGGGTTCCCCATGGATGATGAGTTCTGTCACAGCCCTGCTGGGTTCCCCTGGGACAGTGATTTCTGTCTGTGCTGGTGTCTGCAGGGAGGGCACAGGGATCTGGATGTGCCTCCCAGTCTCCCAGAGAGAGGGGGATGCTCCCTGTGCCTTCCCTGCCTTCTGCAGACCAAAGCAGCCCAAAGCCCTGCTGGGGACAGTGAGTTCTGTCTGTCCTGGTGTCTGCAGGGAGGGCACAGGGATCTGGATGTCCCAGAGAGGAGGATGCTGCTGCTCCCTGCCCACCCTGGCCGTGCTGCTGCCCTGTGCCTTCCCTGCCCTCTGCAGCCCAAACCAGCCCAAAGCCCTGCTGAGTTCCCCTGGGACAGTGAGTTCTGTCTGTGCTGCTGCCCTGGGCCTTCCCTGCCTTCTGCAGCCCAAAGCAGCCCAAAGCCCTGCTGGGTTCCCCTGGGACAGTGAGTTCTGTCTGTGCTGGTGTCTGCAGGGAGGGCACAGGGATCTGGATGTCCCAGAGAGGGGGGGATGCTCCCTGCCCACCCTCTCTGTGCTGCTGCCCTGTGCCTTCCCTGCTTCTGCAGCCCAAACCAGCCCAAATCCCTGCTGGGGACAGTGATTTCTGTCTGTGCTGGTGTCTGCAGGGAGGGCACAGGGATCTGGATGTGCCTCCCAGTCTCCCAGAGATAGAGGGATGCTCCCTGTGCCTTCCCTGCCCTGTGCAGCCCAAAGCAGCCCCCAGCCCTGTTGGGTTCCCCTGGGACAGTGATTTCTGTCTGTGCTGGTGTCTGCAGGGAGGGCACAGGGATCTGGATGTCCCAGACAGGAGGATGCTGCTCCCTGCCCACCCTGTCTGTGCTGCTGCCCTGTGCCCAGGCTGTGCCAGGCTCTGCTGCTGGCTCCAGCCCAGCTTGCTGCCAGCTGCTTTTTGGCACAGCAGCTTTCCAGCAGAGCTGCTGCCCAGGCTGAGCACTGCCAGGGGTTCCTGCATCCCTGCTGGCCTCACAGGGCTCCCCCTGCCCTGCCCTGCCCAGCCTGGCCTCAAGGGCAGCACGCTTGTCACAAAGCCTGAGGGCAGGCTGGCGTCATTACCACAGGAGATTAAACTGACAAATAAAATTGCTGCTATCTTAAATGGCTGATTCCACATACGGGATTTAATTGGGATGACTGATAGCTAATTTCACCTGCACACATAAAAGAAAAAAAAATGGGGATTGAGACTGTCAYGTACAAATCTGTGCTAAAATGCTGCCCCTAAAATGAAGGGCAGATCCTGAGTCCAAGAGCTCACTCCCCTGATGAAAGCATTCCAGTTTAGTCCAGAGTATTGCACCTACACAGCACTGAGGAAGCACTGGGGGAAACAAGTCTCARAATACCTGTAGTGTGCAAACACTTWSRAAACAGGGRAAAAACAAGTGAAAATATAAAGCTAAGAAGACAAGAGCTGATTATTTCCCTGTATAAGCATTAGAACACATGTTATGACTGRAAACCACAGAGCAAACATATCTGAGGTGTGATACTCCAAGCGCAGTATTTCTGGAACAACAAATTTGGTGAAACCTGGAAAATGACTAGATACATAAAATATCAAGCTGCAGTGTCAGTTAAGTGACAGGTAAATTAAAGCACAACAGAACAAGGACACTGATTTGGTTCAAAATTCTATGTCTGCAGCAAGAATTACATAAATAAATTGGCAGGCAGGCACAGACATTTCACATAGAAGATGACAACAAAACCAGCAGAGAGTTATGAAATCGTGAGTTGTTATTACAATTCCTGGAGACATTTCCTGACCTTCCTCAAACTATTTATACAGGGGAAAGCTCYGATACAAACACCACCACACTGGCCATGCACCACTGATGGTTTGGCTGCTGTGGAAGGTTTGGGGACTGCAGCCCARGAGGACAAGGAGCTGATTTCAAGCCTTGCAGCCCCGTTTGTGCCTCCATGGGCTGTGCCCCGGCTGCCAGGACAGCTCAGCTCTGACCTGCTGCCATCCACCTTCCCAAAGCCTCACACAGGCAGGCAGCAGGGGGCTGATGCAGCCAGTTTACTCTGGTGGCTGGCAGGCTGCTCCCAAGCAGCCTCATCCCTGCAGAGGAGACAGCTCTGACAGGAGTTTGTGCCTGCTGCACAGGAGATGAGCCAATCTCCAGGCTGGGAGCACCACACTGAAGGGCCAGGGCAGAAGATGGGTGTGTGACACTGCTCCAGGGCATCCCAGCTGCTTTTGCAAGGAGGACTGGAGCCCCCAGCCCTGCTGAAAGTCTTGTCAAGCACTGGAACAGRYCCCAGGGCAGRGGGGCAGCCACCAGCCCTGCAGGGAGTGAAAGGAATGCAGATGTGGCACCTGGCACATGGGTTAGTGCTGGGCTCCATAATTTCACAAGTCTTTTCCAACTAAATGATTCACACAACTCTTGGACAAACTAGTATTTTGAGGTTGATAGCTAAGGAAAAAAATCCCAAAGAGTGGGAGGGGAAAAAAGGGGAAAATGCATGAAAAAGGAGGAAAATGCATGAAAAAAAGAAGGAAATGCATGAAAAGAGAGGAAAATGCATGAAAAAAAGGAAAATGCATGAAAAAAAAAAAAATGCATGTTGCTCCAACATAATGCCACAAATGTAAAAGTGCTGCTAAAAATGTCTGGAGAAACTTTCTATAGGGATGGCAAGAGACAAGGAATGATCAGTCAGGGTGTTTCACACTGTCCTGCCTGAAAATAGCCCCACAGTCAGCTGAGGCACAGTAATACTGCATTTATTCCCAGTGCCAAGTGTGTAAACTGAGCCCATCTCCATTAAAAGGGGTTTAAGTACAAGGTGTAATCTCACCCTGCAATAAAGCAGGAATTTACTCATGCTCAATTATCCCCTATCAGCTGGGGGCAGGTGCAGGGGGAGGAGGGAGCTCCCAGCTGAGTGCCAGTAATTTCTTAAATAGCTGAAACTCATTTGCTTGTTATAGTCCAAATATCATTTAATTATCATAACAGTGCCGACCATGTGGCACTTACTGACCAAAATCTCCAGTTAAATTCTCTGCAGCACAAATTTGCCAGGTGTAAACCAAGTGTGGGTTTGACTTSTGAAAGGTGCAGCATCTGTAACTCTCTGCCCAGGCTCCAAACTATTTTAGAGAGCTTCTGTGAGCAATGGCTTGAATAAAGGCATGGGGAATTTGGCACCTTGAAGAAGCAAACCTACTTTAGAAGGTAAATTCTGTGTGCCTTGCACATGCAGAACTCTCCCAGACAAGTTTCAAACGAGTCCTGCTGTTACTGCATCACACTGCTCTATTCACAGTTAGGAAAAAAGAAATGTAAACATGAAAGATCTTTAGAAAGTGTCCTTCCTCAGAGATATTTTTTTCCTCTTTATATTTCAATTCCTTTTCTATTTCCACTAAGCCTGTGGTTCTTTGTTTTCTTTGCTGAGAGAAGTTTTTAGGCTGATTGCTTCCAAGAATGCCAATAATCACACATCACTGTCCACAGGATCTTGTCTGAAGCTCTGCTGTAGCTAACTGCATTACCTTTCCCAGCATTTTAGATCAGAATAGCATGAAACTGCTGCTTCTCATGTCACAGAGGTGAGTTCTCTTGTGAGATTGTATGGAACAGCTAGGGAAAAGTCACTATTATCTGAATCCAAACACACAAAATAATCCTAAGTGGTTGCCATTTTACTGAGTCTGTGAGACATGATTGTGTCATTTACTGAATTCAGCCACTAAATGACAACATGAGCTGGAACTGTGTGAACAATTCTTTTCAGAGCCATATGTCTGCAAATTGTCTGAAAATTGCCAGCACAGTAGAGGGGYYAAAAAAAACAACCCAACAAAACAACAACACACAAAAAAACCCTCCCAAAACAAACAAGCAGTTGCTTTGAAAATCCAATTTGGAATAATAGCACTCCACCCAACTGAAGCGACTTCCACTCTTCCCTCCAAATGCATACACGTGAATGGAGCAGGATATGATTCAGGYAAATTGCACATGTAGCTGCAGATAGAAGCAATAAAAGTCACAGAAAGTGACATTTCTTTGTGTGCTGTACATCAGTGTTAATATGGGAGATCAAGATGACAGGACAAAATACAGCAAATACAGACACAGCAGCATCCGTGCAGAGACACYATCCTGTAATCCCCCCAGAGACTCCACAATACAGACATTATTTACACTGATTTCTAACAGAAAATAGTTTGCTTTTCGCAAGTAGAGGGGATTTTTATTCCCAGCAAGCAAAGCATAAGCGTTGGCTCAGAGCTGAATAAAACTTCAGTGACAATTAGTTACTGGAACCTTGTGGGAGCCAAATCAGCCATGAAACAAGCAGGGGGAGCTCACATAGAGACCATGGTGGAGTTTCACCTCAAGACATTGTACCTCGAAGTCCTGGAGAAGGGGAGCTAGCAGGAATTTCTGCACAGGGCTTTATTCAGTGCTGTTCCCCTCTGGTTAAAGTTGCCACAAAACTTTGGGTTTATGCTGGTTTTGTTTGAGCTGATGTGAACACAGTGCTGCAAGCACAGGCTGGTCTGACCTTCCCCTGAACTCACACCCAAAATGAGAGGCTGCCCAGATCATCCCCTGTATCCCTGCCAGGATAACCAAGGATCCACACCAGGCTCCATTCCTGGAAGCTTGGCTGCATTTTCCAACAGTTTCACCTGCTCTAATAGAAGAAACAACATCTTCTTTGGGATTCTGCTTCAGYCACCACTCACATCCAGGTGCCTCTCCAGGCAGCAGCCAGAGCCCACCATAAATCCCCATTCACCTTCCTCCCCTTGCCTGCATCCTCAGGAGCAGTGGCCAGGGTCTGGAGGGGCTGTGCTCACCTGAAGAACCCTCTGAGCACATCACACACACAACTGCCCACAGAGGAGCTGGAGGAGCTGCAGTTTTTGGGTGAAACCCATTCAAAACTGCAGGTTTTGGTGAAACCCATTCAGAGCTGCAATTTCTCCAGTAAAACCCATTCAGAGCTGCTGTTTTTCCAGTGAAACCCATTCAGAGCTGCAGTTTTTGGGTGAAACCCATTCAGAGCTGCAGTTTGTCCAGTAAAACCCATTCAGAGCTGCAGTTTGTCCAGTGAAACCCATTCAGAGCTGCAGTTTTTCCAGTAAAACCCATTCACAGCTGCAGTTTTTGAGTGAAACCCATTCAGAGCTGCAGTTTTTGGGTGAAACCCATTCAGAGCTGCAGTTTCTCCAGTAAAACCCATTCAGAGCTGCAGGTTTTGGGTAAAACCCATTCAGAGCTGCAGTTTTTGAGTAAAACCCATTCAGAGCTGCATTGGCTCTCAGTGAGTGCCAATCCCCCTTTCCAGAGAAATCCACCATTTCAGCTGTTCTTTGGGACAAAGAGCATCAGTCTTTCATCCTGCCCTCAAAGCTCTCCCACTGTGAGGAACAGGGCCCCAGTTTAGCTCACTCCAGTGTGAAAAGCTGAGCACAAAAGTCACTGCTGAGTCAATTACCTCTCTTTTATTAGCGGGAGATTTTAAATAAAGTATTTAATTTGTGACACTTCTTGGTGGAAAGRGAAGAATGGAAAATATTGAGCACAATTATTAGTTTGCATTGCACGTACAATTATTTCTCCATATTAGCACAGTTGTGACTATTTGAGAAAACAAATTGTTAGGCTTGTACGTGTGAAGATGCACAGGAAATATTTTAAATTCAACTTCCATGAGCTCATTTGAATTATTTGAGTTGTTCAAATATTATTCAAGTTAGACTCATCTTATTGGCAACAGAAACAATGCCATGTGACTTATTATTTCAGATTCCTGCATCTAATCAGTGCAGCTGGAAAAGTGAATATTGAATTAACAATTGATCATTAATTCATGACAAATGGTGCTGAATAAATCCACAGAGAAAACAACTGTGAACACTCACTCTTCTGGCAAGTGAACACTCACTCCTCTCTCCCTCAGCTGGTAGGGCCAAAATCTGCCTCATAAATTTCAGACTATAATTCAGCTCTACGTTGCAGATTAATACTGATGAAGTGGCATTTCATTTTGACACTTCATTTMCAGTGGGATGGGATGAAAAGCTGTTTTGTAGGTTCTACCACACAGATTTAAGACTTTTTAAATTTATTTTTTAAYCTACGGAGTATCTGATGCTCCCAAAGACCAAAGTTTCTTTTCAGTTCATTAATTCCATCATGCCTGGTGAACACTCCAGGGCGTTGCTGTCTGTCTGTCCAGCCTGAGCCCAGCCCTGCTGGAAGCCACRCACCCTCTGCCCCCAGACACTGAACCCTGCCCCTCTGACAGCCACAATTTGGCAGGTTTAAATTACAATCTAAAATGTGTATGCTGATCAAATTTATCTTAATTGAACCCATTAGAAAACAAACAGCAGAGAAGTCAGGGGCAGCTGCCCCCYCTCACACAGGGGAGCTGGGGCTGACACAGGCCCTGCCTCCTRCAGCTAAAACACTTACAGCTGGGAGAGAGCTCGGGGGGGATCTTTATGAGCCATCCATAAGGTTTATTCTGGTATAAGATAGCCTTTTACTAGGTAGGTCACATTCATTCCTGATTAAAAACATCCACATGGGAAATTWTACACAGGACTGCAGCAGCACTGACACAGCTCCGCTGCTAAATCACTCCTTTCAGACAAGCTGTACATCTATTTTCTTCATATAGAAGTCCTCCAAAATCAATGCATTATCAAATTTACTTTGGGGGAGAGATAACCAGGCTAACTGGTGATGGAAGAGGCTGAGCAACATTACAAGTATGGACACTTTGCCAAAAAACGTGTCTGGGGAACTCCACCTGCAAAATACCCCTGCACCAGCTGAACACAGGGAGAGCCTGGCAAGGAAAAGCAGAGTGAGCACACAGTTGTACACATGAGAAAATGTGGAAGCCACTGCTCCCCTCCTAGCTGGAGCCAGGTGTGCTCTGCCACAGTTCCTTCTGCAGGCTTTGGGTGGCTCTGAGCCCTGCGGGCAGCAGCCAGTCACCCTCAGAGGCAGGAATTGGCTGTGCCATCACCTGCAGACACCTCCATTCAGCAGGGACAGACTGGAATTGGCTGTGCCATACCTACAAGACACCTCCATCCCAGCAGGGATGCTGGAATTGGCTGTGCACATCACCTACAGACACCTCCATTCAGCAAGGACAGACTGGAATTGGCTGTGCCATCACCTACAGACACACTCCATTCAGCAGGGACAGGCTGGAGCTGGCTGTGCCATCACCTGCAGACACCTCCATCCAGCAGGGACTGGCTGGAATTGGCTGTGCCATCACCTACAGACACCTCCTCATTCAGCAGGGACAGACTGGAATTGGCTGTGCATCACCCTACAGACACCCCATTCAGCAGGGACAGGGACAGACTGAAATTGGCTGTGCCATCACCTGCAGACACCTCCATTCAGCAGGGACAGACTGGAATTGGCTGTGCCATCACCTGCAGACACCTCCATCCAGCAGGGACAGGGACAGACTGGAGCTGGCTGTGCCATCACCCTACAGACACCTCCATTCAGCAGGGACAGGGACAGACTGGAATTGGCTGTGCCATCACCTGCAGACACCTCCATTCAGCAGGGACAGGTACTCAGGACTGATCTCCTCATCATCCCTCCCCCCTGGAGCCTGCCCTGAGGCTGTGGCTGGACAGTGACCCCAGCCCTGGTGACAGAGGGGCCATTCAGGGCTGATCTCCTCATCATCCTCAGCCCTGCAGCGCCCTGAGGCACAGAGCCCCCTGGGCTGGACTCTCCCAGCCAGTTCTGAGCCTGGCCCATGTACTGGGCTCAGCCCCCCAAGAACAGGGAGCATTTTCTCTCCTGGGCTTGTGCCAGTGGCTTGGCAGCCCCCAGGTTCAGAAAGGCACCCAGAGAATCAGGGTGCAGCTACCACGAGCAGCTTGTGCTTGTGTCTGCAGGAACACACAAATAACAAATAACAAATAACAAACACTGCTGGGAGAGGAGCAGCCCCAGAGCCACGGAGGAGGAGGGTGAGACAAGCACACAACATTTCAGTTTATCCTGCACTGCACAGGGAGCATTTGCAGATCACAAAAGGCCAGGTGAGCAAATGCTGGAAGCAGCACAGCAATGTGAGTGAACTCACTGGTGCCTGAGCTCTAGAACTATCCATATTTGCTTGCAGGATGTTGGGAGATAATCCTCCACAAACTGCAGGAGAGGGACCCTTTTTACACCCCACCTGTCTGGCCCACAGCCACYGACTGTGTGTTCTGCTCTCTGAGAAATGAGGATATCACATGAGAAAAGTTAGCTGATCTCATGGTTATATTTAGGGGGAAATGCTTTAAAGAAGCACTGAAGCAACCAAGACAAATCYCATGGAGGCATCCCAATCTAATGAGCAGGGCCTGGCATGGTCCTGCAGATTGGAATTCTTTTCTCAATTAAACAGTAGGAGTGGACTGCTTTGCAAATATTTAATTTCTAAGCTTCTAATTACAGTGGCTGAGTTTTTTCTCCTGAGGAAACAGGTGTTGACACAAGATCTGACAGATCCTAGCAACTGGCATTTGCTGGTCCCTTTCTCAGTTTTACAAACACACATGGAAAAAAGGAAAATGCACGATCTAACCTAAGAGACAAATATTTGGGCTGTGCATGGAGAATTTTTTGATCTGCCTTTGCCTGGTGAGCTGTTTGTAATCTGGCTCAGRTCTGCCAGAGATGGAAGTTTCAGCATGCTCCATTTTGAAATGGCAGCATCCTGGCTGTGCAAAGCTGCACACATGGGCCAGTTAGGAGGAAGTAATTAAATACATTCACAATGAAATCCTTTCAGTGAGGGGGATTTAATCTTGTCATCTTCCCCAGACACATCAAAAASGGAAATAAAACGCGCAGAAGAAAATATAAAGAGGATATCTGTTGTACTTCAAAAAATACCCARGAAAACCTATGATGCTTCCAGTTCAGCTTTAAACTACAAATGGGAATAAAGTCAAATTTGGYGCTTAAAGTATAACCTAGTTCATTAGCATGCTGTAATCCTGCTAAAATTTTAATATATTTGATGGAAGCAAGATAACCATAAAAAATGCTACCTATGGCACATTGTTTGCTGCACTGCCTGCATGGAGCTAATTACAGCCTCCCTGCCTTCACTCTCAAATGCCTTGCTTTTGTGGCTTTTATCCATTGTCCTTAGTGTTAAAATGCTGGGCTTTGAGAGAATTACCATTTTATTGTAGTATTAAACTTGTGTTGAGGCACATTAACAGCACTGTGTTATCACAAGTTCAGTTATTAATGGAAGTAACCACTGTATTTAGTTGGTTTCTGTATTTGGTCCCCACCCTCCCTAACCTCCACCCCCCCAAAAATTATTATTTACTTATCCCCTGGAACTGTTGCATTCTAGCAGCTCAATACCCACATTCTTTGAGCTGAGCACTGTTTTGGAAATGCACAGTGCTGCTTTGGAAATGCACAGTGCTCACCCATTTCAGTGGCCCATTGTCTCTGTTCCTACTGAGAGGTTTTTCAAAGTGCATTTCTGGCACAAAGCACTGAAAGCTRTACAGGCTGGCCACTGCACACATGCAATAAATCCATCCTGCATTCATGCTTCTGCCTCAAGAACATAAAAATCAGCTAAGTCTCTTTTACACCACCAAAAATGGCTGATGAACCTGCCACACCTCGTTCTTTTCTGGTTGAAATTTTATTTCTCGCTGCTCCTCCATTGCCCACCAGGTCAGGAAGGCTCCAGGGCACAGCCCAGCTGCCCTGGCATGCTCAGGGGTGAGGTGGGAGCATCAGTGCCTCAGCCCAGCCCAAAMCCCTGTGCCCTGGGATGCCCAGCTCGAGGGAGCCCTGCAGATGTTCCACTGTGGGGCTGAGCCATGGGGCAGGTGGATCAGAGAAGGGGTTTATTTCATCTTCTTCAAACCTATTRCCTTTTATATTCAATTCCTCACTATGTAAATAAGGAACCACTTCAAGGTCTGTGGGATTTTTTTTTTTGTTGCTTCCACATGGTTCAAAGGCACGCCAAGCTCAGAGACGAGCTCAGCCAGAAAGGACTTTTGAAAATGTCTGCTCTGACCTTTCATGTAACACAAAATCCAAAACACGAGAGCATAAAAGTTAATGTCTTTACCAGAGGGATGGATCGAGATGATTCAACCTGAACTGCACAAAATGCATCCATTTTTAGTGCTGCCAAGTGATGCAAGTCACACACATCCAGGTCCCCGTGGTGCATTACCTGGGCTGATCTTTCTGGCTTTTACAGAAGCCAGGCCTCCACAGAAGCACATGCTACACCTGGTGGTTTGTTTGCTTTGCAGTGCTTTTCAGGTCAGTCAGTTTTGTCCAGTCCACTGTGTTCAGAAATGAATATTTAATTTCTAAATTTTCTTAAATAATACTCAATAGGTAAAGGAGAGAACCAAGCCTTGAGCCTACAAAGTCAACATGGTTTCAACAGATGGAGACTACCAAGCTGAAAAAACAGACAAAATCCTCATGTGGTCCAATAATCAGAAAATAGTGGAAGCAAATGTGCTCAATCTAATTGTGGCAGCAGTCTGCAGGAGCCATATGAGTGAGATATAAAGATATTATTATTTACTGAGCCTGCTCCAAGCATGTCCTTGCAGTGTCCAGGCACGGGTCCATCTCCTTCCTCTCCCTCTGCCACCRCCTCTGCTTTTCTGCTTCCAGCTGACAGCCCTGTAATCTCAGCCTCTTCTTAAATTAACTGAAGGATAATCTAGACATAAACTTCCCTTCCAGTCCCAGGAACATTTCTAACCCATTTAAAAACTCTCCTTGCTGTGTCTGCATCCCTCTGAAGCTCTGGCACCAGAAGCAGCTCAGACATTCCAGTGGCAGTCCTGGTAAGGCTCTACCCAAAACCAGGCTCACTTTCCCACCTCTGCTTTATAAACTTTATTAATTTATCTTAAAAGGGCTGGTTCCCTTTCAGCCACAGCACTGTGCTGGCATTTAGGGGCTTTCTTCTGCCAGCCCCCTGAACCCCAGTGCAGTGAATTAACAAAGTCCAGAGCCCTGAATCTGCACTTGCTGCTCCCACACAAGTTACCCTGCACTGGTTTTATTAAACACAGACCAAATGACTAACAAACCCGGAGAACTCAATAAAAGCAACTTGTCTTCTCTTTTGTTACTACTCTGCCAATATTTGCAAAGCCTGCAAGCTCTGCAAAAAAAAAATTACATGGACAATTAAATTCACTGAAAAGAATGTTAAATGTTAGAGCACAGCTCAGCCCCACGCTGGCCCTCCAGGAGGAGCACTGCTCACTGAGCTCTCTCTTCACAACCACATTTTGATARCTACCAATGACTCAGTTTTTAAAAGACACACAGCTAAATCCAAGCTTCTAGTCCAAATGTCATGCAGTATTAAGTTCTGAAGCCCAAGCACACAATGTCAGTTAATCTGACTTTATCAACCTGTCCATAATCCACTTAAAAAAACCAAAAAACCCCCACAGCTAAAAAAAGATACTAATTGTCTGTCTGACAAGGTCTGTATTTTCCAAGTAACTGCTACTGTTAATGAAATTTTTAGCTGCCAAGCCTTGCTGATGAACTCCTGAATCAAGTGTTTTGTTATTTTACACAGAATCAATACCAGGCCAATTTGCCTACAGCTTCCTGGTCGTTCTTCTTTACCGCTTTAAAGTAAGAAACAGCATATATGTTAGCTCAGATTCTGTGACACTTCTTTGGTTTTCAACACTGTTTAATTAGTGGTTCAGAAAGCCTCTCAACTTCTAAGAATTATTCTTATGAAATTCAACATATTTTTTCCCCATTTTCCTTCGTTACAAATGACAAACCTATTTCTGCCCCAACAGACTGAATGGATGCATGCACCTGCCTCATGCCAAACTCCAAGCAGATCTATCAGCTGAACATCTCAGTTATTGGTTCTGCATTAGTTATGATGTTCTGCCAATCATTTCAAATCTTCCCTTGGAGGAAGGCTGGCCAGCTGTTTTGTACTTCCCAGCAGTGAATTCTGTCTCACAGCAGAGGAGATGGAATCAAAGCTGGTACCGCGAAATCTGCGGCGAGGAAAACACCGCAAGGATGGATTCYGTTTTGGAGCTGCAAACAACCACAGCAGGTCAGAGGATGGGCCCTGCTGCAGGAGGGGAACAGCCAGAGCCCCTGAGAGCTGCCAGGACCAGCTCAGCTCAGCTGGGAGCAGCCCAGCCTGTGCCAGGCAGGGTGGGCATTGATGGGTAACAGAGCAGGCACTGCTTGGAGCTTGGTAACAGGCTCAAGGGGAAGGAAAGACAAGTTTTCTCATGATGGAGAAGYGCAAGAGAATTGCACCTTTACTGCTGTGTAATAATGAGTTTATATCAATAAGGAAATGCCAACTTCTGAGGTGCATGAAGGAACTAAACCCAGGAGTATCTTACACCACTGAGAGCCAGTGGAAGAAAGAGGGACAGAGAGCCCCCCCTGTAAACCAGTTCTGCACAAATGCACAAACAACTTCAGACTTTAGGGAGAAAATAAAAATTCTCTTGAACTCTCCAGAGAGGTTTTTAGTGGCCTGGCACACACCTGAAAGGAAACAACGACCCTCACACTCACCTTGACACAGAATTTCTGCCTCTCAAGTTTACACCACTCTCCCTTTTCCTGAGCAATCCCTCTGCAGAGCAGYAAAAATATCTSAGCTTTGCATGTTGGTTTTTCTGGSAGAATAAAGTTAGTGACACAGAGGSTGCCAACACTCTTGTACCTAAAAATCCCCCAAACAATCCCATCTTCTGGGATTTGCAGCTCTCCAGGAGCAACTCCAGACCCAGGGCAGAGCTTAACTGGAGCTGGGGCAAAAACTCTTCTGCCTAAAACTCCTTCTACCCAGAATTTTGTACAGCCCAAAGTTAAAGGATTSTTTCTATCAGCATTAAAATTTACCAGCACATCAAGAAGAAGAAACCAAACTGTTTGTGCAGCAGCATTGCTTGGCATTGTCTGTACTGCAAGTGTGAGACTGCCAGGACCCCCCAGCACTCAGCTCTCCATCTCAGGGCTGTGTCCTACACCCCTCAGGAGCAGAGATTTTATCAGACAGGAGCAAGTGACTGCTGATGTTAATGGCTTTTAAATTAAAAAAAAAAAAAAGAAAGTTTTGGCCACTTTGTGTTGTGTATTTTTCAATGGCCATTGCTGTCTCATAAAACGAATAAAATTTAAACTCAATGAAAATTGTCAGGATCAAAACTGCCAAATTTAAAAAGTCAAAATTGAGCTGGTTTAACCCAGAAATTAAAAATTTTGAGGAATCCCAAACATGTATTCCCCTACTTGAAAGTGGAAATGCCTCTGAACTGCCAGAACCCCCCAATGCACAAAAGCTGAATTTCAGCCAGCTCCAGTAAACAGTTTATCAACACTCATTACTCACAGRCAGAGCAGCAGTGCACACAGGCTCAGCATATGCTGCCTGACACCCAGGAAAGAGCCACTGCTCCAGGATCTGGTTACTTAAGCCTGAGAGCTAGGAGACATAAAGGAGATGAATCTGTAATTATAGCCCAGTTACTATGCAAATACTTCAGCACACTATCTCTGTGAGAAATCTGGGTCRTGCCTTCAGAACAGTTTCATTATTAGAAACGATTATTGCCTTTATTCCACCACTGTGATATTTCATGCATTTTATAGAGCACAGATAAGGAGCAAAGGAGAACAAACAGCTTTTACCTCTGCAATCCTCACTGGCAGCATCAAAATCACAGCCCTGAAAGGACCAGAGCAGAGAAACACCCAGGGACTTTAAATCTGTGCTTAGCAGAAAGCCCCAATGATAACTTGCATCTGATATCTTAAGGCTGCAGCTATTTTTAACGAGTTCATGGGGCTGCACAGGTCAGACCCTGGTGCTTCCTGGTGTCAGGCAGCTGCTGAGCTGTAATGGGCCATTAACGCCTTGTCCTGGCTGTGAACATATTTTTTAAGCCTGTTTTCCTCTACTGGCACTCTTGACTGTGCTGGTGTGTGTTGCACTAATTATTATAATATTATATAATAATAATATAATTATATATAAAACATATAATGTAATTTTATACAAAATATATACTATATATTATTATAATTATTATATAAATATATTATAATATATATTATATATAATTGTAATAGTCATTATTATTATTATAGTCATTATAATTATTATAGTGACTATAATTATAATTATAATTCTTATATATAATTATATGTAATATATAAAATATTTTAAAATATTTTCAAATACAAAAATTTTATTCATTTTAATTCATTTAAAAATATTATAAATTATGAAATGTTTTAAAATATTAGAATATATAAAAATATATATTAAAATCTTCTATAATAATTATATAATACGATAATTATTGCACRAAATCCGTCCAGGCAGGGATCCTTACAGGTGTGAGAGAACTGAGGCAGGAATTTCATGCTGAGCAGGGGTTCCAGGGGGGCTGAAGGCAGAGCCAGGGCTGCTCCAGCCTGTGCTGCCCCCCAGGATCACTGCTCCAGGGGCAGGGCTGGCCCTGCTCAGGCTGAGCTCCCTGCCCTGGATAAGCACATCAGGCCCAGCTTTATCTGCAGGGGAGGAAAGCTGCCCTAAAGCAGCTTGGCTGGAATGGAATTCAGAGAGCAGGGAAATCCACGGGCAAAGAGTTGCCATTGAAAACGTCCTGCACCTCAGCCACAGCTTCATTATCTGACGCTCACTGGGCTCCTTCAGAGCCCCAGCACGTTATTCACAGCCACAGAGCTTTCACAGAATCAGCAGAGGAAGGAAAAAGATGCTTAAAGAGAACTTTCTGCTCAAAGCAGTGAAAAAGCAAGCTGTCCTGCATACTTCATCTAGTGCCTCACATTTATTAAAGGCAAAATAATTTCTGCCTGCTCATGTGAATGGAGCAGATAGAAAATCTCTCCCCYGAGCCCAGGAGCCAGCAGGGCCAGCTAGATTGGGTTCAGAGCACTGATGCAACCTGTGAGAGGCATTACTTCATCAAGRGGTGAGTTAGACACGTGGGGGTTTGTGCAAAACATTTCCTTTGCACCTTCTGTCAAGCAAACAAGGGCAGTAATTGTGGGGAGATGTGTTTTGATTTCTCTGTGCTGCTGCCTCGTCCCCGGATGCAAGCACCGTGTCAGGCAATTCACAAATGACACCTCTCCCTGCAAACAAACATCCCGGGTGATCATTAAAGATTGCTGTGATATTTGCAGAAAGGATAATGGGGATCTGGACAACACAAGAGTGCTATCTGATACGTGGGAACACTTGGGTTTATGGAGTGCTGGATAAATTCACTGCAATTTTTTGCATCTCCCTGCCTGCTATATTTTCTCATTTGAAGGACAGATKTGRACTCGTTTCCAAACAGAGAGCATATTGTTCCACATGTTCTACAGCTCCTGAATCACACTAATTTATATTACTACATTTTTAATTTAATGATTGATATGTTGGCTTTGCAAACTGACTGTCAGAATAATTCATATAGTATTAAAAACCCCAAGTGTACAGCGGTTTTATTAATGCACCCTTAAAGAATAATGAAACCTTCAGCCCTGCTCTAATGAATTCTGGTGGAACACTTGTGAGTGATGCTGCTCGTGTCCCTCAGCTGGGGAGGGGGCTCAGGGAAGGCAGGAAAGGCAAAAATTTCCAGTGATAAAATGGAAAGGTTTTCCGAAATAACCTTCAGCTATTGAGTCCTGGTGGGAGGAATGGCAGCTTCAGACCTCCACTTCTTCATTCCCCAGGGTTGTGAAGGATTGTTCCTCGGTGTGCCTCATTGAGGAGCCCAGGCACAGCCTCTCCAGCAGCACCCAGGTGAGGTCTGTGTACCTGGGCTCCATCCTGCAGCCCTGAATCAGCTTTTCCGTGGCTGCTGTGCCCAGGGGCCAGTGCAGTGCCAGCCCAGCACCCTGTGAGCCTGGACAGCCTGCACACAGCCTGCCCACAGCAGCAGCGCTCACAGAGCTCCTGCAGGGCTCCCCTGCACACAGCCCAGCTGGCTGGGGCCAAGAAATGAGCTCCCAGCCCCTGCAGAGCTCCCTCCTGTGTGTCTGCCCAAGGACACTGCGCTACAGCTGCTGATATTGCACTGCAGAGCACCAGCACAGCGAGGCTCTCCCTCCAAAATCCCACATTTAATAACTGACAGTATGTACAAGAGTTACAAAGCACAGCCCAGGTCCCTACCTGCTGGTAACATGTCAGGAAATATTATGCACAAAGGGCTATAATGTCCAGGCTAGCTGAAGGACAGGCTGGATCAATAAAGCTGCAAGAGCAGCTGGATGAGGAGATCCCTTCTGAGAATACTCTGCTTCCTGCACAGGATTCAGAATCAAATCCAACCTGCACGAGAGGCACCTGAGATGTGAAGTGCTGTGTTGACGCGTTGTCACAAGGTTTTCGGGGTGAAGGAAGAGACGAGATGGGCTCCATGATCAGAAGGCTTGATTTATTATGTTATGATATATATATATATATTACTACATTATAACTATACTAAAAGAAAAAGAAAAGGAGAGTTTCCAGAAGCTGCTAACTACCTAAGAATAGAATAGAAAGAATGATAAACACGCAGCTCTCTCCAGCTCTGTCCGAGAGAGTTCTCAGCCCTGGATTGGCCATCACCTCCAAACACTCAATCTGGGCCAATCCAGAACTGACCTGTTGCATTCCACAGAAGCAGATAATTATTGTTTACCTTTTGTTTCTGGGGCCTCAGCTTCCCAGAAGGAAAAAATCCCAAATAAAGGATTTTAGTGAAAAGGATGTCTGTGACAGTGCTGCCTTCCAGAAACGCCCAAACAAACCCAAAGGAGAGCCCCAGCCCCAGGCAGGCCCAGTGCAGGGAAGAGCTGGGTCCTGTGTGGTGGCACAGGGCAGGAGGGGTCCCACAGCAGCACTGAGCCCCTCCTGCAGCTGTGCCAGCCCTTCAGGTGGGGTGGGACACAGCCCTCAGTCCCACTGACCCCAACAGCCACAGCTGTTTCTGCTGTTAACCCCTCCAATCCCTTGCACCAGCTCTCCCCCTCTCAATCACCAGCCACCGTGGCAATGGAAAGCTGCCTGAACCCCTCAGTGACAAATAAATAAACATTGGTTTCATTCTGGCACACCTAAACACCAGGGTAACACCAAATCTACTGATTCCAGGAGCTGGGCTTAAAAAGGAGAAGTYTTTTCAAAGTAATCAGGGGAGGACTGAACAGATACTGGGTGCACATTTCACCAGCAACAAGTTTCAGTGCAATGGAATGAGGAGCAGCAATGTTTTCTCCATTTCTACAATATTTCAGATGCAGAGGAGGAGTAAAAATAAAAAAAAACCTCAGTGAAAGCAACTTGAAGCTTTACTCATTTTTAGGATGGGTCCTCACCCAGTTCTGTGTGCATTCTCCCAGCTGGTAACACTGCTGAGCTCTCCTCAAAGGAGGATTCACTACAATGCAAKGGCTCACTCTGCAGAAACTCTAAGAGGGTTTTTTTGTCGGCTGTTTTACRGTGCCATGGCATAAAATTTTGCCAGGTAAAACATATTTCCCTGCTTTTAAGAGTACCTAAGTACACAGCACAGAAAGAGACCACAAATGCTCTTACAGAGGCATGGCAGCCAAGGCTAAGGACCTGAAATGGGAACCACATCCAGCAAAGTGCTGAGTTTCTCCCAATATTAATGGTACATTAGGACACACCAGGCTTCTTGCAAAATGTGCAGAAAAATCCCAGCATTTACAAAAAAACCACCACATGCTGCCCTTTGGGGAGGGGGAGCAGAGTTTTCCCTGTTTTCCCTGTAGCTGCACACTGTGATGGTGCTCACAGGGGTCTGAGGGTGAGGGAAGAGATGAGGATCTGACTCCATGCTTCAGAGGGCTTGATTTATTATTTTATGATATATATTGCATTAAAACTATACGAAAAGAATAGAAGAAAGGATTTCATCAGAAGGCTAGCTAAGAATAGAATAGCAAAGAATGATACAGAGGTTTGTGGCTCAGGCTCTCTGTCCGAGCCAGCTGACTGTGATTGGCCATTAATTAGAAACAACCACATGAGACCAATCACAGATGCACCTGTTGCATTCCACAGGAGCAGATAATCAATGATTACATTTTGTTCCTGAGGCCTCTCAGCTTTCTCAGGAGGAAAAACCCCAAGGAAAGGATTTTCCATAAAAGGAGTCTGTGACACTGCCCTGCCACACTCCATCAGCACCAACCCTCCTGGGGCTGAGTGACACTGCTGCCAGGTCTCAGAGTGCTCACCAGCTCTCCCCACAGCTTTGTGACACTGCTGGTGAGAATTATCCCAGGCTGTAACGCTCATCTGGGAGACAAAGGCCAGCACAGCCCCAGCAGTGAGGCTGCCAGGAGGGCAGAGCAGGCTCAGCATCCCCCGGTGTCCCTGACAGCATGGGGACAATGGGGACACCACCAAAGGGCGAGGAGGAACCACTCCTGCACCTGCCTGGGCAGCACCTTAGGAAACACACAGAAAGAGCTAAAACTCCTTTTTCTCATCTGTGTGTGTCTGCTGTGAAATGGGTTCTATTTTGGAAGAGTAAAGCAGCAAGCTGTAGCCAGTCAATAGCGCACAGAAACTTCAGAGTGCAGCCATGGCACGCCTCAGAGAGGCTTTTCAGACCCTGCCAACACATCTGATGCTTTCTGCATGCTCTACACAAAATCAGATGTCACTTGCTTTTCTCAGCCTCTCAGAGTGTCTGCATCGTGCCACACAACTCCCAGGGGGAGAGAGTTCCAAGCCAGGAGAAAGGATCCAGTCTGTGCTGAAAAAACATTAGCAGGTATTGTGAGAAATGAAGCAAACAGTCCTGCTTTTATCTCTTGTCTGGGTTTATTAGCCCAGGAAGCAGAAAAAGTACTGAAGTGGATGTGGAATCATAGAAAATCCTGAGTTGGGAGGGAGCCACACATTGGCCCATCTAGGTGGGCATCAGTGGCACAGGAATCCACTGGATCCTGCTGAGGAGCAGTAAATTTATTGATTTTCTGTTTGTAAGAAAGGATGAAGGAGGTTCAGGTGGGTTTGGCAGAACTGTACTCCTGGGTTATAAAATCCTGCCCTCATCCCTCAGCCTTTCAGGAGGCTCCCAGCTGAACCCATTAAATAATCCAGACCAGCAGCTGCCCTACCAGAACTCTGTTCACTAAAGTCATTTTCAGCAAATTCCTTTTGGTACAAACAAAAAAATTATGAACATTTTTAAAAASTACCCAATCTGCAAGAGAACAAAAAATGTTTTGAGAAATTTTGATTCCAACTTCATTTCTTTGTTCACTGAGAAAATGACAAGTGTCATCACATCACAATATCTACACTGCTTGTACTGAATCTTTACACAACAATTCTTCTCTTTACCCAGAAYAAAGAACAAAGGAAGAAAAAGAGAAATGTAATATTAGCACTGGATTTATGTGCTGCAGTGGAAATGAGATGAATACACAACTCTCAGGCTTGTCAAAGACTTATTTGGGTAGTGGCAAACACTCATTTCAGAAAATGGGCTACAGCCTCTTGTCTGTCAGATGAAGTGCAGATACAAGTTCAACATTAAAACAAAAAAAGAAAAATCCTAGATGAAAGTAAAAATGAGAAAAAAAATTCCAAAAACTCCGAGCACTTTCAGGGAAATTCATTGCTTTGTGAAGAGAACAATCAGCTCCAAGTGCCAGTGTCTGGTTTGCAGCACATTCAGACAGATCTAGTCTGGCAATAACACACTACAAATACTTCCKGAGCTTCACTACCCTGGGCTCCTCTGCTTTCAGGGGTTTTTTAAGCTTTTTTTTTTTTTTTTCTAACGTGCAAGTTAAAGGTTGATTCAGTTCTCCCCTGCAAAACCCTTTCTTTCCAAAGGTTGTATATTTGGATTTACTGAGGCTGGTTATTGCAACAAGGAGAGGGAGGAGGGTGCAATCCTACAAGGCTCAGAAAATTGGAAGAATAAATCATGACGGAGACTTTTCCTTCTATTACATTTACTTTTAGGAGAACAGTATAAATAAAAGGCTGCAAACGAGAACCAAACAGGAACCAGGAAACACGAATCATCCCCACTTCTATTCCTTTTTTACTTTTTCTGTCTTTACTCRAGAAACACAACCCTCTGAAAATCTATTAATATTCCTGGTTTTCCCTGGCTGCCTGTCATCATCACGGGAAGTGAGAAATGCCTGTCAAGCTCCAAAGCAAACCCAAGCCCATTCCAAATCCCCTCCAGCCACGCTTGCTCTCCATATAAGGACTTTGCTGCTATTATGGCAGCAAGCAGAGTAAATAATTTAAAGAAATAATTAAAAATGTTAATAATTAACAACCCCAAAGCTCCCTGTTTCTCCCCGAGTTTGCTCTCTGYGCAGAAGCAGGGAGCTCTTAGCCCACCCAGGGCTTCTCAGAGCCCAGGACACGGGGGACAAGGAAATGGAGATCACAAACATGGATTGTACCGGCGGGAGAACACGGTTAAACAAGACAAAAAACTGTGCCCAAATGGAAGAGTCATCAGAATAGGAGGTGGTGCTCTGAGAGCCAGCTCTGAGCCTCCATCCTCACTCAGCACAACCTGCCCTGCTCAAGGACTTCACCCGACTTTCCTCCAGAGAGCAAACGAGGAGAGGAGAAATGTGAGAGACTTCTCATGAGAAGCAGGCTTAAATAAAGTCTGGAATTAGTTCATCAGTTCATATTCCAGCTGCAGGGTCAGATTTTAATGACAAGGCCAACACCAGCCAGTAACTCCCAGTCACAATCACACATCCAGAAATAACACAGGCTGTTGCACGACMCCCAGCTCTCTGGGAAATGCCCTTTTAGTCCGTCCAGCTGAGAGTCATTTCCAGTCATTTAGGGCTGTGGATGCCTGGTGGAGCTCAGATTTACCCAGATATTGGTCAGAGACTGAAGTGCTCTGTACACAGCCAAGGCAGGACCTGCAGCAGTGTTATTGCTACTACTGTTCTTGTTTCACCTCCCAAAACACAGAGCATTTCTGAGAGCCTGCTCCTCGTGTGCCCTGGACCTCCCAGAGCTGCCCCTGTGCCCTGCCCCATCCCCTCTGTCCCCTCCCCTGGGCCTCTGCTGGAAATGCCTTTCCCAAGCATCACTTCTGGCCACACTCTCGAGTCATTGTACAAATTTTTGTAATGACAATTACAGAGCCTTTTTCTGATCATTTAAAAGTGCATTAAAATACAGCCCTAAGGCAATAACAACTGGCAAAAGAGTAGCAGTCCCAGTGAAATCTAGGATTTCCTTGTCATTTCTTTTTTTTTTTTTCCCAAGCAACCTCAGAGAAGCAGCATTCTGGAGGAGAGGTAATSTACCTCATTAAACCAAATAAAGCAGCCAGGAGAAGCAGACAACCTTTCAGACACTCAGCTCCTTCAGGTCAAACATCACAATGAAATAATTCTGGAATTATTGCAGAAGTGTCCTTATCTCCAGTGATAACAAATGTGCATTTGAGCTTTACCACTGCTTATTAAAGCCTTAACATTTTGGTTTGGGAATGTACACAAGCTCTGTATAGCCCTGGAACAGAAAACTTCTCCATCTGAGCTGTTCCAGAAAGAGCATAGACTCTGAAGAAAAACAAAACTGCAGAATTCCTTTATTCCTCCTTAAGCATATGAGTTAGTATTTTTATACAAGTGAGTTTTACCTAACTTTATTGCCCTARATCTCAAAGTCATAAAATTCTTTTCATAATTTTCTAATCTTCCTCTTTATTGACTATGCCACCTAACCTTCTGTAAATGGCAAATTTCATTAGCACACTCTTGATTTTTCATGAAGTTCAAAATTAATGTTTTCAGTGAAAACATTAAATTTGATCAGGCCTAAATCTGAGCAAGCTGAATTTCAGATGCAACTTGCCCCATTGTTGTGGATGTGAGACCTGAGCCTAAAGCAAAGCTGATGTGCCAACCCAGAGGGAATTCCTTTAATAAATAACCTGTGCAATGCCCTGGCCACCTGGGGCACCAGGATTTAAGGCAGAAAATGGCAAATAGATGGGTTTGCTCCCTGTGGTCCCTGCAGCTGCTGCTGTGGGGGCTTCTCCCCCCAAGGACAAGGCTCCAACAAGCTGAGAGGCCTTTTCTCATATTTAGAGCCTTCATCTGGAGCCTGGCTGCAGGGATTTGTCTATCAATCCTTCACACTTGGTGCTGCCCTGAACTGATCACCCCTTTAATTAACCATGTTAAACTAGCTCCCTGAAGCTTATGATGCTTCTGTCACTTGCCTCTGGGTTTCCTCTTCACTGCAAGCCTGAGTGGTTCCATTAAGTTTACAGTGAGAAGAAACCAARAGAGGAAATGATGAAGGATATCCCTGGGCTCCATTTGAAAGACTGCTAAAGAAAGGCTGCACAGCAAAAGAGAATTTAACAAAATCACACTTTGTTTTTTTGGTTTTGGTTTTTTTTTTTTTTTTTGTTTGCTTGTTTTTTTTGGGTTTTTTTTTGATGCCTAGGGAAAAGAAAACAGAAAGAACATATTTATTTTACTGTACTTAAAATGTCTTTTGTAATAGCAAAAAAAAAAAAAAAAAAAAAAAAATATTGCCAAGCAGCAGCAGCCAGCACAGAGGACAGAGTGCATGCTCCAGAGCTGGGAATCAGTGTTTGCAGTGGGAATGGGAATGCTCACATCAGGTGTATGGCAAGCAAAGGGCTTTGCTGGGGCTGTGAATAGATGGACAATACCCACAGAGATTCCTCTCCAAAGCCTTGTCTGGACATTAGGAATGCAGTGGCCACCTTGGAGACCTGCAGGATTTTGCCAGGTCACCATCTGCAGCACCACCATTATCTCCTTTAATGAGCACTGTAAGTGATGAAGTGTCAAACAATTAACACGTTTCTCCTAGTCTTGCACTTAGGATAACACATATTTCCCAAGAGTGGGAAAGAACTTATTTGGCTTGCTTTCAGTTTGTGCAAGGAGGGTACAAATGTAGCCTCAAGAGCAGCSAGCCTGGTACATCATTACCACTTTCTGCAGGTACACATTTACAGACTCTGCCTGAGTTCACAAAACTGATAATGATGAAGKAAATATGACTGTTGGCAAACACACATTTTACAAAATGAGTTAACTATTTTAGCACCTTGAAAATAATGGAGATATGAAAATAATCTTCCTCCTTGCCTTCCTCCGAGCAAAGACAAAACCCACAAACTTTCAAAGCCCTAAGTGAATTTATACATTTTTCAGTGSTTAATTCTTCATTCAGCCATCACCTTTTTAGCCAAACATTTGTATTTTTTAACTGGGCGTGATACAGGACAGACAGATTACTTAGGGCTGGAATAGACAGACACAAACAATGACCTCTGAAAATTCACTGGAACCAGTTTACACAACCCAGGTTTCCATTTCTGTGCGTGCAACTCCTCTGGATAAACAAGAAAGCAACTCAGCTCCCTCTAAAAGTCTTTTGTGCCACAAACACAACTGGAACCYAGCATCAACACTGCTGTTCCTCTCCTTGGGAAAAGGAGAGCTTGGCCAGGCTGGGCTGAGGGGTGCCAGCTGTGAGCAGCTGCAGGAACCCCACCCCTCCTGGGCCCCAGCAATGCCACATGCCACTCACCATAATTACTGAGAGCTGGYAGGAAAAGCCTCAGCACAGGCAGGAAATGTACAGCATCACACATAAATAAAAGATTACTGCTCCACGGTGCTCTTGTCTCTTCTAATTCCTGCTTCTCCTCCCCACAGACCAATAGCAGTGTTGAATTCTGATGAAGCAAAGTGTGGTTCAACCTCAGGCGTTTTTTGAGGCAGAGAGCAATTAATTGGCATTAAAGCAGTACACAGCAACACTCACTGTGCTGTCAGGGGAATGGCCAGCTAAAGAGTTAACTTTGGCAGTACCAGCAAACTTTAACCACAAGRTTAAATGCTTGCTTTATTTATCTATCCCCAATGTTAAGTAAGTGCTGRCCATTGCATCCAAGCATTTAAGAATGATTTTAATTCCAACCTGCCCTTACAGTCCATGGAAGCCAAATCAAGTACCCTGTCTCTTATACACATCTAGATGTGTATAAGAGACAGAGTAAGTGCTGTCCATTGCATCCAAGCATTTAAGAATGATTTTAATTCCAACCTGCCCTTACAGTCCATGGAAGCCAAATCAAGTGCCTCCTATTAAATGCTTAAATGTCTGCTGAATAGAGCCTGGATGAATTAAGGATTGGGTGATAAGCCTTGGGAGGAGAAAATACAGGAAAATTTGCATCTGTGGCTCTCCAGACCCCAGAACAGAGAGGAGCAATGTAAAATAGAAATGATCCATGACACCATGGCTACTTGTTTTTGTTTCCTGAAAAAACAGACCCAAAAATAGAAGTGATAAAGGGGAGATACAGACCCAAAACTTCACCCTTCCTCCTATTCTTGAGCCACCTCTTCTGTCTCCCCTTTGAGCAATCCCTGTTCACTCTGTGCCCCCTCTGCAGAGGGCCAGCATGGGCACATCRAGCCAGGAGTGAAGAATGTTCAGCTTTTTTCTGGTTTTACTTTGGAAAGCTGCAGGGTTGACAGAACATACGAGACACAGCAAGATCGACAGTGTGCCTGGATCCTTCAAGTTTACAACTGTCAAAATTGTTAAACTCTGCTATTTTTAGTGAAATTACAATTTGGAACTGGCATGTTGATTCCACACAGTTGGAGCCTGCTTCAATGCCAGTGAGCATACTTTGATTTATTGCTCTTTTATTCAGGTCAGGAACCATAACCTCCAGAGCAGGGAATTCATTGGTTTTAGTGCTCTAGACTAAAGAGGTGAACGTGGCCTTCAAATTAAAGCTGTTTATGTTATGAAGGAGAGGACAATCTTCAYTGTGATGGAACTGGTTTTCCCTAATTAGCCAGAACTAAATTTGATGGCAACCTACTGAAACAGACAACAGGGTAGGGAAGTAGAATTGTTCAACATGTTTAAGAGAAGTGAAATCTGGTAATCAGAAATTAGCCTGAGTGTAAAAAAACAGCCTCCAAGAGAAACATTAAAGAAAAAAAAAATGAAAAGCTGAGAGATAATTAATTTCAAGCATAAATCGTTCCTTAGATAGATGGGGACTGGCAGCATTTTAAGATGGTGCCAGTGGAAGCATCCTGAATGTCTTGAAATTAAAATAGAAACCAGTCAGCCTCTGACAGCAGTTAATTCCTCTCCTCCACAGAACCTCAGTTCYAGTGTTATTTGTGCATTCTCTGTGCTTTGATCAATAATGTACCAGTACCTAAAGTACAAGCAGCAGCATCTGTACTCAAAGAAAAGAAAAGGAAGAAAAACAAACCACCCTGTGGGGTGAGGGAGGAGCTGAGCAAGAACTGGRTCTCTCAATGCTCCATCCCCAAACCAGTGAGGAATTTGGCAGCTCCAGGAACTGGGAATGTGAACATCCCAGCCAGAGCCATGCAGGACTCCCTGAGACCTGTGCAGCCCCAGGAGGGTTTGCTGCAGGGATGYGGGAAAGGATTGTCTGGGTTAGGGCTGCTGGGAGAGAATGCAAGCAAASCTGGTCTTTGTGCCAACCTGCACCAACGTTTCCTCCCAGACTGGCGGTGGCCAAGTTTGAAAAGTCTCATGTTATGACAGGTGTCAAGGAGAAGTGTATAAAAAGCCCTGCAATCTTAAAACAAAATCCATGAAAAGATAATAAACCTTTAAACCTGGCACCGTTCCTTTAAAGTGAAAACAATTAAGCACCATTTTAAGCGAAGTAGCCYAGGGGAATGACAGAAATCAAACATTTTTATTTCCAGATTAAGTAACATTATGAGAAGAAAAACACYAAACACAAAGAATAAAAGGGATTGGTTCTGCATTGCTAAACCATAAGGGACAAAAACCAGTGTTGGCATAACATTTTTCATTAACTACAGCAAAAGCAAAATGTACATATCAGTGTTACACATCCTTTTCTTGCCTAAGGCTCTGATTAAGTTCCCCAAACTTCCTTTGCTGTATAGCTTTTAATGCACCACCACATATTTTTCTGCTATCATTGAACATGTCAGAGAAATATCTCTGCAGCATGCTAAATCTAGGTTAAGACTCATGGAGACAAAGGGTGTTCTGTTTTTCTACTSAGGATATTGYAATGGCCATGGTGAGGGATTMTTTCTCCTCAACTCCATCCATTTCATGGAATAACCACCTCACTTCTGCTACAGCATCAGCCACAAGTGCTCAGGTGACTCAAAGAAATTATTATTTGACTGGTAATGGCCACACTGRATAAGAAGCTATCCTGATATGAATCTGATAAAAGCAGCATGGTCTCCTGCCATGTCAATTCCTTTCAATCTCTGCTGTATACAGGGAACAGCGCAGGAGGAGATGTGGCCTGCTGGATTTTACAGGAGCACATCAGACAGAAGGGTTCCTCAATTTTTCATCTCACTGCATCCCCAAACTGTAAAACGTTTCCTTGACAGAACTCCCTTTCCTTTACAAAAGGCCACAGCACTTGCAGTCCATGAGAGCTGATGTGTTTGCACATCACTTTTTGCAGAGGCTGCCCGGGCAGAGCCCAGAGAGCTGAGAGCTGGGCTGGCAGCGCTGCTGACAGGGATCTCCCTCTCCCACCCAGGACAGGCAGCACGTGCCACAGCCCTCCCTGCAGTGTGCTCAGAAACGTGCATAGATGRCATTCATGAGGTGTTCCAAATTCCAGAATTTGTTAACAAACTTTCCCCTGCGAGCGGCTTCCATTGTGCGCGGCGCCATTCAAATCCTGCCTACTTCAGCTCTCTCCAGCCTCAGGAATTTTGGGAAACTGGGGTAATATTTCAATATCAATAAAACAAGACCAGCTGTTGAACTGATATAGAAAACTTCTTTGGCCTTCGCTAGCGAGCYCAATTTTCCCTGCAGCAGGAGGAATTTTGATCAGCCTCAGATGCGCTGGCGTGGCACACACGGAGCCTGTGGGGACACGTGCGGGGACTGGGGAGAGAGAGTGCACCATCCTGGGAGCTGAGCTGCATCCCTGGGCTGGAACAGAGGGAACTGAGCTGCATCCCTGCTCTGGAAAACAGGGAACTGAGCTGCATCCCTGGGAAATGAGCTGAATTCCAGGGCTGGAACAGAGAGAATGCACTGCGGCCCTGGGGGAGAGTGCACCATCCCAGGGAGCTGAGCTGCATCCCTGGGCTGGAACAGAGGGAACTGAACTGCATCCCTGCTCTGGAAAACAGGGAACTGAGCTGCATCCCTGCTACGGAAAACAGGGAACAGGGCTGCAGCCCAGGGCTGGAACAGAGAGAATGCACTGAGGCCCTGGGGGAGAGTGCAGCATCCCTGGGAGCTGAGCTGCATCCCTGGGACATGAGCTGAATTCTAGGGCTGGAACAGAGGGAACTGAACTGCATCCCTGCTCTGGAAAACAGGGAACTGAGCTGCATTCCAGGGCTGGAAAAGAGGGGAGAGTGCACTGCAGCCCTGGGAACTGAGCTGCATTTTAGGGAACAGAACAGCATCCCTGCTCTGGAAAAAGGGAATTGAACTGCATCCCTGCTCTGGAAAACAGGGAACAGGGCTGCAGCCCAGGGCTGGAACAGAGAGGAGAATGCACTGCAGCCCAGGGCTGGAACAGAGGAACAGAGCTGCATCCCTGCTCTGGAACAGAGGAGAGAACAGAGTTGCATCCCGAGGGATCCCAGCTCCCCCAGGGATGCTGGCACAGCTGCATGGGCCAGCTCCTCATGGTGGGCCCACACAGATGCTCTGGGACAGGGACAGGGGACAGGGACAGCTCCTGGGGATAAGGACACTTCCTGTGGGATAGGGACAGGGATAGCTCCTGCAGGACAGCTCCTGGGGGACAGGGACAGGCAGGGACAGCTCTTGCTCCCTCCACACCCCCAGTGTCCTCACTGGTGGAGGGTTCGTGCCTCAGGGTGAAGCTCGGGGGAAATGGGCACGATTTGCATTTGGCACCGAACAAACGGTGAGAGGAGAAAAGGAGGCAAACATCAGCTCCCGACTGCTCAAATCTGCTACAGGCACTGCTGATTGTGCCTTTCACTTGCAAACACCTCRGAGAGGCAGGTGAGAAAACCGTGCTATTTTAGGCTTTTGTAGTTCTGAAGGCACTGGGTTTGCACCGGTTTGGAGATCAATATGAGAGCACTGAGCTATCCACATAATTCCATATTTCAAACCTTGACTGACTCTTTCAGGCACCATTAAAATCTCATTTATGCTCTGAGCTTAGCATGAAGCAAATGTACAAGTTGTGTACATGTCAAGCTTAGTGCCACCAAGACAATTTCTTAAGAGAGAAGCACAGAGTCAAGTGCTCTTGTCACAGCTACAGGAAYAAAATAAAGATGTTTATTCTAGTGAGGCTCCTCCACTGCGCCCTTCCCAGCAGAATCAAAGGATTGAGTGTGATGGTGATTATGATGACCAAAACGAAARACAGATATTTCATCATTATTCAGGAGTGTCAAAGTGAATTTTATGCTATTAAATACATCACCCCTGAAAGAACAGCCTGAGGCTTAGGCAACTCAATTAGTAATTGAGTGTGTGCCCAAGGAGTTTGAGTGCAGTCCAAGCAAACACATGGTCCAAGGAACTCCCAGTCCAATGTAACTCCTTTGACATCTAGGCCAGAACTCCAGGACTAAATATTTGCATTRCAGTTCCCATTGCAGGTCCCTACCAGGCCTTCTGGAGGTATAAAGTAGGATGGTGTTTTCTTTTCCCCCGATTTGGTTTTTCCACACAYCTCTGCATTGCCAAAATCTGCCTGGAAACTGAATGCAGGAAATGAATGTAGCAGGGAAAATCAGCATTCCAGAAGAATTCAGAAATCAAAAATGGCAATAATAGGGTTTTCAGGAGGTAAGGATTAGTAGACTTTCAACAAATTTCTGAATACTAAGGAGGTTCAGGCTGGTTTAGAAGGGTAAGTCAAAGCAAAATACCATAATTTTTGTTATGCCATATATCAACAATTACTGTTAACACACAGCAATTTGATTTAATCCCAGTTTCACATTTCCACTGACAGTCTCCATAAAATCAGTGAAAATTTAGTTACTGGATTTCTCATGCCATTCTCCCGAGRGTCAGAAAGTTCCAGACTATGTCTGTAACAGACCATTTAATCCTGCCAGTAAAACATCTCATGCAGAAGCCAGTAAATAAAAGAGTTTCTCCTGTCTTAATTCTAATGCAGTCTGTAATGTGTGAAATCTCTGCTTGGCAGGGGCTCTGGAGGAATCAGGGCACTGCTTTCTGCCTTCCTGGCTCTGTCTCTTCCTTCCTCAACTTCTGCATTCTCCATGGACCCAGAAACACCAAAAATGACTCAACTCCTTTATCTGACCCCKAAAAATCCCCCAAAAACCRTTTTATCTCCTACAGCAACACATTAAAGGCAGCTATTTTTTCTRTAAGCATCACTTGAAGATCCTCTATCTTGAACCACACACAAARATTTTCAGCCCTCTCCTGTCAGAGGAAATTCCTCATTATTAGTGTTACTCAAGCTTTCCAAAACTTTCCAAAGCTTTCCTCCCTCCATTTCCAGAAGTCTCCCCTCCATCTTCATTCCCTTTAACTCCCTCTAGCATCACAATCACACAGTCCATGTGTCTGCACCACCCTGGCAGACATTATACTCTCAATATTTTATTACAGCTATTAAAAGCCATCACAGGATTGGTTTGTTTCTAAGCTGAACAAAGCCATATTAAATGAAAAGCACCGTGCAGGAGGAGAGGAAGAACTTCACAATCACAGTTGACAGCTTAGCTATTTATGCTGTAAATGCATCATAAATAATTCCTGAGGTCTCCATACATTCCTGTGCTTGGTCTCATGAATAGACTGACAGCCTTTGTGCACCAGGGATCCCAAAGCTTGCAGTGCCAGAGCTGCTGCTGCCCTCCACACAGCCACTGTGGGAGAAGCACAGATCCCTTCACACCTGGGCACCTCCAGCAACGAGAAAAACCAAATTCCAGAGGCCCTCTCAATGGGCAAAGGCACAGCCAGGTCTCTCAGCTTTCCCAGGYCTGTCCCCCCTTGCTCTGCACCTTCCCATTGCTCACCTTTCCCACCCAGCCCCTGCCCTGCTGTGCATGCCCTCCTGTGCTCCTTCTCCTCCCTCTCTCAGCAGTTTCTGCCAATGGGGCCCCTTTGCCTTTCCTRGAGCTGGCCCCAGCCCTCAGAACCTTCTAGCTTTTCTGCAGCTCCTCCCTCTTACTCTGAGCCTTCTTTGCCTCTCCTCCAACCTGCACCTGCAGCCTGCATCCTCTCCTCTTTCTCTTGGTGCCAAAAGGCTCCTTTCCCACAGCTCCTGGTGCTCCTGATCCTTTTCCACAGCTCCTGATCTTTCCCCACAGCTCCTGGTGCTCCTGACCCCTTTCCATCAGCTCCTGGGCCTTTTCCACCAGGTTCTGGTGCTCCTGACCCCTTTCCATCAGCTCCTGACCCTTCTCCATCAGCTCCTGGAGCTCCTGATCCTTCTCCATCAGCTCCTGATCTTTCCCCACAGCTCCTGGAGCTCCTGATCCTTTTCCCACAGCTCCTGGTGCTCCTGATCTTTTCCCACAGCTCCTGGAGCTCCTGACCCCTTTCCATCAGCTCCTGCTGCTCCTGATCCTTCTCCATCAGCCTCTGGAGCTCCTGATCCTTTTCCAGCAGCTCCTGGAGCTCCTGACCCTTCTCCATCAGCTCCTGCTGTTCCTGATCCTTCTCCATCAGCTCCTGGAGCTCCTGGTCCTTTTCCACCAGGTTCTGGTGCTCCTGACCCCTTCCATCAGCTCCTGGAGCTCCTGATCCTTCCCCATCAGCTCCTGAAGGTCTTGACCCCTTTCCATCAGCTCCAGCTGCTCCTGATCCTTCTCCATCAGCTCCTGATCCTTCTCCATCAGCTCCTGATCCTTCTCCATCAGCCTCTGGAGCTCCTGACCCCTTTCCATCAGCTCCTGATCCTTTTCCATCAGCTTCTGCTGTTCCTGACCCTTCTCCATCAGCTCCTGCTGATCCTTCTCCATCAGCTCCTGATCTTCCCCCACAGCTCCTGGAGCTCCTGATCCTTCTCCATCAGCTCCTGATGCCTCTGTTCCTTTCCCACAACTCCTGATCTCCCCCCTCCAGCCCAGCCACAGCAGCTCCTGCTCCAGCCCTGCTGTGATTCCTCCTGACCACTGACAACTCCTGGTCCTTGTCCTTGTCCGTTTGTTGTCCTTGTCCTTGCAGGACCAAGGACAGGGAATTTGAGCACCTCAGGTGAGCCAAAGGACAGAATTAATTCCTCTGCAGAGATGCCATTCACTGAGATATACTTCCCCATATAAAAAATGAGCAATACTTACTTTTTCATTAAAAAGATTGTATTTGTTTGCTGAGAAGAATTTTCTAGAGATTTTTTTTTTCCCAGCAGGAAAAAAGAAGCTAAAAAGATGACAAAAATTTGCCAAGATTTTGCAAAACTGGAATTTACAAGCGGTGGTATTTACACAAAAAATAAGGTTATTTACCAACATAAAACAACCTACAAGGCTTAAAAGTGACAGAAATTTATGTAAGAAAAAAAACCCATCAAGGTTTATTAAATAAAAACATACTACCTGCCAACAGAAACATTAAAAAACAAAAATAATTTTTWAAAAAATCACAGATGCAGAAAATGCAAATTATCTGCACACCAAATCCTTCTGCAGGTATCTGGTGTTTGACTGATGGATGCTGAGCAATGCCCAGCTCTGGCCCTGCAGCTCCTGCCCAGCTCTGCTGTTCCATCCACTTTGTCCTGCCCCTTCCCCGTCCCAGCAGCCTGGAAATTCCCTGTGCCCTCCCTGAGCTCACCCTGGGGCAGCCCATGGCTCGGGATCCCTCACTGCAGCCTCGAGCTTTTAATCCCTCTGGGCATTCAGCCTGCCCAGCACCTGGACAGCTCCAGCACAGCCCAGCCCAGCAAACGCTGCGCGCAAAAGGCACAACCCAGTCGTTATTTAAAGCCTTGAAACATTCCACACTTCCCAGGCCAATTTATTATTCAATTGCTCAGAAATGACAYTTTAAGTCTGCTGCTGAATCCTCACTGCCCCCCTCTGTACACAGCCTGCCTAACTGTGCTGCTCGGCAGCTCTGGCAGCTCCAGCCTCCCCAGGCACAGGAGGGATGGCAGAGACCTCTCTGTGTGCACAGAGCCCTCAGCTGGGGCCCCTCTGGCCAGGGAAAGCTCAGGGTGTGCTTCCTGCATGCCAGAGCTGCAGCAGGGGGGTTCCAGCAGGGTCAGCCCCTTATCAGGGCACTGCCCCTTATGTGGGTATTGCCCCTAATCTGGGCACTGCTCCTTAGCTAAGCATCCTTATCTGGGCACTGCCCCTAATCTGGGCATCCTTATCAGGGCACTGCCCCTAATCTGGGCACTGCTCCTTAGCTGAGCATCCTTATCAGGGCATTGCCCCTAATCTGTGCACTGCCCCTAATCTGGGCATCCTTATCTGGACACTGCCCCTTATCTGGGCATCCTTATCTGGGCACTGCCCCTTAGCTGGGCACTGCCCCTTAGCTGGGCATTGCCCCTAATCTGGGCATCTTTATCTGGGCATTGCCCCTAATCTGGGCATCCTTATCTGGGCATTGCCCCTAATCTGGGCACTGCTCCTTAGCTGAGCATCCTTATCTGGGCATTGCCCCTAATCTGGGCATCCTTATCTGGGCACTGCCCCTTATGTGGGCATTGCCCCTAATCTGGGCACTGCTCCTTAGCTGAGCATCCTTATCTGGGCACTGCCCCTAATCTGGGCATCCTTATCTGGGCATTGCCCCTAATCTGGGCACTGCTCCTTAGCTGAGTATCCTTATCTGGGCACTGCCCCTAATCTGGGCATCTTTATCTGGGCACTGCCCCTTAGCTGGGCATCCAAGGAAAATAAATTCAATCTGCACTAGTAGGAGTATGACTGAGGGAATTCAAACTTCTTTTAAAGTGCTGTAGCCATGATATTTTCTGAAAAATCTTTCAAGATTTTTCCTTCTAAGAAGCCGAGAGGCCTCAGGAACAAAATGTAACCAATGGTTATCTGCTGCTGTGGAATGCAACAGGTGCATCTGGGATTGGCCTCATGGGGTTGTTTCTCATTAATGGCCAATCACAGTCAGCTGGCTCGGACTCTCTGTCCAAGCCACAAGCCTTTGCTATTCATTTTTGCTTTTTCTATTCTTAGCTAGCCTTCTGATGAAATCCTTTCTTCTATTCTTTTCGTATAGTTTTAATGTAATATATACCATAAAATAATAAATCAGCCTTCTGAAACATGGAGTCAGATCCTCGTCTCTTCCCTCATCCTCAGACCCCTGTGAACACTGTCACAAAGAGGAGGCTTTTGGTTTGTAGAACCACACAAAATGAAAGCTGAGGAGGATGTTATCTATTTTTCACTCTTCCTCACCATCCAACTAACCTGCAACAAGGAACAAGAGCATTTTAACTAAAGGCTGATGATGGCACAAGAACAAATGTTATAAATTGGCCATAAATACAGCCTAGATTAGAAATGCCAGTATAACTGTCATATAAGCAAGGAGAAAAATGGGGATAGGAACAGCAGATGCAAGAAACCACATCTATTTAGGCTAATGAATATAAAATATTGGTTACACAGAGCTGGCTGCACGAGCCTGGATTTGATGGTTGGRTTTCCTGTTTCCCCAGTCCCTCAGTCAGGCTTTTCCCAGCTCAGGTTCAGGCTGCCAGGGCTCAGCCCAGCCCAGAGGTGCCTGCTGTGCCCCAGGGAGCTGAGGAGCCCCACGCCTGCCCTGCCACAGGCTGACTTATCCACTCTGTCAGGAGGATCCATGGTGAATTACTGACTCATGTGAATTAGGGAGTGAAAAACCAGGCTTGCCAGATGTGCTTTTTTCACATATTTTGACAATTATAGTTCAGCTTAATCATTTATGATAATACTTCATAATGCTCTAGCAAATGCTCTGGAGTATACTTTGCAAAAAATAATGAAGTCTTAAGTAACATGGCAACTCACTCAGCTTTTAAATCTTTGCTAGGAAGCAGGAGGAAGCAGCCAGTGTTTTGTGCAGATTATGGAGAGTTATTGTAGAGAAATTAGGAACAGTTCCATTATTGCTTCCCCATCAGGTTCTGAAGCATTTACTACTGTAAAACCACCGTGGTTCTACAGCAACAAGGCAGCCTGAAATGAGATCAAATCAGAGCAGAGCTGCAGAGCCCAGGAGCAATGCTATTACAGAGAAACATGGGGGTACACAATAGAAACCATGGGAAAGGACTAACAATTGCTGTGTCTGCATTCAGCTCTCTTCTCTTAATTCTCATTGCAAGTCAGCTGTCAAAGTCCTACAGAACAACCTTCTAATCACAGCTTTGCTCAGCTGAAGCTGCAAGCTATCATAAAAGTGCTTCTTTTACTTAAAAAAAAAATCTTAAAAAATCATTCTAATCCAAATTTTCCATCTGACTCCTTTACCACAACTTCTGGCCAGGGTTGGAGGAGTACCAGAGGATGAATCATGTGGTCTGGCAGAGCTCATTCAGGGCACACACAGAAGTTGCTATAAGCACCCAAACATCTCGTGTCAGTAACACTGACACTGCCTCAGCTGTGAGAAATGGCAGCAGCTGAACAGTGCCTGTACCTAATRTCAAGGAAATTAAGGAAGCCAGTGGCACTCGCAGAAAATTCCCATTTCCCAACTTCCTTGTTTTGCTGATTGGCAGCAGTTGCCATTATAGCATAAGGTGGAAAATAGGAACAACTTGCACAGATCTCTCATATGCTTCACATTCTGTGAGTGTTTAGGTGGAAGGAGTTATTGTTCCAAGGCTCAGAAGAGGTAACAGAGCATTGACTGCAGATGCAAGTCTGAGGCTCTCTCCATTTCATAACATCAGAATCCCTCCAAATGTTGTGCCAATGGAGACAGTAAACTGACAAGAAATGTAGATCAATGTTCTTTAAACATTTCAGCTTTTCTGATAAGCAAACATTTCAGTCTGTGTAATATTGTCAAACTACAGCTGCAGAGAATTCTGAAGAGGCTCCTATGTGCGCTTTAAATATTCCTATTTCTTTCTACCAGGGAATGTTCTCAAGAGAGCAGAACGCCAACACAATCCTGTTCCCAGCGCCTCCTTCCCTGTGCTGAGCGTGGCAGAGCCCCAGAGAGCTCCTGCTCCTCCTGCCTCTGCCTGAAGCAGCACTCACAGGGACACCTCTGCCCTGGATTTCTGCACAAAAACCCAAACGGCATCGCAGGGAGACAGGGGATTTGGCAAAGCAGGCAGAAGGCTACAGGCATTACCCTGCCATTAAATTAGCATTTAATCTTTCCTTCACAAGATGCAGCGTTTTCCTGAGAAATGTGATCTTAGCGAGATACCAGACTCAGGGATCTGTCAAATAATCAAAAAGCTGATTTCCCACACCAGAAAAATCCTCCCATGAAATAAGACTTTTTGAATGACACACAGAGAAATTACAGGAAGGTAGTGAATGCTTCTTGMATGATGGGAAGAAACATTCTAAAGAGCTCAGACTAAAAAGTAAAACGTTAAAACTAAGAAGATTTTATATACATGGGAAGGAATTGATWTAAAATTGAGACTCCATCATTAAAATTGAGTCCAAAAGGTGCAAGGAGATAAAGATACTCGAGTCCTGATGGCCTCAGGAAARCATCCCATGTAATGGCAGAGGAAAAGTGGTTTGGACAATTAGGTCCATGTTCTGCACGTGCACAGCAAACTCAAAAGGCAGGAAACAACTTTGCCAGTGAGAGGTGTTTTTGTAGCCTTCTTTCCACATCAACCAGTAAAGCTCTCAAACTGCTCACAGCTAGGAAAACAAGAAAATATTCTGTAAAACTAAACTATGATTCTGTATCCACGTTCATATTTTTCTCTGTAGCTTTCTCCTTCTGCTATCAAATCCAGGAATAAAGAACAAAAAATTTATCTTAGGTTCTGGATGTGGCACCAATGACTACTGGCCTTCCAACATACACATTTTGCATTTCTCTTTGGTGAGAAAAATGAATCTGTGCTTGTGAGACACCAGGCAGGGGTGTTCTCCAAATGGCAGAAACTTCCTCTACTCAGGAGATAAAACACAAGAAAACAAATAACAAGAACTTTACAAACTTCCAAAAGGCAGAAAATAGTAACATGGCTCACTAATCACTTTGCAATGCCTATCAAGATTGTGGCTGTGGCTCTGCCAAATAAAAAGCTTCACCCAGCTGACTCATCCTCACTCTTCACAATAGCCAAGATTCGTTATCTAAAGTAAAGGCAGGAGTGAGAGTAAGAACTAGAAAAGTGAATTTTTGTGTCATATTTCAAAGAGATTGAGCTCTGCAGGTTTTACAAACACTTCAAGGGAATTTGAGTTACAGTGTTTGAGCTCATTACAAGAGCTCAAAATCGAAGAAGATCAGAAATGCCAAGAAAAAACAAAAGATATGTCTAGCATCTTCCAGAAAATCAACTCATCTCTYTGATTTTACATCAACATATAAAATGGTAGTAACAAAAGAGTCAAACACCTTTGCATCAAGTTGGTTCCAAAAAGTGACATTAAAACATGGTGTGTTTGCGTGGGTTTGTGAAAGCAGAGCCTCCACATCCACACAGAGCTGAGCCAGGCAGCATTCCCAGCTCATGGAGCAAAGAGAACAGCACTGCTGTAAGGGAATCTGTGTCCCTGCCTTTCAGGGGCTTGGTGAGGTCACTGGGCCAGAGCCATTTTTGTGATGTCACTGTGCCAGAGCCATTTGTGATGTCACTGTGCCAGTGCCATTTTTGTGATGTCACTGTGCCAGTGCCATTTTATAATGTCTCCATGCCTGTGCCATTTTTGTGATGTCACTATTCCAGTGCCATTTTTGGGATGTCATTATTCCAGTGCTATTTTTTTTATGTCACTATTCCAGTGCCATTTTTATCATGTTTCTATTGCAGTGCCATTCTTCTGATGTCACTGTTCCAGTGCCATTTTTATCATGTCACTATTCCAGTGGCATTTTTATCATGTCACTATTCCAGTGCTATTTCTGTGATGCCACTGTGCCAGTGCCATTTTTGTGATGTCTTTATTCCAGTGCCATTTTTATGATGTTTCTATTCCAGTGCCATTTTTCTGACATCACTGTTCCAGGGCCATTTTTTTTATGTCTCTATTCCAGTGCCATTTTTGTGATGTCTCATTCCAGTGCCATTTTTGTGATGTTTCTATTGCAGTGCCATTTTTCTGACGTCACTGTTCCAGTGCCATTTTTGTGATGTCTCTATTCCAGGGCCATTTTTTTAACGTCCCTGTGCCAGTGCCACACCCCTGCCCTAGGTGTCCCTTGGGGTCACTGCTCCCCCTGCATCCCTCTTTTCCTGACTGCTGGTTCCTGTCACCCTTCAGCTGTCCTGGCATGGTGAGGCTGCTCCCAGCAGCTCCAGTTTCAATTTGAAAGTGGGGAAAGAGGAGTTGGACACCTGTGGGGAGCTGGGGGGCAGGAACAGCTCAGCACAGCCCCAATAATGTTTAACATCATTCATCTCTCAACAGTGACGTTTCAGAGGCACAGTGAGCACAGCCATGAGACTGAACCAATGCCCAACGTTAAAGAAAATGAGCATTTCCTGAGCTGCCTGCTGTGCTCTGTGCACCCCTGACACACGGCAGAGCTCCTGGTGTGACTTTATACCCTGGTACAGCCACAGGAGGCCGGGGAGGAAGGCAGATTGCACACCAAGGTATAAAGTGATACAGGCTTATCCAATAGTTCAACACCAGGAAAAAGCCTCTGAGGTCTTATCTTGTATTGATTCAGCTCTTCACACAACTCTTAAAGCAAAAATCTCTCTTCCTCTCTGGACAAAAAAATAAAATAACTAAAAATCAAGCAATCTTACAGCATAGAGATGTTTTGTTCCAGACAGTATTTACTTCTCTKCAGGATTAAGCAGGCATCTATTCTCAAGGAGCACAGGGGATAACCTGGATTAAGTTTGTTGCTTCTCCTAGTGAGAAATAACTTGTTTGCCAAATATTTTTGAAGTAACTGCGACATCCAGAAAGTCTACTTGAATTGGGGAAGCAGAGAAAAGTGGTAGTAAAGAAAAAAGCTTGGGAAGCAAACATGCCATCAAGAAAAATAATGTACTGAATAGCTGTATGGCAAATCCTTATTGGTACATATCTGTCTGACTTCCTCTGCAAAAATACACCAGGGGCCCATAGCTGGGGAGAAGGGAAAACAACAGCCAGCAGAACAATYAGAGATCCTGAAGGAAGCATATATAATAAAAAACAGCTATAAACAAACACTTAGCAAGATAGTAACAATTGTTTCCTCGAAACTTAGCACCTCATTTGGTAACAAAAAAGATTTCCAGCAAAGMGAAATCCACARGATTTGCTGCTCTAATTCAGACCYTCCATCCAATTGCAATGCTCTAATTCAGACCYTCCATCCTATTGCATTCCTTACYCCCACCCAAGGATGTTCTCCTGTACTTTGGAGTGTTTGACACCTACCAGAGCAGCTCCTGGCTGGGAGCAGAAGGATTTTAGCCCAGATGTGAGGGAGGAACAAAGCAGGAACAAAGCTCTGAGCTGGGGCTGGCCTCACAGAGAACGGACAAACCRTTCCCCTGTCCTCAACGAGCAGGTCAGGCTAAAGCAGAACAGGTTTTGTTTATGCAAGCAAAGCCACTGATGGCATGGAAGGGAGAAATCCAAGCCTGCAGAGACCCTGGGAGGTGCTGGGAGCAGAGAGGGACCCAGGGCTCTGCAGTGACACCCAGGACTGGGTGAGAGGCACAGCCCATGGCTGGTCCAGCTCCTGTCCTGCASGCTGCTGAAGGCAAGCTGCAGATGCTCAGAAAGAGAAAGGCACATCCAAAGAGATCTGTAAGAGACAGATCCAAAAGCCTGGTTCAACAACAAGGCTGCTATTTCATAAGAATYTTCTAGCAAGGCACAGGCAGGCAGAGAGATCCCTGAGGTCCACACAGGATGGAATGGTCACAGATGTGCCACATGCTCGAGGAGGGCAGTTCYTGTGCACAAATGCCTGCAAACTTCCACCAACAAGTCCACTGCAGTGAATCAGAGGAGGAACAAATATTTCAATGCTGAGAAACGTTATCTTGTTATTCCTGTTTGATGRCAAGATGAAAATGGCAGCTATTAAACCTACACATTTGTTCTTCTCTTGTTCTAAGGGTCTGAAAGGAGACAACTTTTGTGAAGCTGTGACAGCACTTGGGAAASGGAAAGAACAGGCTGATAACAGCAAGTGACCCCCTCCCCCAGTGCCAGATGGACAAATCTGTGCTAGCAGAGGGGTTTTGTTCCTCCTGTGCAAAGCCCAAGCAGAGCCAGCCACAGACGTGGCAGCAACAGCGCGAGCAGCACTCCCACTTCACTGCTGAGCATCCTRGAGAAACTATTAATTAGTTACAAAGTTTAAATAGGCACCTTCCACTGGTCTCTTCAAGGAGCCACGTTATTCGTCTCAATTAAGTGGAACCCCACAGAATGGCTGTGGGGAGTTCAGAACAACACCAACTTTTTCAGAAGCCTCTTTTCTTATTTTACTGCTTTCACTTCTTTTGTTAATTGCCTAATTCCACCTTTTCCTGACTGCAGTCCCCTTGGGAGGTAAAGACCACTTAGCTATTTATTCACACAAGCAATGGGGCTTTGAAAGAAAAAACACTGTGCTCACCATTTCAGACATCTGACAAACGAGACTAATTCATMAGTAATTAAAAAGTGTAGCATTTTAAATGCTCATCTTATTGGCACACTGGCAGGGGGAGGGAGGGAAACAGAGCAGCTCTGGAGAATGGGGCTGGCAGATGTGGATGTGTTTGCTCAGGTGAGAAAGGTGAAATTCTCACAGGTTGCTCCTTCCACCTCCATCTGCAGTGCCTGGGCCTCCCAAAGCTCCCCTGGCACTTGGATTCCATGGCTGCTCATAGGGAYAAGGATTTCCAGGCTGCATCTGCTGCCATCCCTGAACAGTCAGAGTAGGTGGGAGTGAACATCACCCCTGTGCCTCTCTGAAGGATACAGGTGCAGGGAACATTGRTGGGACCKYGTTTTGAACAGGAAACTACAGCTCYCCTGCTCTAARATSGTAATTGCATTCTAATTTTGATTGCAAAGAACTGTATAAAAACTACACCTAGACAAGAGTAAACATCTGTTACAGGACACTCTGCCCTACTGACTTCCAGCAAAATCTTCTGTTATTGCCCAGGGAATAACAGCAGCACTTTGAAAGCCTCAGCTTCTGGAGTTGTTTTAGGATTTTTTGTTAAGTGATCACTTCTTTCACAGATGTAAAATAAAGTTAGGAAAGTTTTAACTCTACAAGTAACAGGCTTGAAAAATCAGAAACAAATTTCTGTCAAAAAGTTAGCACATTGATCTTATTATTACTTGCAGTTGGTAATTCTGCATTTCACTGGATTTACATTCACAATAGTTGGCTTCACCTTTCATCCTTCCTCTCATATTCAGTATTTTCCTATCTCAAGATGCACTGCAATGTTTAATTTGGATTTTTCTGTGCCAGATCTGTATTTCTATTATTATGCTTTCAAGTTTCTTTTCTAATGTATCATTTTTGCATATGCTGACTGAAACAATAATTAAAYCATGCAGGTTSTTACAAGGAAGAAGGAGAATTTTCAGTCCTAACTGGAGGCAGAGGTGCTATAGTCAAGAGAATTCCTTTGGAGAGCACTGTTTAAAACCTATCCAGACTAAGGGTTCTGCTCCACAGCAATTTCAGAGCACACCAGGAGCTGTTCTTGCTCATCACCATCACCCTCAGTTACCTGTCTGGAGGTTCCCAGTGACCAACTCCCACTTGGGGAATGCCTTGCCAAGACTCAGGCTTCTGSTTTAGCAGAATTTCTTTTCCCCTGAGCCTCTCCCTGCAGTTTTAATGCCATAAAATCCACCTGCAGCTGCTGAGGTACACCAGTGATGCCCAGGGGATGCTGAGCTGTGCATTCTCCCCTCCAGAGGAGTCTCAGGCCTGGGCACACACCCAGCTGACCGAGGCAGCCCAGGACAGGCCCTGGCCTTGTCCTCTCCCCCAGGGATGTGCTCTGCTCTCTGCAGCTCCTCTGGGACTCTGAGAGCACCAAGGCTTTGGGTTCTCTCTGCTCCCTCAGCCCAGTATCACAGCGGGTAGGGGCAGGCCCTGGCAGCCCAGGACAGGCCCTGGCCTTGCCCTGTCCCCCAGGGATGTGCTCTGCTCTCTGCATCTCCTCTGGGACTCTGAGAGCACCCAGGCTTTGGGTTCTCTCTGCTCCCTCACCAGGATCACAGCGGGCAGGGGCAGGCCCTGGCAGCCCAGGACAGGCCCTGGCCTTGCCCTCTCCCCCAGGGATGTGCTCTGCTCTCTGCAGCTCCTCTGGGACTCTGAGAGCACCCAGGCTTTGGGTTCTCTCTGCTCCCTCACCAGGATCACAGCGGGCAGGGGCAGTGCCCCACACTGGGGCCTGGGTTGGACCCGGCCCAGGCTCCCCCCGAGGATTTCAGCAAACCAGAGGGTCCCTCCTGCTCCTGGAGCCTTTAACCAGCTTTGTCTGGAGCTCCCCCTCCACCCAGGACACAAATAGAACACCCTTCCATTGTGGTGTTGAGTTCATTGTTAACCATGCAGATCCAAACTCAACAAAATCCCCGTTTTTTAAATTATTAATTAGCAAACGACAGCATAAGTGGTTTTGTATTGAGTATAAACCTCTGAAATCAATGAAGCTGTTTTACATGAAAGAAATGTATTATTTTAAACACCTTAATAGTGTCAGGAGACTTGCATCAACATTAATCTCAGGCAGGGAACATATTCAAAAAATACAGCTCTCATTGGGTACAGGACTCATTAACAGTTTGCAATGAATATGATGTGCTGAGATAAGCATCCAAGCTCACCAGTTTTTGGTCTTTTCTGAATTCTTCTCAGCTATAATTAACCCAGCAGCAAATGTGGGCCCTTCTGGGGCAGAGGTCTGTGAACTCTGRGCTTCAACCTTGAGTGCAATTATTGTCTGGGCAAAGAGGATACTGTAACAGCAAGTTGGAAACCTCAGTTATTAGGGCTTGATCCTGAAATTGGCTTAATATTTTAAGGAGATGAGCAGAATGGGGTCAGCTGATGCTGCTGATTGTGTGTGACATCCCCACACTTATTGGAGAATTGTCTTCWTTGTGTGCAGGCAGAATGACAGCCCAGCACTGATCAATCCTGCAATAAACTGCTGGGCTTGGAGATTGAACACTTGGGAGCTATGGAACATGGATCAGGAACCCCATTCCCCATAAAAATCAAACACCAAGCACAGAGTTATTGAAAGGGGCTCTTCTGGATGGATTTGCTCCTCTGGGTCAGGGGGGATCTCTGGGTCCAGACACGCTCAGAGGAATTGCAAAGCCATTTCCTCCAGGAGGTCTGGAACGCCTTGAAAGCAAATCAGCTCCTCAGCCATTTCCTGAGGAACACCTCACACTGMGCCTGCAGCCACTCTGCTGCCACAGTTCCCCTTCTTTGCTTGTGTCCCCAAAACAAAAACACATCAATGGCAGGGGCAGTGTCCCACACAGGTGCAAAAGGGAGATGTGGCTGTGAAATAACCCCCAGCCAGSTGTGAAACCAAAATACCTCCAAAAGACCCTGCAAGACAACTATGGAGCCTTGCAGCAGAATCAGGGGCTAAAATCAGACTCCAAATGCAATTTCAGAGAACCAAAGCCTACCCCAAAATGACCTAAAATGCCTGAAACCAAAACAAAAGCCAGTTCACAATAACACAGGTTTTTACTCTTCCTATTATGGACTCCATCAAAGGAAATTAAATGCTTCCAAATGCTTTTTCCAGATTCTAATGGAATATTTAATTGTTTAGGAGGAAGCAGTTTTGCATTGCWATAATAGCTGGCATAAAAGAATTCAAGTCAGAAATGGCAACAGGATCTTCCTGGGGAAAAGTCTGTACCTTTGGAGGATACTTCCCTTCAGCACAACAAAAGCCAGATGTGGGACCTTCAAACTCAGGGCATCATTGTCTCAGGGCAAACAACACAGTTATTCAGAGTTTCTCTGGGTTTTTTGGTAACAGGATAAAAAACCTTTCTCGTTTTGACCTCAAATWTCTTGTGCTTGCRGCATATTCTTCTGGCTCTTGTTTTGAATATTTATATTATTCTGAGTAATTGCATGCTGGCAGTTTTCATAATCACTAATTGCACTAGATGACTCTTGTGATCACAAATAAAACATTCGGGAGGGAATAAATGAATGGAACAATCCTCAGAATCAATAACTGCTCAAGTCTTCCCACACACAGATAAATCTTGTTTTTTGTGCACAGAATAAGTTATCTAATATTTTCATCTTCATTGTTGATGCAGAAGCAAACTTTTTTGTTCATTCTTGAATTTAGCATTGTGTCAGATTTCTCAGTGTCTCTCATGTACAACACTTTGAACTGGCAGAGAAAATAATCCATTAGTGTTGGATCCAGCCCTGTCTCTGGATAATGGAAATTTATAAAATAAATTAAAGGGATTGAAATTAAAACAGTACACAGAAAAATAAAAAATAAAAGGACAACAGCACTGCATMTCTTTGTTGGTGTTGGTTTTGAAATGATTCATAATTCAATTAGTATAGATCACAAGTTTGTTGATTTGCTAAAGAGAGCTCTCCAGGGCATAAAAATATTTATTTAATGATTGGAACAGCAAATAAAATTCATAAACAAAAATAATTTAAATTATAACTGAAAAATTATRATGCTTTAAAATATAAATCAGAAATTTCAGGAGAAAAATCCCTTAAGGAAASATCTCCAGTCTAAACAAAACCTACAGGCCCAACCAGCCTGAGCTTTCCCTGGTCAAGGTGCCTGAATTACAAGGATTATTCTCCAGTGTGTCTGCTGGGCACACACAGAGCCCCTGCCCTGCTGCCAAACCAACTGGGACTTCTGCAGAGGTTGGGAATTACACCCCTTATCCAGAGGGCAATGGAAGTTAAAATTAGGCAAAAATATTTCCAAAGGGTTAGGCTGAGACAGACTGCCCCCGCTGGACCTTCATGGCCACAGGCAGCAGCAGGAATTGGCTTTTCAGCTTCCCCAGTCAGTGCCTGAGAGATCCAGCATCCCCAAAATGCCATTGCCTGGCTGTGCAGGGAATGCACCAAACTCAGAGGTGCAGGATTCCCAAAATGCCATTGCCATGCAGGGAGTGCACCAAACTCAGAGGTGCAGGATTCCCAAAATGCCATTGCCTGGCTGTGCAGGGAGTGCAGCAGAGATGCAGGATCCCCAAAATGCCATTGCCATGCAGGGAATGCACCAAACTCAGAGGTGCAGGATCCCCAAAATGCCATTGCCTGTCTGTGCAGGGAATGCACCAAAATCAGAGGTGCAGGATCCCAAAATGCCACTGCCTGGCTGTGCAGGGAATGCAGCAACTCAGAGATTCAGGATTCCCAAAATGCCATTGCCATGCAGGGAATGCACCAAACTCAGAAGTGCAGCATTCCCAAATGCCATTGCCTGTCTGCGCAGGGAATGCACCAAAATCAGAGATCCAGCATCCCCAAATGCCATTGCCTGGCTGTGCAGGGAATGCACCAAAAACTCAGAGATCCAGGATTCCCAAAATGCCATTGCCATGCAGGGAATGCACCAAACTCAGAGGTGCAGGATTCCCAAATGCCATTGCCTGGCTCTGCAGGGAATGCAGCAACTCAGAGATCCAGGATTCCCAAAATGCCATTGCCTGGCTGTGCAGGATCCCCAAAATGCCATTGCCATGCAGGGAATGCACCAAAATCAGAGGGGCAGGATCCCCAAAATGCCATTGCCTGGCCCTGCAGGGAGTGCAGCAGAGATGCAGGATCCCCAAAATGCCATTGCCATGCAGGGAATGCACCAAACTCAGTGCAGGCATGGAAAGGCTCTGCCCTGTCCACCTCCCCAGCTCCACTCCACAAAAGGAGGAACAACTGGAAATGCTGACTGTGTGATCACACATTTCATGTTATTCTGGCCCAAGGGACTGCCCCCCGAGGAACTCATTAATTTCTGAAGTGGCCCATGGTAATTAGTGACAGCAAAGGGGAAGGTGCAGCTTCTCCTCACCAGAAATACCCACGGGCAGTTCCAGGGCTGCTCCTGGTGCTCATGATCACCTGCAGGCAATCAGATACAACACCCCTGGATCGAACCCACACTCCTGATCCAAATCAAAATGCAAATGGAAACTCACTCATCTGCCACCCAGAGTCACAAACATCCCCACAGCTCCCTGTCTGGAGCAGCAGTGATCTGCAATTAACAAATGAGAGCAGAATCATTTTCTCCCAGGTATTTATGCACGGGTTTCAGTGCCACACACCTTCCCTCATCTCACACCAAGATGTAAATGCTCCATCATGGTATATTTAGTGACACATGGACAAAATGCAAATGTGAAATTTAAAGTCATATAAATTAAATGATAATCTCCTCCTCACTAGTGGGATCTGAGTSTGGGAGAAGCTGAAGCTCCCATCAAGTACCAAAATAAGAGATCTGTTTCAAGATGTGTTCAGCAGCTGCAGCTTCCATTTGGATAACAAAGCACCTACTACAAATAAATAAGTGTACAATTTCCACCGAGTTCCAAATGCACAGAGCTCTTCTAGAAGCCTGTCACTGCAGTTAATGTTCCTTGGGCATGTTTAGCCCAGCCACCCAAACCAACTGTGACTTCTGCAGAGATCTGGGAATTGCACCACTCATCCAGTGGATAACYAAAATTAAAATTAAGCAAAAAAATTTCCACAGAGTTAGGTTGAGACAGACTGGAATTTATAAGCAAATGATTAGAAATMATTAAACAATGGAGCTTAGTTTTAAATGGTGTGAAATTACTTCAGGACCAGCAGAACTTCATTACTTTCTCTGTTTGTGCATAATGGATTTTTTGGAGTATAATTTCTCTCTTGAAAAGCTCCACAATATTAAAATGTTTTTTGATTAACTAGTCAAGAAGCAAAGCAAACAACAGACATTTTTATATACTGGTATCCAAATAACTCAGGAGGATAACTGGGAGCACAATGAAAACTGAATGGAGCCAGAAATGCCTTGTAAATATTACAGTAGATGCTTCTGCCAAAATATTGTCAACCAGTACAGATTGCACAGTGCCATAATTACAGTAGATGACATAAAATTATTACAAATTAACAGTTTATAGCACAAAGTCATGCATTATGTATTTTTATTAAGTAGCAACACAAGAGTGTGAAATGAAGAACTGTGAAATAGTGTAAAAAGGGATTGATRTAAACTTTCTCCACCACACAAATTACAAGCTCATTTTTTTCCCCAAGGTTTAAACTCAACACATGCTCATGGGCAAGKATTGCTGCAACTGGGGAGAAAGGTGTTAAAGCCCAAATTCAGTTTCTGGAGCTGCACACAGASYTTTSAGTGCCCCTCAGAGSCAGCCCTGAGCCCCAGGTCAGCCCTGGCAGAGAGGATGGTTTGCTGCAGGTGAGCACACACATCTGGCTGTGTGTGTGCATCCCTGCAGCAGCACACCTGTGCCCAGCTGAACTGAGCTRAGCCACACAGCCAATCTCAAACTCACTCCTCCTAAATTTGCTGTCACTGCTGTGAACCAGGCAGGAGCAGAATGGAGCTCTGGAGGTGCATTAAGTGCTCTGAGTCTCCAGAATGAAATCRCAGGCTGGCAGAGGCACTGCTGGAATTAACTGGGCTGTGTTTCTCCTCGTCCCAGCTGACAGACTCTTGCAAGGAAGGTTTTTCATCAAGACAGACATTGCTTTTTTCCTGTAGAGCATCTCTGCATTCTGGCAARGCTTGAGAACATATTTTGGATCAAGCCAAGACACAAAAAAAGCCAGTTGTTTATTTTACAGATTAACATGGCCTAATCTATTTTCTACTTGCAAACATTCACCATTTCTGGTCAATCTCACTTCCAAAAATAACTTTCCTTTAATTCTGTCACAGGGAATTCAGTCTCTGATTAATCTATTAGAGATATTATTAATATAACTTTGATTTATGAGATATAAATACATCTGTTATATATCAGTCAGTGAATTTCCCTAACAGAAGTTATCTAGCAGAGGAAATGTGCCTTTCCCCAAGGAGCACTCGTGCAGTCACAGTAGTTGTTACATTTAGGAAACAAATCTGTCTGTGACTTGCCATTTCCTTCCTGCATCAATCTGCTTTATTAGGGATTGGAAAAGGTCTGTGTGCCACGGCACAGACCCTGCACAGAGCCCACYATATTCCAGATCTGCTGAAGGAGACACCTGGGGAAAGCTGCAGTGGGAGATCTGGGGAGCCATCAGAGTCTCATCAAACACAAAAACCCCAACTCATAAATGCCAATTATTCAGAGATTCTGGAAGTGGTGCAATTGCCTGTTGCTGTTTTTGTCACCCAGGCCCAGGAAGGTTTTTCTTCACCTTGGCCAAACAGCAAATTGTTTTTGCAAAGAACAGATAAATGAACAATAATAGCAGGGGATGAACAGCAAAACCAGAGTTAACAGAGCAGCTCCAGCCAGGCTCCTGTCACAGGACAGAACTGCAGTTCACAGAACATTCTGCCARAATCCTGTTCCATTTATCAGCAACAGCAGTCACTACATGGAAAAGTACAGATTTCCTACCTACAAGAAATGAAGGGTGTTTGCTCATTTTCATGGAACATGACACTGCAGAGGGGAATTAGTGGCACAAAACACTTTGGAGAACTGGAAATCCTACTACACAAAGCACAGCTCCTATGYCACAAAAACATTCATGCAAATAAGTCCCTGAAGATCTGTGTCCACCTACAATCATAATTTATAGAACAAGAGTACACAATAAACCTCAGYAAACCTTTTTCTACTTCAACTCAAYCTCTATTTTTCAAGCTGCTRGCARGYCTCCAGATCATCATAACCAAACAGGGGCTTAAAAAACAGATACCTAAAAAAAAAATAGCTAAAACTCTTTAATTTCACACCTTTAATTTACCAAATAGTTCCACAAAAGATCTTGGGCAGAGCACACACAGAATTGCTCCCCTGTTTGTGTTTTATTCCTTCCCAAAGGAAGAGCACGTACAGAAGTTCTCCCGTTTGTGTTTTATTCCTTCCCAAAGGAAGAGCACATACAGAAGCTCTCCTGTTTGTGTTTTATTCCTTCCCAAAGGAAGAGCACATACAGAAGCTCTCCCGTTTGTGTTTTACTCCTTCCCAAAAGTCCTCAGGCTGCAGTGCCAGCAGTCCCTCCCCACTGAGGGTGTTTGTAAACTGACTCTGCTCTGGCCACTCAAACAGCCCTGAGATCCCTGATTTTGGGAATTCCAGAGACATGCTTTTCCTTGCCATGCAAGGTTCCACAATCAGGTTTTGGGCGGCCAATCCAACCCCCAGTGCTCCTGGAACTGCAGCCTTTGCCCCTGTTTAGCGAAGCCCCTGAAGCAGGCAGGAGAATTCCCASCTGGAAATGCCAGGAGAAGGGGAAGGCAGCCCTGGACACAGCAGGGCTCCTGTGGCACCTCAGTTTGAGCAGAAATGAGCCCAGCCAGCAATCTCTGCACTGACTGCCACAAACAGGACAATATGTGAGCAGGTGAAAGGGAAGGAACACCAAGGAGCTCTGCAGTTTGCATTGAAACTTAGCACCATTTTCTTTTCACGATTCTTTCTTAGTGTTTGATTTCTTTTCTAATGCCAGTGTAATGCACACTGACACCTTTTCATTTCTGCATCACCAGAAGCTCTCTTCTAAAGGCTCACACTGAAATCTCWCTGCAATAATCACAGAGGAATCAAATTAACATCCTAATGAATTCTCCATGGACTTGTGCCCCTCTGTGTTTTCCCCATTGCAATCTCCTGTCATAATGGCACCTGAACTGGGTCCCTACAGATTCCTGCCAAAATGATGATGAACCAGCTCACGTGACAGCCACACTGCATTCATCTGAGCAGAGAGTGAGAGGCATTGGAAAAGAACAGATTCTGAAAAGGAACTACTAGACACAGTTAGAATGTCAGGTTTGCTGCTCTGTTTTTTGGGGATTTTTTCCCATACWATTCCCAAAGAAGTTGGTCTGGAAAAAAGCGACCTGGAAGCCCCCTCCAAAATTCTTATTATTTAAAATATTCACCTGGAAAACTGTCAAGCCCTGCAGCACAAGYGTGTGTGCCAGAACTGCTGCAGAGAGAAGACACTGCATTTTCTGGCCACACAGGGTTCTCCCAGTCAGTGGCATTATTTGTGAAGAAATGCAAACTCCTCGAACTCACCAGCCCATTTCTGTGSTCACAGGGGCTGCTCAAGCACCACTGGATGGTAAAGAGCATTGCACTCCAAGTATTCAAAGTTTKAAAAAACTCTGCTGGTATGAGGCTGACACAAGTCTTGTTTTAATGATAACACCTGCAAAAATCTTTCTTCATGGGATAAATCTGTGGAACTCTCCTGCCTGGACTGTCCTAAGCCACAACACACCAAATCCTACAGAACACGAATGCAACAGCAAATCTCCAAATGTGCTGATGCTTTTTGGCCCCAAGTATTATTTGTAGAGACATTCTTCACATAAATATTTCATTTTGCTGTCTATACACACAGCTTTTAGCATACTGATTGTCTTAATGTCAGCTSAGGCCTCTAGGTGCTTCTGCAATGCGAGCCACAGATGCAGCGAAAGCTGGAAAAATATTTATTATGAATAATTTGTGCCAAGTTTTACGWCTTGTTTTGAAACCAACTGTTCCCAAAGAGTCACAATTCAGAACTGTTTGACAAACAGTGAAATGYAATCAGTGAATAAGTCCCTGGACATTATTCCAGTGTGGGCTGAGACCAGGACCAGTTTGGAGAATGGCTGGGGCAGAGGACAGGAGGAAAGGAGAACAATTCTTCCTGCTTTTGGTGCAGGAGAMATTTCAAAGTGATCTTCCCTTTCATTACTCTGTTTCCTTGAAAAAAGAAAAAAAATATCCTTTCTTCTCTCTCCCACCATTTCTGTTCAGTATAAAAGCAAGCCAAATTCAGGACAAGGGTGAAAAAGAGTTAAGGGTTCATTCATCCTAAACTTCATGAGTGAAGATGCTTAATTATTACAGGTAACATGGCTCTTGGCCTGAAGTTATTTCTGCTTTCTGCTGCCATATTTTAGTAGAAATCCTTAAAGGTAACGTTAAAAATACCTCGGTGCCTTTGCTCCTCAAACACAAAATCTAATTTCTGTTTGTGACCACAGCAGCTCCTTGTGTGCAGCTGTAATTATACAGCTGGGATGGCACCAACACAATTCTATCAGTTCAGCTGAAGGGTAGACAAAGAAAATCACAGGACACAGATAGGAAGGCTCTGCTGTGATTTGGGTATTTTGCTTGCTTTCATTATATATTTGTTATTTCTTTTGGGTTGCAGGTTTAAAGTGAGAACAGCACTGTCCACAGGCTGGCTGGGTATGAAACTTGCCTCTGTGAGATTTGTTGCTGCATCACAGGAACTCAACTCTGCTGAAATGTCACCAACATGTTGTCAAGATTAATAAAATATCTGAATTGAATCAGATTTGCAACTGGAAAAGGCAGAACTCCTGTTTCCAGCCTTGGAACATTCACTGTGCTATCACTGCTGCTYAGTCCCATTTATAAAACAAAATTTGTTTGTTTCTTTAATGAACATATGGGAATTTAATTATAACAAAGCTGATGCACACAAAAATTTTCAAAGAGCATTACATACACAGTAAGAAGCATACTCAGTTTCAGTTCCCCAGTTCTGCATACAGTGACATCAGATGAATTTGTATTCCATTTCTAAACTCAGACATATGCATCACAATTTCTTGTAATCAAGATATATAAAGGTTACAACCATCTGCTTCTCAGACTGCCTTGCTAAGTTATAAGACAAATCCAAGATTTGAATTTTCATTGCATTTAAAGGGCTGATTTATTGATATTTGTTAAAAAAAAAAGAACCCACTCCCAAAAACAACAAAGGTCAAATCAATAGCTAAGAACAGCTATAATGGTGTTTGTGGTAAAGTGAAAACATGACTGATAAGGTTGTAAAGTTCAGTGCTTGAATATTCTCTTACACCTGTGTTCCTGGGAAGGCTTTTTCCTACTGTGGAATTGGCTCAGCACTGCTCTTAACCTCCCCAAGACCCAATTCAAGAAAACAAAGCAAAGCAAGTCTGCAGCAAAAGCACAAAAAAATGAACTATTAAAAAAAAGAACTATTAAAATGAAACCCCTTCTCTGAAGAACCAGTTAAAAGGAGAGCAAACTGATGTAAATCATTAACTGGGGTCATGCAGAATCAGCTCTCTCGTTAAAAAGTGGCAATTAAGAAAGCAGAAAATGCCACATGAAAGGCAACCTGCGTTCCTCCCTCTGCAAAGTGCTCCCAGGATATACTTTTTAAAGAATAATTACATAATTGGCCCATATGCTGCACGGAATACAATTGGATCTTGATTTTGCTTCTGATTCCTGATTGCTGCCACAGTTAGCACTGGCAGCTCGGTGATTGAAATGTGCCTCAGACAGACAGAACACAAATGTGTACTTCTCTGAGTAACACATTTTGTTGCTAATTATTTGCCTTATGTCAGTTGATAATTTAGGATATACAGAGGACACATTTCCCAATTAATCTCCCAGAACCCTGAAGCGTGATTTTCTCTTGGATGTAACAGCTGGCATTTCCAACTACAGAAACTGAAGCAGGAACGCAAAATCCCTCCAAGATACCTTGAAAACAGTAATATTGAGCATTGAAACTCCCTGCTACTAAAAACAAATCATTTCCAGCCCAAATAATGCAATTTTAGATTAATGAAAGGGATGGACCAACAGGGAATGAGCACTCCCTTCTCAAGAGCAGTGGAATTTGTGCTTTGAGACAATCACAGCTCMGAGGCTGAAGTGTTTTACAAACCTGAAAGGTTTCCAGCTACAACAGGCACAATATCCACGATGGCCAATGATAAGATTTCTAAAGCCCTAAGRAGTCACACCTCTGAAAAGTGGCTACTTTTGGTATTTGCTGCTAAAACTGATGAAGAGGGATGAGAAAAACTATGGGGTGTGAAGAGGATTTATGCAGCTTTCTCTAAGCAAAACTCAGCCAATTCCCTTGTCTGTAAGTAGTCATTTTTGCTACATCTAGCCAGGTTTTACCTCCAAGTGTCAATTTGATGAAGCCAGTCTGAAAATGGTTTTTATCAGCTTCATAATYGAATTTCTAGTCAGGGGCAGAAAGGTGTACACACATTTTCACTTACTACAGATGAGCCTGAAACACTGAATTTCAGATTCTGTGTCCCTTTACTCCAGGCCAGCACCATCACTCTGAGTTTTCTGTGTCTCCCCTGAGTGTCCCAGAGTCCCAGCTGGTCTGGAGGTGTCTCAGCCTTTCCTGTGGCCACTTTCCCAGTGCCTCCAGGGCCCCAGGGACAAAGCAGGGGTTCTGCTCCTGGAGATGGGAGAGAGCAGATCCAGGCACAGAGGGAGCCCCCAGACTCCTGCACCCCTGCCTGAGGAACCTTCACTCATTGCAATCAGCCACTGCAATGCTGACACTCTTCCCCTTTTTACAGGCAGAAAAACAGGTGTGGGAAGACATCTGCATGGCCATTGATTTAAAAAAACCAACATTTCTCTGCCTCAATTTCCACCTTATAATCTAAATGTGATGCTCAAATACACTACACATGCCTCAAAGTCTTCAAATGCAGATCCAGCCTATCAGGGGTGCTACCAATGCTGAAATTTCAGGAGATAGACAGTTTAGTTTTATCTCAGATTATTTGTTTGTTTCCCATCTCCTGTTTTAAAGTCTGGCAACCTGACCTTTTTTTTTTTAATAATTAATTTATTCTGTTGCTATGGTGACAGCTCATGGGGTCAATCAGCAGCAGAAGAGGAAGGAACACCTTCCTGTAAGCAACTGCAGAAAGGAACATTCTGTAGGTGCAACGATTAAGAAATGGGATTRGTTTTGAGGAAGTTAATGCACACCCTCACAGTAAGAAGTCCAAATGATGTTTAACTCCCTACACCATTTATTTCTGTCATCAGAGTGCACATGGCTAAGGAAATGCAATCCCCTGAACCAAGCATTTGGATTCAGGTTCTCCCCCAGRCCTGGGGAGAGGAGACTGCAGTGGTGGAGATGGGACAGAACAGATGAAATTTTAAATTTAATTGCTTCTGCTCCACTTCTATCCCATTCTAGTAGGTGTGTAGTGGTGGAATGCCTGGAACTTCAATAAAAGAGTGGGATGGGTGCTAACCTGAGCAAGCTGTGAACACCAAGAAGTCTTTCCATGAATTTAATGGCCCCATCCATGAAGAGCTGCAGAGCAAGCCTGGGTTGGAAACCCCATTTCCCCCAGAAATGAGCAGGCCAGCAAGGGCAGAGCTTTAGTTGAGGGATTACATTGTCATGGGGCAGGCTGAAATCCCTTTTTCCTGCCCAGCACTTCATTCCACTGCCCTCCCCTTCTCTCTCCATTATTTTAGATCAGGAGAAGCCACAGCACCACTGAACTCAGCCAACAGCTCTCAACCCTTCAGCAGATTTTCTGCACTGGATCACRTCCTTTTAGTACTCACCATTAAATGAAATCTAGCAAAATATTGAATAACAGTTGAATACTTCTTTGTTTTTGTATTTTGAGACTCAAGTTTTGCACTTCTCTCATGACCTTAAGTTCCATGTATTTTTCCTTTTATTTAAATATTTTACCAMGCTTATTCTTGCAGATATCCTGAAGAAATAATCTGACTATTGTTTGCACTATTCTTTATGCTCACTCACTAATAATTTTCTTTTGCTTTATTAATTCAATTTAATTAAATTAAGTTACAATATCATTACTGCTAACAATTTCTGAAACATTTCAAATTTCTCTGTTAAATGATTCCCTATATATTACATGGATACTTAAAATACTTAAAATCTTAGTGCATTTTAATATTCCCTCAATATCAGCTGCTTCACAATCAAACTTTTGTTTCTGTCTTTATTCRTAATGTGTCTGTTCAGATAATATTGTTATCACTAGTTCCTACATGCTGCTTTATTTATGAGACTTGTCTTTTTTACAGGATTAGCTRTCAAATAGCCATGGATTGTTCCACAAATTCTCTCACTAAGGAATGCAGTATTGTCATCCGAAAATATATCTGAAATAATATAGTTATCACAATCKAAATCTCCAGAATAAAATTCCCCCACCATCAAAGTTCTGGCTCTCTTGCAGATTTTTTTGTTCTAAATCAGCAATGCATTTTGCTATCTGCTTTTCCTCACTGCCCTCCAGGGTTTTAATAACTGGATTGCTTTATTGCTCTTATCTATGAAAGCCTTCTGATGTATCAGCCAAAATAGAGACTGATTTCACTGCAACTGCCCCACACCACCTCACACCAGCACCAAAACATTCCTCTGCTTCTTCCTGTTCATCCCACAYCTAATTTCATGGTTTTCAATGTTAAATTTTTAGTGATTTTTCTTCCRAGAGAAGCTCTGATTTCTGTTTAGCAGACTGCATTTGGTATGGCCCTCTAGACAAAACAAGGTGATTTTTCTCTTCGCTTTTTCATTAATTCTAATAAGTTAAACATGAAGGTTGGGCTGTATCTTTATTTTTCCCTCACATCTGGCCCAGGGCTGTGTGCTGCATCACTCCCATCAGCCAGCTGTGTCCCCCTGGGACACACCAATGCCCCATCCCACAGGAATCCAAACCCCTCAAACCCTGAGCCTGCAGGGTCACACCCATCCTCATCCTCAGCAGGGAAGGACTCCAGGCAGAGACTGGGATGGGATGAGGATGAAGGCACTGCCAGGGCCTCTGTGGAAACTGCAGCTATTGCAGAGGAGGCAATGAAAGGGCCACAYCTGCTCCAAGATGCTCTRAGGAAAATTAARCTAKAAACACCAGAGGTTTGTGTCCAAAAAGGAGGCAGAGGAGTCCTTGCTGGCTTTATTGGAATACAGGGAGAGGCCATGGGYCATTCCRCTYGGYTCTCTCAAWTTRTMGGAGGATGCAGAGCCAAACCCCACTGAAATATCATCCCATGTACTTTGGTTTGCTCCTGCAACGTGCTTCAGCTGAAGGGAGACGAGAACTTGTGCACCCCAGCACATTAATTTTWAAGGGATGTCTGAGGGGTGGCAGGATTTGGGCTCGGTTTCTTTTTGAAAAGCAGCTGAGCTGCAAAATCCAAGACCAAAATCTTGAAGATGAATATCCAGAGAGCACAAAACTGTGTGACAGCGGGAGAAGCCAAGCAAGGACAGATGAGAGAATTTTCTATTGACTCCCAGTATGAAGAATCAACTTTTTCACCTTATCTGCTGTGAAATTAATCAGATTTTCACATTATGGTAGTACAAAGAGCTAGCACCTGTGTAATTTCCTGAGCTCACTGGATTTTCTTTTGTCTGGCACCTTCTGTGCTGCCCAGTGTCARTCCTGTTCTGTTCATAGGCTCTGACAGTGTGAGTACATTTTCTCTCCAGAGCAGACAGCCCCCAGCTGTAGCTTTCCACATTGTGAAGCTGACACCACACAAATCAAGATGTGCCTTAAACTTGTCCTTGAAGTGCTTCACTTCCCTCCTGACCCCTCAGCTATTCACTACAGTTTTATACCAGACAAAAAGAGAGGGATTTCTAGCTCCTTCCCAGTGTGTACAACCCACAAAGAAATCAAAATAGATGAATCTACAGGAGAACCACTACAATAATATTTAATCACACCCTCAGAATTCTGRTGTCAAAATCTTTTCRCACAAATATTCAGGTATATAAGGAGAGTAAACACAGAAATACCTGAGATCTTGATGCAATAACTAGATATTCTTCAAAATTTTCCAACTGCACAGAGAAGCAGTAACTAAAGAGGATTTTGTAGAAAGTTATTTCTGTTTGAAGTTCATTGATTCTCATTCTGGATACTTTTATTTCAGCTGGCAGTAGTTTTGGGGTAGTTTTCCTATTGATCATCATCTGACACAGCAGGCTGCTGAGGGAGAAGTTGAACTAACTCCAACTAATGAGCAGCACAGGTCCAGCAGTGGGCAATGCCTAAATGTTGTGGTTAAAAGTTTACAAAGATCCAATCAGACTCATTATCCAGGCAGTGTGCCATCAGATTGATAAAGAGAGAGAATTTCACCTGGTGTTTAGGTGCATACCTGCTACATTAATTAATTGTGGAGAGAAGAAAATAAATAATAAGAATTGTGCAAAGGATCCTCATTTTTACTTGGTATACTTCTTTCCACCCATAGTAAATGCAATACCTTCCTTCTTTAGACAAAATGAGCAATGTCCTGTATTAAATTAACTAMTTAAGAGCAATTGAAGGCACTGATGACTGCTTCCATGTACTTTCAATCTATGTGAAACTSTTTCTAAATTGAAGCTTATTTCCCCTTTTCTGGTATTTTTCCCCCTAGTTCTTCAGCATTTCATCTGTTTGTCCAATGTGTTTTGGATCTRACCATTTCCTTCCTTTCCAACGAAAATGTAATTAATTCCTGCAGGACTCAATTAAGGTTTTGAGCGCAAACCATGCTGCAGAGTGAGACAGGGAGGGCTGGAGCAGTGCCCAGCCCGTGGGGATCAGCAGGGTCCCTGCCCCACCTCTGAGACCAGAAACAGAGAGGAGAGGCTGCTCCAAAAGCTGTGACCATCCTCCACAAGGCGCCCAGGGCAATTCTTTGGGTACCTGAACACGATTTAAGGGCTCTTGTGGTGCCCTTTGGGGAGCTCAGTGCTGCCTCGGGGGGCCCTGAGACCCCAGGAATCTGCCCTGGGCTGAGCAAATGTGCCTGGAACATTCTCAGCATCAGCAATGCCAGGGCTTGGCTTGGCTTTTTCCCTCCTGGCACCTGACCCTGCTGGCTGTGCTGCCCAGGGAGTGTGGCAAGGCACAAATGTCCTGTGGGGCTCCTGGTACCAGCCTGAGGCATTCCATCCTCAGGAGAGCAGCACAACTTCCCTTCCAACAGCATCCTCTGGAGTCCCCCCTGCCCAGGCAGCTTCCTATTRTGCCTTTTCACAGATGAGGTGATTTTATTTATCCAGAAACACTGGCAGGCTCCTGACACCAGGCCAGAGAGCGCCACATTTGTTAATTTGCTTTTTCCTGTTGCATAGTAACGAAATATACAGAAATCTGTCAAAATACAGAGCTAAGTAAATATGACTTTAAATATTAAAACATTAATATCACACAGATGAACATTTTGAGACTTTATAGCGTCACAATATTGGCAGAGACAAAGACCATCTTCTGAGAACCAGCTAATTAGCAAAAAAGAGCACGATTAGAAGTAGTCCTAAGAAAGTTTTTTTCCTGTAGATTTTYAGGAAAACAATGTTGTCAAAGAGAGCTTGGGCTTCTCAAGAGCTTGAGAAGAGTCAAATAAGTGGAAGAGAAGATGGAAAGACAAAAAATGGAACTTTCTGAAAGCTGGGGAAAAGSCTGAATAGACAAGTCTAATCAAAGGAGATAAAATCTTACAGACCAGAGTAGAAATATTTGAGAACTAGATCCAAGATGAAATCCMCAGGCTACATGGGCTCCCATATGATCTGGGTAAGAAAGAGCTGGTTAATTTTCTTGAAAATTGGATTGCAAAAGCTTAACAGCTTGCAGTTGAAGATGACCCACTTTGCGTTGAAAAGGCAGACAAAAACCTTTAAACTGATAGAAGAAGGGGGAAAAAAGAGAAAGAAATCCTGAGTAGGAGGCAGGAGGATGCTTGGCCTCTCAGATCAGAGACAGAGGGAAGGATCCTCCTCAAGGCAGCCCATAAGGACAGTTACCTCATCTAACACACTTCATATTTCCTTTTATTTCCCTMTATTTCTTGTTCTTTCTGTCTCACAACAGCAAAGATTCAAGCCAGCCCTGCCAAGGAAGTGAGGGGCCATTTCCACTGTGTCTCACACGAAGAAGGTTTCCCATCTGTTTCCCAGACAAGACTGGGAGGTGCAGGACATGCAGCCCTGTGCAGAAAATGCACACCAGCCTCAGCATCTCCTGGGCTCTCAGAGACACCCAGAGCTCTGCAGAGCTCAACATGGTATTCATGACACTCCACAACTGAGTTTTAAATCRCTTGTAGAAAATACCTCATTGACTAAAACCTTCCCAGTCAGCTCCAGGTTTGGCTCTTCACCATGAATATCAAATGGTATCAAATAAGAAGCCACAAACATTACATTCATCAAATGGTATCAAATAAGAAGCCACAAACATTACATTCAGAAACGGGTGGTGACCACAGGTGTCCTGATTTTCACAAACCTGCACCTGTTCAGCAGCTCTGAAGACAAAGCTGAGATATTTAGTGACCCAAATGAAAACTGAAACAAGCAAATCACTCTGGCCTTACTTTCATCACACAGCAATCAGCAGCCAACTTTCTTCTCCTTTTTCCCCTTCCAGATTCCATGCTAGTCCTCCCAAATCACAGAAACCTCCCAAACCCACAACCTTTCAACAGCTTTTTCAAAGTTCTGCATTCAACGCCTGCTGGAATGAAGCAAAGAAGCCTCTGAGACTGTGCCATGCTGGACTGAAGAGCCATACAAATCTGTTATTACTGCCTGAATTTCTGCTGCTATTAGAGAGACAGAAAGATAGAACTGTAACTTTTTATAGATAACTCTGGGAATTTCACACTCCAAGGGTTTTCCTCATATCAATTTTCTAATTCGTTTCCACTTAGATAAATGAACACGGGATTATGCAGCACCTCATAGCTGAACAGCTGCCTCTAAATTTTAATTAAAAACATTCCAAACATTATGAGTTTTCAAACTTTCCAAACCCAATTTTTTTTGTGGTTCTGCATGTAGTTTGTTGATCTGCTCTAGGTGCCATTCTCAATTGTTATTTATGGATAATTTTCCCCCCAGGTCCCACATTATRCCATTTCTTCAGAGATGGATTGACACTGTCAATTTAAATCACTATTTATCCCATGTATTCTGTTTTAAGAMATATAATTGACCTACAGATGGAATAGTCAATGCCCAGATTTCTTTGATAGTCCTATATAAAWATACAGTCTGATTTACCACACGGAGATTTTTATTTAAATGAAACATGTTGTTTCTCACTGTGAATGTAATGAAGGGAAAAAGAGAAGATAATTCAGCTTGAATACATAATTAGAGAGCTCCTTCAATGAATTTTGAAAAGATTCTCAGACTTCTTTCTTTTTTTTTTTTGTTTCTTTTAAAAATACTTTTAAAGATTTTTGAAATGGTTAGTTGGAGAARATTGGCCTGCATTGAAAAATAAAAAGTGGAGTGCATAATCTAAGGAACACAGCATTTGTGATAACTATTTGAAGTTTTGTTTTTAGACTGTCAAATCAAGTGTGTTTTAAAGTAGTCTCTTGTGAGTGRATGTAATGAAATAAATTCTATTTCAGCAGGTAATTTTTTAGGTGATTTGGTTGCAGCAAAACAAAATGCTCAGCTAAAAGGATAATAGAAAACCTAACYTGTATTTCCATTTTTTAAGAAATGAGTATTGTTATGGTTAGAAACGAGTCATTTCTTTGTTGGTGACTGAAAAAACAAGGTAGTGCCATGTTTCTTTTGCTCAGACAATGCTGCATCAGGAYCCCCTTGCAACATCACTTAACTGTGTGACTGCCAGGGCTAGAATTTGAGCCAGGTCTTTCCTTTACCTTCCAGACTGATATTCCCACTCCACAACATGCAAGAAGCCCAACTCCATCTACAGTGTGATACAGAGAAAGAATAAAATAACTTTTAAACTGAGTAAAGAACAAAATAACTTTTAAACTGAGTAGAACTCCTCAGATGCCTCAGTGCTTGGAAGTGCCACATACCCTTGGGTATAAATTTTTAATCCAGTTCACCAAGATCTCACCACTCTTCACATCTACTTTTCATGCCGTGATATTTTATTTCCTAAATGTTTGACAAAGTTTCTTCCTGGATAAAGTTTGGGTCAGAATTACAGGATTTCACATCTTTTTGTCCCTACCTCAATTTCTGCTCKGATGGATTTGTATTTTGCAGCACCAACACCTTCACAGTCATCCCTGAGCTCCCCTAGCAAAGCTGTTCTTCCTCCCAAACCCCCTGCATGAAATGTACTTTCAGTTCAGTCACTTAGAGCAAGTTCCTCCTTGCTAACTAAGCCACCTCTCTCTCTTGGAAATGATAATTTTGTCCTTTCCATGCTGTTATAGGACACCAAACAACATGAGTGCACGTACTGTTGCTTTTAAGGTGAAGGAAAAGGGAGTTTATTTTCTGACTCCAACATTTATAGATTTCCAAAAGTGACAGTGGATTGGAGGGTGACAGTGCCACCTRTCCAATGAKAAACCAACAGTCCATCAAATTTCTCTTCTTCCATAAAAGAATGCAAAACAATGAGTTATTTACAGAAAGCGGGTGAGAAAGTTTGCTACGAGACCGCAAACATTAAAAAGCTTAAAAAATCTTAAAAAAATCAAAACAACATTTCCACAGAAACACAAAGCAATTTTGGGCTGCCCAGACCCAGAAGTGCTGTCAGTGATCACAGCAGGACTGCAGCCCCAGGGGGAACCAAGGAACCATCCCAGGATGAGCAGCAGGTTTGGGCAGATTTTGGCCCTGCTGCCTGTCACCCATCCCTTCTTGTTGGCCCTGCTGTCTGTCCCCATCCCTGGCTGGGGCAGCAGGTTTGGGCAGATGTTGCTGCTGCTGCCTGTCCCCATCCCTGGATGGATCAGGAGGTTTGGGGCAGATTTTTGCCTGCTGTCTGTCCCCATCCCTGGCTGGGGCAGATTTTGGCCCTGCTGTCTGTCCCCATCCCTGCTGGGGCAGATTTTGGCCCTGCTGTCTGTCCCATCCTGCTGGGCAGATTTTGGCCCTGCTGCCTGTCCCCATCCCTGGCTGGGGCAGATTGTTGGCCCCTGCTGCCTGTCCCCATCCAGGATGGAGCAGCAGGTTTGGGGCAGATTTTGGCCCTGCTGTCTTGTCCCATCCCTGCTGGGCAGCAGGTTTGGGGGCAGATGTTGGCTGCTGCTGTCTGTCCCCATCCCAGGATGGATCAGGAGAGTTTGGGCAGATGTTGGCTGTCTGCTGCCTGTTCCCCATCCCTGGCTGGAAGCAGCAGTTTGGGGGCAGATTTCGGCCCTGCTGCCTGTCCCCATCCCTTGCTCTGTTGGCCCTGCTGCCTGTCCCATCCCTGGCTGGGGCAGCAAGTTTGGCAGTGTTGGCTGCTGCTGTCTGTCCCATCCCTGGCTGGAGGCAGCAGGTTTGGGGCAGATTTTGGCCCTGCTGCCGTGTCCCATACCCTGGCTGGGGCAGGGCTGCTGGGGAGCAGCTGAGGCAGCTCCAGAGCAGAGCAGCAGCTGCTCTCCTTGTTGCTTTGCTGTGTTATCCCCCAGCACACAGAGAGCTCCTGCAGCCACAGCTGGAGGCACTCCTGGCTGCCCTGTGCCACTGCCTCCTGCCCACCTCCTCACCCCAACATCAGCATCCATCCTCCCTCTCCCTGGGTTTGCTTCCAGCCAAGCCTGGAGCACCTCAGGCACTCCTGAAGTGCACAATATAGGCACTAAAAACCCCCAAGCAACAATGCAGCACAGAAAACCAGCACAGAATGGGAAAAAGCAACAAAACCCCAGAGCAAAGGCCTGGGGCTCTGAGCAGGCAGCAGCACAGCGAGCACTGCTGGCACTCTGCAGCTCTCACACTGCCCTGGGTCACTGTTCCCTTTCTGGCACTGCTCTAAGGACTCTGAGCTCTGTCATTGGACACAAAATAGAAACAGCACTGAATACACTTGAGCATCACCAACCACCCAAAAGGAAACTTTGGYAAAATGCAAAGGTTTTTGGGTTTTTAAAATAAATTTCTGCTAAAGCTCTAAGACCYGTGTGACAAACATCAGCAAGCCAGAGTCATCCACTGTCCTACAGCACACAGGACAAACAAGAACATGAAAACTGCAAGTACCACACTGTCAGAAAGGAGAAAAATCTGCAGAGAATTGAAAACCTTCTTTTCTCAAGAAAATAAAATCACYTTACAGTTTCACAAGAAAAATCCAGAGGCTTCTAAGCAGTGGAGCAATCAGCAAAATTTGAATCCAAATCAGCAAAATAAGATCATTAAGATAAATTTATATCCTTCAAGTCTTACCTTGCCTTCCCAGATCTTGATTATGAAGCTCCATCAGTGCCCTTTATACCTGCASAGGGAGAGAAGGGAGAGCAATGCTTAGTACACAAAAACTATTGCAAGTGATAAATAAGAGCTGTCAGCAGGACTTTAATTTCAATTTAGCAGTTAAACATTTCAATTCTCTATCAGCAYCACAACTAAAATTTAACTCTGATGGGAAAATTATTTTTCTAACTTTATGGCATAGAAGAAAAATGTGTTAACCCATTCTGGTGTCATAAAACTTCTGCTGTTATAGCAATTTGGGATTTCATATCTTTTCAAGATTTCAAAGCTGTTTTTTCCCAAATAGAAAGGGATGACTCTCGTGCCTTTTGGAAACAAAGTATCAGAGATTTTACTTCAAATCAGAAAGTGGTGTTTGTTAGGACAAACACCATGCAGAAAACATCAAGACAAAGTTGTTCAACAGTGTGCTTTGTATCCTGTGCACTCATTTGTGTCCAGACAAAAGGAACTCAGTTCCCATCATGACAAGAGGAATCAACTTCCAACAAATATTATTTTTAGGCACAATTTGCATCCACTTTGCAAACTGAAGAATACACACTACCTCACAGAGTCAATGTATTAAGATACAAAATCAAGCTCAATGAATAATTATCTTACTAGAAAARATGGCTAAGCCAATCAGCACCATCAAAATGTAACAATTCCCAGATCTCCCAATTTCCAYATCTCAGGGAAGCTTTCTCCTTTGCCTCCAAACATTCCACTGCTGCACCAACAATAAGCACAACCTCCTTCTGCAATTTCTATTAATGCTGCTCAATTAAAATCCATTTGAAAACATCCATCTATCAATTCAGCAGATTAGTCAAGCAAAAACATTTAAAAATAAAAGGGGGGAGAAGAAGTGAAATCCTGAGTTCAATAATTACTGACACAGCTCACTTTATTTTGACCAATCAGCTCTTAATCGTTTAGCCTGGTAAGACCAAAGTCAATTAGTACTTCTTTAATAGACTAATCCTTCTGCTTTTAATTGTCATATCAATAATACTGGCATATCCCTAAAGAAAAGTCAATAGTTATTACATCAACTAATTAAAATCTGACTTAAAAGGTAACTCACTGAGGGTTCTGCTCAGAAATTGCAAGTTCTTAGAACTAAAAAAACTCTTCATGGGACAGGTGGGGAGGCCCATTTACTTCTGTGAACCCACCAAAAATGTGTGGCTCTTCTTACTAGAAAAAGTGACTTTTTGATTGGCATAATGAGAGGAACAGTAAAACAGATGGGTCTCCTGTGAAGTTGCACAKGATTCCCACTGGATAATCTAAAGTGCTGACAGATAACAAAGGAGTCCCACACTTGTTATTCACTGCAGATTAAAATTTAAACATTGTCTGAGCGAGCCAAGGATTTAAACCAATTTTCCTAGCATGGAACTACAAAATAAAATAACCTGAGACAGGAAATGACTGTTTGAGGATGCAGGTCTACTAATGACTCCAGGAAAAAACCCTTATTTTCCATAATGAGAGCAGGGACACGACAAGGATGTTTTCCACTCTTCTGCTGGTGCTGAGTCTGAGGGGCTGTTCCAGAGTGCTGCTCCAAGGCAGTCTGGGGAGCTGTGTGCAGCAGCTCCACGTGTGCTCCCTGCTGCACAGAGCCCTCTGAGCAACATCAAACATCCCACGTGCCATGCTGGACTCTTCAGAATGATGCTCTTGAACAAGTTGTTTTATGGATTTAAAAAAAAACCCAAATAGAGGATAGGATAGAGTTTGATATTTGAGCCTTAGCCGAAATTGCTGATATTTTTTTCTGTTTTACTAGCAGATGATTAAATAATAATAATAATAATAATCTAGGAACTCTAATCTCTGAAACCCTGGGATTTAGGGTTGCACTCAATCTTTACAGTAAAACTGGAAAGCAAAAAACCACTTTGTTTCCAAAGGGAGGGGAGACAAACCAGTCACATAGTATATCTAAATGAATGTACAATAGAGAAAAAGTGGGAGGGGGAAAAAGCAGCAGCCATTAACAGGAGGAACAATTTTGGAGATGGATGATCAATGATGCTTTTGGAAGCACAGTAGTTTGTGGAGATTAAAGGAAACTCTGAAGTGCCTGAGCTAAATAACCCTGTATTTCAAGCTGAACAGCATGAAAAGCTGAGATCCTTCTCCAACTGCAAGTACACTCCAAAAATATACAATACTTCCACAGGTCAATTTATAAATAAATTATATGGAGAATTGTACCATGAGCTCATATACAGATTTATTCATGGTACACTCATAGCAAACACACCTCAAGCTGCAATTCCAGCCTGATCAGTATCTAAGGAAACTTCTGCCTAGGATTTACAGCACAGAACTCACCCTGATGAGTTACATAAAGGAGATCCTAAACACACAAGAGAAAAAAGAAATACCATTAACACACACCTTCAAATARGTGTGTTCTACATGGCATGACTTTATATGCAGTTTAACACAGGTATTTAACAGTAAATACAGCTCTGTTTTATTTAGAGGAGATAATTTTGGCCTGATAAAACCAACCAGATGAAAGTAAAGCAAAACCATTGAGAAGRTGATATGAAAGGAGAAGTAGAAGAACAAAACACATCACAAATGCCAGATTCTTTGTTTTCTACAACAGCACAAAGTGTTAGATCATCTCTYAAGGTGAAGACAAGAGATGTACAAACTAACGAGCTCAAATTTTGGCAAAGAGAACTGTTGGGAATAGAATCTCTCTCTCCCTAGTCCTTCAGCTTCAGGGATATAATTCTCTAACAATTTTAACAGTTTTTTTTTTTAAATAATGTTGATGGAGTTATGGTTTTCAGTGTATATACATATAGGTATATATAGATATAGATGATATAGATATATATACATGAATTCACACACGATCTACTGCTAAGTTGGATGTTTTACCATAACAATAAATGGGAAGAGAAGCAACATTTGTGCTGTCTAGGAAAAAAATAACTTCAGTGCTGCTCCATACAAAATCCATTTCCTTCCTGCACTCCACCACATTGTTTTCATGGTTAGAAGAGCTAAAAAGCCAGCCTAAAAATATTACATTATTGCAGCCCTGGAACAGATTGCTTCGGGAAGGTGTGAAGTTACTATCATTAGAGATCTTTTAGTATGAGTTTTGCCAGCATCTATTTGTGCTTTGATTCCATCTTGCATAAGGAGAGGGCCCAGGAGCCTCCTGAGGTCCCTCCCTCTCTGCAGCTCCACTTTTCCACTTCGTGCCARGGAACGCAGGAGAGAAGTCAGGGGGAGTGCAATGGGATTTTTATTCATAGTAAATAATACTTATGAAAATAGAATGCAGGAGGCCTATCCATCACCTCTGTGATTTGACTACTAAACCAGAACACTTCAAAGCACATAATCTCTTCCCTCATGACCCAGTAATGCGTTCAGGAAAAACTGCAAGAGCCAGAGATTTATTCCACTTCCAAGCCGTGTAGTTTGTTGTAGGAACCGACCAAAGCACAATATATATTAGAATTAAACCCTGTCCAGCTCTTCAGAAACGACTRTGGGAAATTCATATCAAATCTGTCTGCTGCAGTTAGCTTTTGTGACAGAGCCATTACAGAGAAATAAAGTGTCACTGGTGAAAGGAATGTCAAGCTGCTTTGAATTGGCTAAACAGCATCTGATGTCCTCAAGGATTAGAGTGCATTCTGACCCTGCCCTGCCAATCTGTTTAGCTTCTGACGCTTCCCCAAATGGGGTCAGAGCAGGGACTTCTCCTGCCCTGCTCAGTGACCCAGAGGAGCCCGTGGCGTTAGCGCGGCAAARGCTCGCATGTGGCGCGTGGCTTCGGCACCCAGCAAGAGCCTGGCACAGATGTGCTTGCATGGAGCCTCCTCACACTGCTCAATGTGACTGCTCTCAGCCCTTGGCGGCCAGGAAAACCAAATAAACACCCACCAGGGTGGGCTTCACCCGCACATGGCGCTTCTTGTTGACCCAAGTCTTCCATTCAGAAAATGCACAGCTTTTGATAGCACAGGAAATGCAGACAACATTTCTGGTATCACAGGAAATGCAGAGCTTTTAATATCACAGGAAATGCACACAATGTTTCTGATATCACAGGAAATGCACACCAGTTCCTGATGTCACAGGAAATGCACACCACGTTCCTGATTCACAGGAAATGCAGACAACATTTCTGGTATCACAGGAAATGCACACACGTTCCTGATGCACAGGAATGCAGACAACATTCCTGATGTCACAGGAAAGCCACACCACGTTCCTGATGTCACAAAAGGAAACACACACCATGTTCCTGATGTCACAGAAAGCGCACACAAACATTCCTGATGTCACAGGAAACGCCACAACCACCGTTCCTGATAGCACAGGAAACGCACACCACATTCCTGATAGCACAGGAAATGCAACAGGCTTTGATATCACAGGAGAAGCACACGATGTTTCTGATATCACAGGAAATGCACACAACATTTCTGTATCACAGGAGCTCGTACAACATCTCTGATATCACCCTGAACTTGGACAGGGTAATTTTTCACTGATTATGGCATTCCTTGGCAATCATCATGGCTTGCTAGGCTAACAGTGCTCCTGGGGAAACAAAAGAGGAGGAGATAAAAAATTAAAAATTCTGTCCAAGTTTGAGAAGAGCATTCTGAGCAAATAGCACACTGAAGTGGTCAGTGGATGGAAAGAAAAGGACCTCCTTGTGATGTGGTTTAGCAAGCAAACAGCAAGGTACATATTCCCAGWCAATAAACTYTTGTTTGGGGTTTTTGTTTTTTGAAAACTCTTTACATTACAAAATTTATATCTCTGAAGACGGGAAAAATAAAAAAGTATGCTAAGCTGAGCAAAAGAGACACAAAGTTTTAAGTTTGCCAAAGGAGTAAATGCAAAGAAAGTGGAACAATGTAGGAGCAATGTAGGAGCAAAGATGATCCCAATAAAGATGTATTAATGCATTCTTTAAACTTTCAAAACTTGTGGTTTCAATGGGAGTACCAGTCTAAAAATATCCAGGGCTGCAGAACCATACATAAACAATGAACAGAAGGAGCTTTGAAAGCTGGAAGGTTTTATCAAGATTTTATTTCCCTTTTTTCATAAGATAAATTGGTCTGTGCTCATGACTAACGTTCATAAACACATAGCTTAAACCAAGAGAAACAACACAATCAAACATTCCATTTATTACCAACAAATGACAATATTACTGCAACAAAACACAAAAAACTCTTCTGGATGAGAGGAGAGTTCTTCTGGTGTGCTTTAATCTCTAACATTAGCATGGGAGCTGTGGAAATGGGGAAGCAGAGAAGAGGAATGGGGGGAGAGAAGCAATGCAGGGGAACTGGAGGCAGACCAAGGGGTCAGACCTCTCCAGCAGTTCTCTCCCACTGCTGGAACACCTCAAACGAGCAGAAATGGCTAAAAAGGATGCAAAGGTGTTGGGACTAGTCCCCCAGGAAGGTGATTTTGGGGTGGCCACAGCCCTGCAGAGGGAGCAGTGCCATCCTGGCACGGTGATGAAGTGGCTGATTTGGTTTTACAGACACTCGTGGGTGAGCTCTGAGCCCCCAGGGGATGGGAGCACTGCCAGTGCCGGGGCAAGAACTGTAATAATTGTAATTGTGATTGCAGCTGGGACTGCCTGCCCCACTCACCAAAGGGCTGCCAAACAAGACCCAGGGAGGGCTCCTCACGTGGGAAATGCACAGGTTTGTGCTATCACAACCAGGGCTCCTCACGTGGGAAATGCACAGGTTTGTGATATCACAACCAGGGCTCCTCACGTGGGGAAAGGTGAGTGAGCCACTTCAGCAGGGAAAGAAATTCTCAGCACCCATTACAGCATTGCCTATTATGCCTCTTTCTAAGAAATAATTGCCTGCTTCTCTTTGTCCTCACTCTTACATTTTCCCTGCCCCTCCCACACTACAAGTATAATGAAATTGCATTTATTTCCCGATTTACAAAGTTGCTCTTCTGCACATTCACTGAGCCTCACCATTATTTATCATCCACGAGTTTCCCTCCCCACCTTCTTTTTTTTTTTTTTTCTTTTTGCTTAACAGAAAGGTTGACTAGAAAACAAGAATTCAATGTAATGAGAAACAAAGAGCTGGATAGCTTAGAAATGTTTTGCAAAAACATCTTGCAGCCCACACAAGCAGGCTGTAAATCTTGCAGAGAAGGCTCTCACCTGTGTTATGGCAGACTCATGCTGGTACCATGCTCTCCCTAACAAACACACCAGCAATGGAAGAACAGCCCCACTGCCCTGTTTAGCTCACTGCTCACTGACCAGGTCACATTTTTGATGTCTTCACTGGTAAGACAACAAGCTGCAGCTCTGGACCTTCCTAAATATTTCTGTATCCAGCAGGCTGTAACGGTTTATTTTTCTTCCAAGAATGAGTACAGTTCTCTCTGAATCTGTGAAAGCTCTTCACATCTAGAGCCTCCTGTGGCAAGGGGTCCCAAAGCTTTTACTCAAAAAGACCCAGCTGAGTCCCTTCTCCAGCTCATTATTTCCAGTGGAGGGCTAAACTCCTGCCCAGGCTATCTGAGCTATCCTTGGTGTGCCTGGGACTGAAGCTAAGGAGCTCTCATTCTCTTTAGGAGGCATCCCACTTCTTGTAATTACTGACACTTGCCCTAGGGCCCAGCATGAGATTTGGTCCAGTGATTAAAGCACTTAACAAGACCTGGAAGAACCTAACAACTGGAATCTTTCCAACAGAAAATACATTTTGCTGAATAATTCACATCCAGGTGCTGGGACAGAGCAATGACCTCGTCCTCACCTTGAAGGAAATTCCACCTTTGAAGTCCAGCCCCTTGAGAAGCTACAGGGTGTCCCCAGTGATGGGAATGCAAAGACACACCACAGAGAGCAGAAAATTCCTGGYCAGTCATTTCCTAATCCTCAAAGCACCCTGAGCAATCACTGCACTGAACCAACACACCTCTGATATTGTCTACAAGAAAAGAAAACATCTGACAACGTTTATGGGATCAGCAATAGATGCACCAAAGAATGAAAAACCACCACAAACTCCTGGCTTGTTTGGCTCCTTTGAGCCACTGCCAGGCTGCTCACACAATGCCTGAGCTGTCTGCTCAGCAGTTGACCCCTCTTTGAGAAAAGAGTCATCTCATATAATTCAGAGTTTACTSCTTAGGGTCACCATCAAAACAGGGACATCAAAGTCCTGTGCAGGCTGGAGCTTTCAGGGTGGTATCAACAATTGATAAAGGGAGACCTGCAGCCTGTGGGGTCACTTGGTGCAGAACAAATGAGAAAGGCACTCACAATGCTGTCACAGAACCTCTTTGGCTCCARTTTCCTGTTTACTCCASATACAGGAGTGTTRGGTGTCTACCCATCATTCATTTAGCAATGATGAACAGGAAAATTTAAGTTCAGGATGATTATGTTGTAGACCAAAATCCACAGTTTTTGTAAATCTAATTTCTTTAGCCCCATAATTCCAGAAAAAAATATCAGCAAGCACAAACYGCATTTTAAACAGCAATATTCACTGAGTACACACAAACAAGTCAGCACCTATTACACAGACAGGAGCTCAAACTGGCTGGAGCTTTGACAAAAATCCATCTAGACCTTTTCTTAAAAACAAGCACATCTAAAAAGATCAGAACAGCTTTTAAGCTCAAATGCCAGGTTTTTTGAAAATGCGCAACAGAACAAATAATTTTTGGTACGGGGAGAATTAAAAATGACTGAGAGAGATCAGAAATAAAGGAGATTTGTAAACAACCATCTTAGAAATAAAGGAGATTTGTAAACAACCATCTCCCTCCTGCATCCTTGCAGGGTTTTCCCTTATTCCCAGGCTTGCTCTCAATCAAGCTGCTCTTCAGGGCTCCCAGAGTTGCAGAATTACCCCATGCTCTGGTGTGTCTCTAGGAGAAATGCTTCATGTGCTCCCTGAGCTCTCCCAGCCCCTGCTCTGGAGGTTTCCTGCACTGCTTTATTCCTGCCTCAGACTGCACCAAGTGCTTATTTCCTCTTGACTCTGTCCAGGAAAAGGAGAAACCTTGTGCCCCGTGGCTCCATCCCACCCCACACCAGACAAGGCAAACAGGGGATGGGTTCCCTCTGCCCAGCCTCAGCCTCCTCAGGAATGCTGCAGCATGAAAAGGAGCAAAGCAGGCTCTGGCTCTAAGAACTGCACCATGCATCTCTCCCAGCAGTCATTCTGCTGCCAGGTTTCTACAGCAAAATAAGGTCACAGGATTACAGGATTTGGTTCTGAAACTCTCTGTTCTAGAAACTGGTGCATCAGGCAGGAGAAGATCTCACATCAGTGGAACAGAAGGCCAGAGAGACTGCGTGCCAAAAGGCAGAACTTAAAAAAAAAAAAAAAAAAAGGATAAAAGTTCTACTTTTCAAGTATCCATAACTATGTAAGTGATCTGTGTTTTATGAACAAGGGGCTGAGATGATGGGACAGCCAAYGGAGCAGAGACTGGAGGCTGTCACCAGGCTGGGTGACACAAGGGGCTCCCTCCTGTCCTTGTAACCAGAGCAGGACTTTTGGGTTCACCCCAAATTGCCTCCTTTAGCTCTGTTTACTCACAGCAGAACCAGCAAGTAGTCCACCTCCACTAGTAGGTACCACAAAGCATTTCACACAGACAGAAATTCACTTAGAATCAATCACCATGCTTTCCATGGGAAAATCAAATATTTTTTTCAAAGAGTAAATTTTTTCCTCAGCATTCATATGATTTAGCTAATTTTGTTTTCAGCTAAGATTTTTTAATCTAAATTCTTATTCCATCCATCCCAGCTTCAATAAAATTGAAATTTGTGAGCATATTTTCCAGAAATATCTAGTGGAAGCTATTAAAAGAGGGGTAGATAACATTAGACTTCATTGGCAGGCTACCAGGAAGAAAAAAARTTCCAGCCAGAGAACGTTATCATCTCAACTACTGTGAACAGAGCTGGTCTCAAGTCAAATGCCCTCCCCAGATGTCCCCTCCTGACTCTGAAACACTCCATTATTGCATGTGAGAACATCTGCTGYTGGAGACCTGGCCTGGCCCCTGAGCTCAGGCTGACAGAGAAAAGCTCCTCACGTCACCTCAGATCCACACTCAGAGCTCAGAACACTGCAAGCCCTCCTGTCAGAGCTCATCCTCCCAGGAACTCAGGGGTTTTAACAAAGGATCTCCTCTCTGGGAGTGGATGCTCCATGGGATGCTCAGTGCTGGAGACCCTCTGCCTCCTGCCTCTGTGCAATGTCTGTGCAAACATTTCCCTGTGCTTGTTTTTCAAGTGGCATCTTAGAGTGGAGGAGCTATTCCCCTGAGTGAATTTTCTTTCTTTACCATCACTTCTCTATACAAACAACAGATTGCTTTGCTGCTGCCCTTMAGATGCAGAGAATGAGAATCCCCCACTGCAGATGCCTGCTGCTGGGGAGGGCTGTCCTGCCACAAACCCACTGGGAAGCCCAACAAGCCCAGCCTCGCTCATGGCCCTCTCCAGAGGACGCAGACCTTGAGTTCTCCTCCTCTGAGGATGGTTCTCAGCCTGATTTACAGGGCTGTTGGAATGCAAGATCGTCCTAAACACTCCTGAGCTGGCCCATCATTTTTCCCTGCACCAATTTTAATCCCAATGCAGTGATGAAGTTGGATAATTGTCTAAAAGAACCAAGGATTACTGGGGCTGAGCCTCCTGTAGGATTGTACCCTAGGAAAGGTGTTTATTTTCTGCATCTGATTTTACATAAACAGTTAATCCCATAAAACAACAGTGCCATACTGAAAGATTCCATTGTTCCCAGAAGTTTCAGCTATTTCACTGCCAATGTATTTCTGTGGGGCTCCTCCAAAGCACTGAGCAGGCTGCCAAGAGGAGCTGCAAATTTGCCAGGAAGAGACCCTCCAGGAAGACTTTCAAATCCCCAAAAGGAGGGAACAAGCAGTTTCACTTGGCAATTATTTCCCTCTGGTTCTCAAACTGGTATCTTCCTGCTTTTCATGATGCCTTTCTTCTCCAGGAGTCAATGGCTTAGTCAATTTTCAATTTCAACACCCTTAACAGCCATTGACTTTTTAAAAAAAACAAAGACTTATTTAAACCCTTAGCTATGATTCCTCCAGCTCRTAAAGCCCTGGTCAGCAGCCTCCACCACAAAAACAGCTTTTCTGCCTCCTCACCCTCTAACCACTGGTGATCACGAGRCTGCCAGCCCTGATATCTCCCTTTGCCTCTCTGTTCTCAGAGAAATGTTGGGTCAGGAAGTTAAAAAATATAAGAATTTCTTTTTTTTTTTTTTAATATCCTTGGTCGTTGTGTTCCTCTGGGGTTTCAGGGACATTAGCTARGAGCTCTGCTTTCAGTGCAGAGAAAGGGAGAAGGCAAACATCAGAGCTGGGTAAAGTGATGGAATAAAAGCCAGTAAAGTGCTTTGATGACAAAGGTTATGCAAGCGTGAAGGAACACTCTGACACTGCTCATCAGTGGGGAGGAAGGGACTTTGAAGCACAATTCAATGGCCAAAAAAAAGCCAGGAACTGACCCAAAGTTTGGGGCTGGGRCCGAGGTGCTCCAGGGACAGAACACACAAGGGGACCATGAATCTCCTGGGATTATTCTGATGTGAATAAAGGAGCTGATAAAACCCCAGGCCTCCAAACCACATAATTCTCATGGCCAAACCTCAGCCACAGCTGAACCCTTCTCTGCAGGGCAGGTGGCCTCTGCTGGGCACTTTGGACATTCATAAGCAGGACCAGATGCTGTACTGAAAACCAGAGTAGAAGAGTCAAAACAAAACCAAAAGAATACTAAAAGCATCAAAATAAATACCAAAAATTGATAGCAAGGTTTTTTTTTTAACACTTAAAATTACCCAATTCATCCTGCTGTACTGCTCCAAAGAGAAATGGAGAATATGCCAAATGATGTAAAATAAAATTGGATATCTTATATCTGATATATACTTTTTTAATATAATTTTTTTTAATACTGGATAGGAAAGCCCTGTTTCTTGTTAAACCAAGAATATTCAGGTCTGTTTGTCTGGGATGTGCCACCAGGCCAGGGCTCACCATCTCCAAGCCCTGTGGGACAGCTGTGCCCTGCTCCTGTGTCACACACCCTCAGCAGCGAGGCTGTCACCAAATCCTTTCCCCACTTAATGACCCCGTGAAACAGGAGATGGAAAATATCATATGGAGACCATTAAATCAACCACGATTTGCTTACTTAGCAACACTTCAGCAATTAAAAGTTTGGAATATACGTATGTGCATATAAATAAAAATAATGGGAGAAAAAGGGCTTTTAAATCACCCACAAATTTCAGTCTCTCCTCCTGTTTTCCACAACCTGGATTTATAAATCTAACTTTTAAATTTCAAGGCAACTTTCCACAAAAAGGAAAAAGAACATAGAAAAGAAAGGAAAAAAAAAGGCAAGGCAACCAAGCAGAGGTCATTAAAGCAATTTTTGRTTCCTACATTTTTATTTTCCTTTAACTTCATGGTTGCAGTCAATTTTTCTGTCATACAGAGGCCATGTTTCTAGAAATAATGGACTCTCAAGAAAAATTGCCTTTATTCTTAAAATTCCATAAAAATCAAARYCAAATTATATCAAGTTCTCTTCCAKATTATGCCTTGAAATAATTTTGATGTATTTTAATAAATTTTTAAGTAATGTTTACTTCTGAAATGTAGCAATGGCTCATGACATTTCTTTGATCTATACTGAATTTTATCTATTTTTATTGTACTATAGAATACACCTGGTTCATATATTGACATCTTTTGATGTACTGAAGTCTTCATARAATTTTTGTTGCACATCGTATTTTTTAAAAAATGTGTAAAAAACCCATATAGAGAATATTTATACACTGCACYCCGCAGATCACAAGTAAATTCAGTCAGTTTTTCATGAATAATAGAGAACAGAATTCTGACTGAAAACAACTGCATGCACCTGAACCCAGCAGTGCTCAGAGCAGTGACCTGGGCTCTGCCCCAGCAGGGACAGGCTGGGTGTAATCCTCAGGTGGGGATCATTCCATGGCATCCACAACCATGGATGGGTTGGAAAGGAGCCTAAAGCCCATCCAGTGCCACCCCAGCCATGGCAGGGACACCTCCCACTGTCCCAGGTGCTCCCAGCCCTGTCCAGCCTGGCCTTGGGCATTGCCAGGGATCCAGGGGCAGCCCCAGCTGCTCTGGGCACCTGTGCCAGGGCCTCAGCACCCTCACAGGGAACAATTCCTAATTCCCAATATCCCATCCAGCCCTGCCCTCGGGCAGTCTGAAGCCACAGGACTTCAAAGTTTTGCATGCAAYCAAGACACAACACACATTTGTTCCCTCTCTTTTTGTCCAGTGGTGTTTCCATTTCTCCTCTCCAAGAGAGCAAACCCCGAGTGGCACCAGCAGGGCTCAGAGCACAGGAGGGACAGAGGAGCTTTGTGCAGGCAGGGCTGGTGCCTGTGCTCTGGCTGTGACACACGCAGGGCACACACAGCAGGTAAATCCTGCCCAAAGCCCAGCAGCACTGACCACTCCTCCAAACCACCATCCCCACACCATCACAGCACCCAGCTGAGCTGCCTGTCTCYCAAAGGCAACGTCTGCTGCAAAGCTTTGTGCTGGCAAAGGTGATGAAAAAAACATTCTGAACTCTGGTCAGCCTGGGGTTAGCAGGGGATGCACCTGCAACCACCTCAGAAACAAAAWGACTTCTGCTCTGGGCTGGGCTTGCAGGAATTACCAAGGAGTGGCACTGGAAACACCCAGGGCACTGCTGGGGAAGTGGGACAGGAATGTCAGAGCAGCCCAAGGGCAGAGAGCAGCTGTGAGGGCTCCAAGAGAGAAGGAACCAGCACAAACACACACCACAAAGGCTGGGCACACAGGAGTGGTGTGTCCTATGGAGCACAGCAAGGTGGCATGGGGAGGAAGGGGCACTGCCAGCACAGCATGAGCACAGAGCCACTGGGAGAACACACACTTTGGAAGGGAAGAGCTGGTAACAGAGTGGAGAAAAGAGCGACACAGAGCTGTTAACAGGTTATTAAGCACATGCAGAAAATTCTATGTACCATACGTCATATTTGCATGTCTTAAAAGAACACAATAAAGTTCCACAMGTTTTATAATCACCTCTGTGACCTGATCTTGTTGCCATCTTATCACAGGGGTTCCATACTGCTGTCTCCTTATCACAAAAGTTCCATACCTGCTTGGAGTTTCTCGTGGGCAGCTCCTCAGAGCACTGACTCTCTCTTCTTCACAAAGCAGCCAACTGACCCCAGCTCCCTTCTCAACCCCACCCCACTCTTTTATAGCATCTTCTTCTCATTGCTTACACCTGTGGCCTGTTAAAGTCAGGCCTGCTCCTAATCTTTGATAAGTGGCCCAGCTGCAACTCCTTAGGGGTGAGATTACTTTCTACACTAACTTTATTTTCTTATATTCTATCCCCCTACATGATCTTATTTTCAATTGTATTGAAATCTGCTGCACCTCCTCCTCCCCTTTTTTGGTTAAACAATTAGTTACCATGGAAACCAATACATTTCTGGTATGGACACCAAGTTGTGACCCTGACACTAATGTGAAATGTCTCCTCTTCCTGTAGYTGGGGACAGTGGTGACCATGGACGGGCTTCACACGAGAGACAGCTTCACACTCTTTGTGCCAACAAAGAATATTACATTTGGATAGTGTTGCAGTGCTGTGCAAACAACAGAATAAGAAAAGAACTTATTGAACTCATTTTAATGGAAATAGGCTTAGATTATATACTGAGCAAGTACTTCATGTTCCTCAACTTYCAGCTACTTTAGCAGACTCATCACTTTCCAAAAGGGAATCGTGATCACGTCCACAAAGGAGGAACCAAGTATGCCCRGGACCTCAAATGACAACGAGGCAAGTGGGTTTTGAAAATTTCAATTATTTTGCTGAAATTTCACCTGGCTGGTGAAAAGGAGTGTCCTGTCATTTCAGGAATCCTGTATCACCTCAAGGTAAGCAGATAACAGTTGTAGGCAGGAAATCAGAGCTGGTTCACAGGGTGGAGATGGGGATGGGGAGCAGCAGCTCCCACCCCTGCATCCCCCAGGTGCACACCAAGCTCAGGGCTGGCTCTGGGAGCTGCTCCAGCAGTGGCACTGTGCAGCCCTAGCCCTCATCAGAGCACAGCTCCTGTCATCTAACACCCATTCCTTATGCAGATCCAGCCAGAGACGCCTCAATGAGATCATTTATTGCCGCGATTATTTCGACATGAAAAGGAATGTCAGGGTCTGAGGCTGTGACTGAAAACTGACACGGCTCCAAGGCTGCAAATACCACCCTGTGTTTTCAGAATGGGAACTGCATAAATACAGTACTTCATCGACTTTTGGGTTTTTTTTTTGGCAAGGGAAGGGAAAGAGAGGTAGTGATTTAGGAAGATATAAAATAATATGGAAAAGAAGAAGAATAATCACGTTCTGGATGAATTTTGCATAAGARCACTTTAAAATATTTACAAGCTACAATTTTGAGAGGTTTTCTCAGTCTCACCATTTCTATCTTCCAAATACTTTGTTTCAGATTAGCTGGAATTATCAATTCATTTAGAGTGCTTTTCCTGCAGTGTATGGAAATGGATAAACAGGGAAGAGCTGAAGCAAAAAGGCAGTCAACAAGAAATTTTTTTTAAATCAAAAATTCTGTTTCCTCWACATGTTTCTCCAGAAGCTAAGAAAGTTAATTTCTCTAAAGGAGCTAAAGACAGCAGAAACTGTGTAATAACCCACAGTATACAATCTAAKTGTGTGCAAAGATTGGACATGCCAATTAAAATCTCATGAGGGTTTTTTGGGTTTTTTGACACTCACCCACACCCACTTATCTCTGCAGTTTCTTTCCTGGAAGGGAGAGTCATAAAGCAGGTGGAGAACTCTACAGACAGCTCCWGCAGCCCTGCCACTGCACTTGGAAGGAGATACCTGAAGCTGAATATGGAATGTGGCAAGAATGTGCCAMCCTGCCAGCACYGGAGTAAGGCAGGCAAAGGGAAACASTAATACGTGGAATATCAGCAGCTGGACTTCAGCTCCAGCAAGAAATTCTCCAACACAGGCTGCCAGGGGAGCTGGAAAATGTGAATTATTTTATGCTGTTATCATCCAATAATTATTCAATAATTAATTGTGCAAAATGTGTGGCTGCACGCATTAAAAGCCAACAGAAACGACCAAGAATTGCTTTGCTACAGCAGTGGACACAGAAAGCACTCTATCTAGCCAGACAAATCCATAATTCAGCTTTCAGAGCCAGACTGGGTTTTGTGGCACTGTAGGGTACATTGGTTCTGACTCCTGAAAGAAGATCAGAGGTGTAAGCCAGCACTACCTACGTGGACTGAGGSTGCAGAAACATGAGCAATTAATTAATAGCAGCTCATCAGCTTTTGTTCCTTAGCACAAAGTTTCCAGCTTGGCTGGAGCCTGTTTTTKCTTCTGCACCTGTCACATTTCAGAGGGTGATAATTCCAGCTGCTCCCTCCATCCTGCAGCTCCCCTCACAGAAGAACCGTGCCCAGACCATGGCCATGGGTGAGCTGTTAATGAGATATTAACATCACAAGTGACCCCCTTCCCGTGCCCTGCTGTCCTGGCAGACCTGCAGCCCAACAGAGCAAAGATMTATAGAGACACCACAGAACCACCTCCAGCTATTCACCAGAAGCTGTCTCTGGCTSTTGTTAGAAGGCATTTTAAATATTTTTGCCTCCTTTTCTCAGGAGAGGCAGGTGACACAAMGAAGAGGAATGGGCAGTTTGAGCAGCCAGCTCTGTGCTGTCAGTCACACCTGGTGACCCTGGATCTCACTGACCAATTASAACCACAGTGCCAAAACCACAGCAGCCCCACACACCACTGAATTCCCYACTGGAGGGTGGGGCTGGGTGGCTGCAGGGGACAGGGAATTGGCAGAGTGATAGAGATACAATAAAAAAATCATTGCATCTTCCCACAGCAAAGGCTTCTGGGTCAGCTCCATCGTTCTCTCCTCAACAAATCATTAACCAGGATTAATTATGGTGCTTGCTATCTATTTTTCAGCTAGAACATGGGAAGGGTTTGAAAAGGCTGTGGAAGAAGGGGCAATGGGAGGTGGGAGGAAATGGATGAGCTWGTTAACACTTCAGGAGAGCTCTGAYAATACAGAACGTGGTGCTGAAGTGGTAGAGACTAACAGAAAACCTGCAGGAAGCCCAAGTCCATTAGGCACAAATCAATTTTGTAATCATCTGCCTGCCAAGCACTCCAAGACGTTTGAGAGCGAGTTCCTCCTCACAGAAGAAACCATGCTAAAAACAGTATTTTGAGAAGTCAGGTGTGGGATGGGAATGTGCTGASAAAAGGTGCCATTGTTACCTGTGCCAGGCTCTCTCTGGCTCAGAATCCATCCCCCAACACCAAGCTCTGCCAKCCTCCAGCAGTGTGAGAGTGACCAGGCCCAACAGGCACCAGGACAATTCCTGCCCTCAGGAATTATTGCAATGAAGAGAGGAAATGTGCAGGGCTTTGAGATACACAGAGTTGTACAAAGAGGGAGYGTGTGCACAGGGACAGGGCAGAGACAGGAGCAGAGCACAGGCTCAGCAGAGCCTGGTGTTTCAGAGGCTGGAAAGCCAATCCATGTACAGCACTGAACTCCTGAGCATCCCTTCTCCCCCCAGCCCTTGTTTCTTAGCAATCACTTTGTATTCCACTGAGCAGGGAAATGACAGTGACAGTGACAATGTATTTGGGGACACACAGCAGGAACACTTATGCTAAGTGGATGAACATCTTGTTGATCAGGTGGCTGAGTTATTTCAGAGATTCCTTCCAGAAGAGCTGGGATCTGCCCGGGCCCACTGGGGATGTCCTGGGGGAGCACAGGGTGGTCGTGAGGTCTGGAAGGAGCAGGCTGTGGAAGGTGCAGCCCCAGGAGAGCCCTGCTGTGTGCTGATAATGGTCAGAATACAGCAGTGAGGAAGGGGGACAGACCCTGCCATGCTCTGCTGCAGAGAACAGTGATCAAGGCAGTGAGGGTGCAGGCCAGGAGACCCTGCTGTGCTGGATCTTGATGTGTGGGTGGTCAGATCCAGCAGCTAGGAAGGGGGAACAGTCCCTGGCCATGCTCTGCCAGTGACACAGGCAGGTGAGGGGTGCAGCCCAGGAGAGCCCTGCTGTGCCGGATGATTCAGAGATACGCAGCTGAGGAAGGGGGACAGACCCTGGCCATGCTCTGCCAGTGGCCAGGCAGGTGAGGGGTGCCCTGTGCTTGCCCTGCAGCTCCCAGCTCAAAGAAACCAAACAGCCCGATCCACGCTGCTTTCCACCAAAAAACCTCCAAATCCAGGGAATTGGAAGGGTGAGAATTGACCTCCCCACCCTCTGTGCACTGGGCTCTGCACTGAATGCTTCTGAAATCTCCTTCTGAATTCTCTGTTTTGGGAGCTCCTTCAGAGCCCCCTACCATGCGGGTCTGAAAGTCCTCGTGATATTCCACAGTGGCGCTGGCACTGCAGCCCCTGCAGGGGCCTCACCCTCATCCTGGGCTGGGCACCAGGAGCTCTGGGGCCAAATTCCCAGCAGGAATTCGGGTCAGCTGCAGTTCCACAGGAGCGCCTGTGTGTGAAAATATTTACACGTGGATGAGGCACATGTTTTGACACAAAGAGTTCCAGYCACAGGCAAATATCTATGATCTGCCATCTTAAGTGGAGGAATAATAATTCCATTTCCTTTTGCGCTGTAGCTTGTTTGACAGCTCCAGTCTAGGATCCACAAGGCTGACACTGAGCCAAACTGTCACTGACATTTCCATGTCTGAGAAATCCTGAATCTCACAGGTAAACTGTGAAAGCTGAGAGCAGGCACTGCAAGTGTGAGCCTCAGAGCTGCTGCAGCAAACTCAAAAAGTCACTTTGTATGACCTCTGCTTTCTTGTAACTGTGGGCAGCTTAAAGCTGGGAAAATGGGAAGGAATGAAAATCCACAGAACTTTTTGCAGACAGAAGAAACATATGCTCTACAAAGTAAAAAAAAAAAAAATTACTCATATGTGATAGACTAGATGAGCCAGACATCATTTAAAGTGAAATATACCCTTTAAATCTAGATAAAGAACGCAAGAAATACATTTATGTTTTCATTTTTATACACTGTTGAGCAGCAAAAAGGAGCACACTGCAATTTTGAATTTGCTCAGCTGACTTTTCTTTTGTGCTGGCAGGAAAGGAGAATGTGTGGGGGCTTTCTTAGGGTCAAAAGAAGAACTGGGACCTACTGACCTCTATAATTACAACTTATTGATTTAAGTGGGGTGTTTATATCCCGGCAGCACATTTAATGCAGTTAAGGTTTACACAGTCATACAGATCTCGTTTAGATGACACTCACACTCTTAACATCCTCTGCTGCTCAAAAGAGAAGGAAATAAAGCTCTTCTAGGTTAATGAACAGGCTAGAAAGATTTCAGCACTTCAGAGGAGGTAACAAGTGCGGCCCAAGAACAAATCCAAGGGAGACAAATCCATGCCCCGCCGAGTTTAGGGAAGCTGAAGGTCCTCGAACAAAGCAGAAGCACAAAAGCACAAAATCTTATCTGCAGCGACTCGTTATCACCTCATTTATACAAAACCTTCCCGACACAGAATAGCTCCCGCTGAAAAMGAGGGCTAGGGATATTTACTGGAAGCACTGAGCGCTGCTGCTTCGGGAGATGGGTCCTGTCAGGTCAATTAATCTGCTAAGAAAACAACATTTTCAGAAAAACARGGCAAATCGGTGGTTGTTTGAGATGTGTATTTTAAGCAACCATTTGTGCATTGTCTGAAAGCGGGAAATGTGCCCAAAGGCGTCAGTTAGCGTTTCACAAAAAAKCCAACATTTTTAGTGGTTCAGGACCCTTCTCCTACGAACAGACAGATGATGCTCACAGAATAAGGAAAAAGGTTCATTATTCTCCCATTAAATATAAAGAAATTAGGCGTAAACCCACAAAACAAAGTCTTACAACAAGAAAGAATTAGYGGGAGATWTCTACCTTGAATTTTRSATCTCCTGTTCTGAAAATAGGATGATTTTCCCCTAAAAGCTTTGAATAAAATCCTGACAGAGACATACCTGGTTCCTAAAAGTCTGTTAATTCATGGTCTCTTTGACTGAAGGAATGAAAGATAAGAAGTGCAAATTAAGGCACAAGACATTTCATCCACAAAATGCCTTTTTTCCTCTCCTATGCCATGTCTTTCCAGACTGGAATTCATTTGAAACCAAACCACCACTCATCCCAAGCTGCACTCAGTTCTTCCAAGAATTTCATGTTCTTCAATAACATATGCTTCTCACTCTTCTGAAATGCACTCTGCGGGTCTAAGTTTTATCCCAAATCTGCAGGAGAATTTAGGGARGGTTTTTTTACTCGCATTTTGCAAGGCACATAATTGGCACTTGCATAATCTCATCCAAATAATCTGCTACTTCCAACTAGAGATTTTTTATGCAGTGTTTGTACCCAGTTGGCTTTTCATAATACTATCACCCAACCCTGAATTTTAAAGGCAGTTTATTCATGTAAGCAGTCTTAAAATACACATTTTCCAGGGGAGAGCTGTCAGGCATGGAGGAGCTGGGTAACAAGCTAAATCAGCAGTACAAATAGGAGCAGCAGAACTACCTGCTCCAACAGTTTGAATAATTGTGTGATGGATGGGGAATAGAAGAGGCACTTTTTTCCTTAAGAAGCCATGGAAGGCATGAGAAAGAGCGAAAACTGAGATTCTCCACTGATCAGCAGAAGCAGAGCAATTTCAGATCCCCACTCTGCTGTTCCTCTGTCCTTCAGCATAACCCAGAGACCATCTGTAAAGCAGAGCAGAGAAATGTACAGGAAAGTTCCAGGCTCATTAAATTCCTGGCCAGGATGCACAGAAATACCTGTGTGTGAGAACTGCAGGAAGGACTTGAACTGTGACCTCCCAGGAACACTCCAGCAATTCCCAGAGGTGGAATTTACAATGTGACCCAACCTGTTATTGCAGCAGCAGCAACAAAGAACCTGAACCTGGAAACAAATACACARATTTTTCTGCTCACAAGAGAGACAGTTCAACATGCTTATGCTCAAATGCATAAAATAAAAATACGTAACCATGACAAAAATACATAACTGCGATTGCAAGATCAGCCTAAGTGACTGAAAGCAGTGTTTAATTTAAATTAACTTCAGGGAGAGAAGGTTGCAACAAAGGTTTGCAAAAGTTTGAGAATGTTTCCCAGAGCTGAGCATTGTGTGAAGAGCCTGCCAGGCTGCCAAGATGGAGAGCCAATTTGGATTATTAGGGGTTGATAAAGAGTGACATTTTGTGTTCAGGAAGCATCTGACAGGAGCTGCCATGCACCTTGTCACACTGCAGAGACTACAACTGCTGATAATGCTGAAAAAACCCTATTGAAACTGTTCCCAGACACACACATTAGAAAAACATCCACAGTAATGTCTTCAAATCATCAYAAGAGCCATGTGTTAGTGGCCACAAATGTTCAGGATTTGTATATWTTATTCACAGAAGAAAAAGATAGAATAGGAACTGCTCACCTACTATGCCCTTTTCCACTTTTCTTGGGACTATTATACTAATTTCTTTTCTGGCTGTCCTGGAAACAAGCTTTGTGTCTTGCAATGGCATTTGGCACTGGACAGAAATGCACACATTGAACAAACACAATTATACAAGTGATATTTGCAACTATTTCAGTTTATAGCTGGCTGTACACTAAGGACTGGTCCAGTGCTCTGAAATGTGACACCACACAGAAAGCACAGTTTGCTTTTCAGCCTCTCGGTTCCACCACAGCTCAGCAGAGGTGAGAATTTCCCACATTAAAACACAAATATCTGGTTCCAGGTGACATGGAGCACAGCAGGGTGGTTCTGGGTCCCAGCCCAGAGAGCTGCCCTGGCATCCCAGGTGGGTTCATTTTGCCACAGGCTGCTGTGGGTGACCCCAAGGACACAGAAGTGACTGAAATAACAACTCAGAGGTGCGATCCACCTTTGCACCGTGGAGCCAGAGCAGGTCCCTGGCAGCAGGGACTCCAGCTCTGCATTGCCTGAGCTTCCACAGCACCCTCAGAGCCCAGGAGCACTCCAGGCTGCTGCAGCAAGGAACAACTCCTGCACATGGTGCACCTTGGCCAYGCCCAGCTCAAACTCAGCTTTTACCTGCATTACAAAGCMTTCCRCTGGTTAGAGCACACTGGATTCTCRCCRKWYTGTGACYAATTRACCAATTTCCATCAGTACCAAGCAAGCCTCTGAACTAAGATGCAATCTTACTGCTGCCTTTCAGGCTCTTATTGGCATTCTGGATTTATTCCTACACAAAATCTTTCTTTACTTTTAATGTATGGTTTGGTATAGGCTGCTATGAGAGGCTTTTAGAGAATCCAATGAATCTTGGCTGCAGTCTGAGCAACTTCAATCAGCTCACATTAAAACATGATTGTTATAAGGGCYAAAGAAATTAATATGGTAAAGTTCTGTGTACCACATTAAGCTAAAGAATATTTGGCAGATGTGTATTTATAGCAGAATTACACAGACATATAAATTCCTTGCACAATGAAATGGTTGCACAATAAAATGTCTGCACGTTCAGTACACCGCTGTTCTATTCCATTTATGTAATGATTTGTAGTTTCTGAAAGTTGTTAGGCATTCTAAAAGCCAACGGGATTACAATCTATCTTAAAATTTACTGCTTTCAGTGGAGTAGCAGAGCACTCAGGCTTTGAAGTCATGGACTGCAAAGGCTGTTTATTCCACATAAAGTGTTCCAGGATATTGTGGGGACGGAGATAGAAGGGCTGCAGTAGAACAGACTGCTAAACAGCTCAAATATTAATTCATTAGCTCCCAAAGTTGTGTTCAGAGAGCATACAGAATGAAATAAAATGAGGGATTGGGGAAAAAAAGAACGAGTAAAAAGAGCACAAGGATGTGGCTGAACTGCAGAACAGCCCCTGCCATTCMGAGCCTGGGAGTTATGGGAATGGAAGATGAACAAATGGATTTACAAAGTAGATTTCCTAATACATATCATTAAGGCTATTTCATTTCCCTGCACTCACACACGCAAAAAGAGGTAAAGACAAGAAGATTTTAAGGAGAAAATACTGGAACAAGAAAGGGAAGAGGAAAAGCAGCTTTGTAGAAGATTATTTTCCCTCCATTAACCTGCCTAAACACCATGGATTTCCTCCCCAAGTTTAATGATGATCAAAAAAAGCCATATTCTTGCTTCCACCTACTGCTTCTTCCATCTATTCCTTGAATCATGAAGAGAAGAGAACAAACATGTTCACACTGGTGGATGTACCCCAAATACCCAAGWATGCAAGTCCAGAATTGCAAATACRCATTTCTAAAGYCACTATGATGAGGTTTCTGCTACGAGGCAGCAGAGCTGCATTTCTCACTGAGGTGGAAGGCTCCAGGCAGGTTTGTGTGTGTGGCTGTGAGCACTGTTTGAACACCTGAACACCTGCAGGCCTTCCCTTGCTGGCTCTGCTTTGGTTCTGCACAGCTTACATAAAAGGTTTGGAGTTACCTGCAAGGAAACCCCAAAAAAGAGCAACCTTGGTGTCCTTTTGATTAGGGCTAGCTTGGAGTAACGTGCATTGCAGGTGGATTTGTTTAAAACAGTTTGTTCCATCCTGAAAACTCCCGTGGCAGATGACCTTACCCATGGAACCCTTCCTGCCCACGTGCCCTGGACCTGCAGGTGCAGGGGGAGAGCTCAGGGGAAAGCAGAGGTGCCTCCAGCCTCAGCCTGACTCCAGTTCCAGAGGAACCTGAGAATGGCAGCTTACAGCAAGCAGCTCTCATTTCTTACAGCCCAAAACCAAAAATTGACCCAAAAAACCCACAAATCAAGAGCTACATTATAATTAATTAATAATTAAAGAGATAATTTAATCATTATAATAAAATAAATAATTAATAGACAATTAAAATATTATCTAAAACTCAAGTGATGTATTTCAGCCAGAAGAACTTTTTCTCTCTGAAAATGATTAGTTCAAAATGAAGCACAGTTCATAGTTCCACACCCAGCAGCCATGAACACTAACAAGACATGCATTTGATATTGAGAAATGTTGCTGGCTTCTGTAATTTGGGCATCTGGGTGTCAGGAACTGCACTGACAGGCCAAATCCTACTATGTATTTCACTGAGAACAGCCGAAGAAATCTCTGTGCAGACAAATGTCTGGTTGGAATCCACGATCTGGCTGGAAAACATCCCCAGACCTCTCAGAATCCCAATAATAAAATTTTAGTGCTTTGCAATGCCAGCCCCTGAATCCTTTAATAAAAAGCTACTTCCCAACGTGGATTGTATATTGGAGCTGTACTTCAGTGAAATGAAATGATCCAGAATGTATTATGGAGCTGAACCAACCTCCCTGCACATTCAAAGGCAGCAGCTGTACAACCAGGCCCCTCAGTAAATCCCTGACTCTGGTGACAGCGCTGGTTTGTGTTGTTTTTTAAAKAAGAGCCCATCTCTGGCAGTAATTGCCATGCAGGTGATTGCTCTGGGCCAGGAGGAGCTGTGCAGCACGTGCTGCTGCTGTGCACACAGGAGAGAAAAGGCAGGAGCTGAGGAGCAGAGCTTCCCAGGTGCCCAGAGGATCTGGGATCCCTGCAGGGTGTGCACTGAGGTTCCTCTACTGGACAGGGCAGCTCCAGGAATCATTTTTGCTCTGTCTCACATTTCAAGATTCACCATCTCAAGCCACAATTTCCTTTCTCTTGCAGGAAACTGGGCCAAGTTTCAGCAGCAGGAACAGTCTGTTCACAGAACCCTCTGCATGGCACAGCACCAGCCACAAGGAACTCTCCTTCCTGCTAGAGAGAGAAATTTTCTTCTTTTGCAGCAACAGAGGACCAGCTCCCAGCACTAAAAGGAACCCAGCTTCAAGCAGGAGACTGAAGGAGAAGGGCCATCAAAAGCCAGCTGGATGGGAGAGGCTCCTGGCTGCTCACTAATGCACAGCTCCTCTGCAGCCCSAGCAGCACAGATGCTCAGAGCAGCTGCCTTCGTGCAAATTTGTCTGAAAGAAATAATTATTTGCCAGCACACTGCTCCTTCTTAGAAGCACASAGAAGCCATGAAAAATGCTTGGATGGATGAAACATGGAAAGTTTTCCACAAGAAAAGCCAGTCTGCACCWAACAATGCCATGTGCAGAGACAAGGACTGTGATTCCTGTGGGTGTCCTGCCCAAATTCCAGCACAGTGGCCACTTACACACCTTCTAGAAGGAGAAAGCATTAATGAACTTCTCCAGGAATATTGACACATAATTGGTTACTCAGATCTCTTTATCAAGTATTTCCAAACTGCCACAAAAATCCAAGCAAAATCCCTTATTTACCTCTTTCAACATTATATGAAGTTATTATTGTGGTGTCTTAGGGGTGAAGGAATTYAATAAAGACCCAAAAGTTCAAGATTTGCCAGTGACCGTATCTAGAGACCCAAACAATAAAGTATTTTCCTAACAAGCTCCCTGGATGATCTGCAGAGAAAAAGTCATGTAAAAGCTGCGTGCTCAGTTGTCCAGACCATTCTAAAATCCACACCWATTTTCACTCTAACAACAAAAAAGAAATCCAGTGAGTCTGGTTCCCTTGGCAACCAGTAAAATATTATCTAGTTATTCACATTACCATTATTTACAGCACCCCAGAAGTAAGAGATASCAATTCACAAAGAGCATACACGTTGCTCATTACACAACTTGCTGSCTTTGGAAATTCCGTGATGCTTTCTGTTGAAGTCCAACATCCCCAGACCCTCCATCCTGCCTTTTTTTTTTTGTGCCAAAAGTCATCTCCTTTTGTTSCTGGGTGCAGCTGGCTTCCACAGAGACCAGCAGCCCACCCCAGAGGTGTTTGCCATGGGAGGATCTCCTGCTGCCCTCAGGTGTGCTGAGAGGGGCTCATCTCAGGCACCCCTGACTGCAGGGCTTCTMCACAGCCTCATCTCAGCAGGATGAAATTCCTCCTCCCTCCCAGGGATCTGTGGAACCCTGCTGAGGTTTGGGATGCAGGCACCAGCTCAGAGGGAGGCTCTTCTCCAGGTGCTGCTGGCTCACCAGGAAGCAGCAAGGACTTTCTCCCATTTCTACATTTCCCATCTGTGGCTTTAGACATCTATCACACAGCTGCCCCAACAGTAAAAATGATGGATTCCATTCCCTGCACAAGTTCTTTACAGTACTGGAGAAAGTCACCTCGATTTCCACAAACATGCAGCAAAAATGTGGGAAAGCCAAGACTGAGGGGGAAGCCCCACTAACAGGTCACATATCATTAATCAGTGTGAGCAACTTGTGCAGCTGAACACTTTGAGCAGGAAATGCTGGAAAGTTTTGATTCAGAGCAAAAACATTGATTGGAATTGATTGGAATGTCACCTAAAAGAAATGTGTAACTCCCTCCCTGAACAACCAGACRATTACATCATGTAATGTTTGCATCACTTCAGCTGCCCTGCTCACCAGAGCTGAGATTCACTGCACAGAGGAATTTCTGCTGGACTTCTATCCATTTCAGACATGGACATGTGAAGGAAGGYCTGAAGGAAACTTTTTCCAACATCCAGAATTAAAAGATGCTCTGAAACCTGGATGGAACCTCAAAGGTTGAAATGAAGTTCTCAGTTTCTCTGTTTGTCTARTGCTTCCAATTCTCAATTGCACATAACTTTGAGTGAAATGTAAAAATACAGCTTCAGCAACACGAGCCCACAGCCATTATATCCCTTATTACAAACTGCAAGCACATCACAAATAAAAATCAGCATCCAGATTCCATTAGTTATCAACAAAACCTTGCTACCAAAAGGGTTATAAACACTGAACTTCAAAAGAGTGAAAAAAACATTATGCTAATCATGTGTTCTTATTGAACAATTAAAATCAGAATCAGGATGACACTAAGATCTAAACCCCCTACACAGGGAACAATTAACCAAAGCTTGAACTGGTGTACTGTGGGATTCTCTTACCAAGGGTCATTTCAGATGCACAAAAGGTTTTATAAATAGGATGTTAAACTGAGGAAATTTAAAAAATAGAACAGCTCTTCAAGCATCTTTTACATGAAAAGTGCTTTTTGCCTTAATGATTAAAATTTTATTTATAACCAATTCAAGATACTTGTGTGGTTATATCTGCTGCTTAGCTGCTCCTCACTATTGATGTTAAAAACTGTTCTTGGTGCACTTTGAAAAGATGAGTTTAAAGAGACAGGAGGAGACTCAAGTGTTCAACAGCAGATTCGTGGGTGTGTGCTGAAAGTGGGCCAAGACATAGCAGGGCTCTGATCACAGGGGTAAAAGTGACTTTTGGGAGGGGAAGGATGGCTTGTAATGAGTGTAACCAGCCCCACACTGACCAGGAGCCATCAACAGCAATGCTCAGCCCCTGAACACTGGGGTGCAAAGCAGCTCCCTCTGCCCAGCTTTTATTCCAGCTGCTCCAGAAGAACCTTCCCAGAGCAGCTCCAGCAATCCAAATCGCTTCACTATAAAAAAGTCAAACGGGAAATTGTGGCAGACATCTTTCCATGAAAAATCCTTCCCTTAGGATTTTTCCTCCGGAGAAGCTGAGAGGCCTCAGGAACAAAATGTAAACAATGGTTATCTGCTGCTGTGGAATGCAACAGGTGCATCTGTGATTGGTCTCATGTGGTTGTTTCTAATTAATGGCCAATCACAGCCTGAGCCACAAACCTTTGTTATCATTCCCTTCTATTCTTAGCTAGCCTTCTGATGAGAACCTTTTCTTCTATCCTTTTAGTATAGTTTTAATATCATATATATCATAAAATAATAAATCAGCCTTCTGAAACATGGAGTCAGATCCTRSTCRCTTCCCTCATCCTSYGACCCCTGTGAACACYGRCACAGAAAATCAACCATCCCCTGCTCTGTGCTGCCAGAGCCACTCCAGGGACAGCACTGCACACCCAGCCCACTTGGTTGGCAGCAAACTCCAGGTGGGAATGCCCAGGGAGGGCAGCAGCATCAGCCCCKAGCAGGATCAGAGCACCTTCCCTGCCAAAGGCACCACTAGCACAAACATCCACCCCACCAGACAGGAGCCCTGCTGAAGTCAGGCTTCCTTATGCATTTTCCCTCCAAAAATATTATTTTCTCCTTTAACTCCGTTTAAAAGAAAGAAAAAAATAATCTTCCCATTCAGGGAAACATGAGAAAATGGGCAAATTACACAGGAATCTAAGTTCCATATTTTAATAGCTCTTTAAAATACTTCTCATCTCCAGAGAGTTTTCAGMGTTTTCAGCTTGTTATTTCAGAGCCACTAGAAATTAAATGGTTAAGCACTTAAAAKAKCRAAACAAACAAAGAAATACCTACCAAAAACCACTCCAGAAAACAGTAAGAAAAACATTCCTAAATTCTCTGAATCTGTTTGGAACGAAATGGCTTTATAAAGTGGAGCTGGCTCACAGTTTTTCCAACAGCCTTAGGCTACATAGATGCTTTTACACATAAGTGTTTTTCTGCAACCTTATTTACTTCTCCAACAAAAATGCTGATTTCACACCTGACAGAGTGTATTTATAATAATTCAGTAAAAGAAGAACTAAAAGGGAGTCTGTTTAGTTCCTGCTCTCATTTGATTCCCTTCACTGGCACTTAACACATCCAAACACATCCAGCAGTGGTTTTTTTTTTTTTGTGTTCTGGCATTTTAGTTTTTTCTTTTGCACATTGGTTAAACACATCTCTCATCATCATCATCTAAAGCAGGGCTGTGTCAGGATCCCTGAATTCCTACAGATCATAATGCCATGAAATGTTTCAAGGTGCACTTCAGTACAACCCTAAGGAGGTGTCAGGAAAAGCAAAGAGCGAGAGAGAAAAGGTGTGAACTTAATGTTTTTTARTGCTAATCCTAAATTAAACATAGATAGTGTTGGGAAACTGCCTGAATGTCCTCCTCTCTCCTTAAAAAAAATAAATCTAAATTAAAAAATAAAGCAAAAAAACAAACCTATTGAACTCCAAAGTTTAKAGAGAAAAATTCCAATCTCTCTTCCACCTACTCAGAATGAACAAATAAAGCTTAAATATTCTAACTCATAAGCTTYTKATCTCTGRTTTTTATAAAATGCTGYTGGTTTTTTTTACTTAGYGGGGCAGAAGATGGCTTGGTTTTTTCTGGGTAACCTGTGCCTTGTAGAAGCTGAGCCCAGATGGATCAGCAGCAGGGTAACTAGCTGTGTGTAGTAAACAATCCCAGCCTTCTGTTTGAGCTCAGACTTTTCACCCAGCCCCACCTTGTACACCCAGAACTCACACGAGCTCTACATGAGCACCCTGGCAGATATTTCAGCTCCTGTGTTTAGCCTTGTCCTTCAAATGGGAGCGAAAGGGGCAGCTTTGCAATCTGAAAAACAAGGTGCTTGAGCACTAACAGCCCTGCTGGAGCAGCCCCAAAGGCTTGCAATCGTTCTGCACATGCTTTGTGCAGTTATTGSAGATCCTTTCTGGAGAGCAATGCTTGACAAGGGACACAGCTCGTGCTTCCACTCCCTTCAGGAGTTTGATTTAGGGCTTGCTGGAAAGCACAGCAAAGGCAGAGTGAGTTTCTCAGCTGGGCTGTGCTTGGTTCCCAGCAGCAGCCAGGTGATCCTTTACCTGCTCTGTGACCCTCTACAGCACAGAGGTGACACTGCGCTGAGCCAAAAAGGAACAGAACATCATGGTAATTCTGACATAAACGTGCAGAATTCACCTAAAACTGGCGTAAAAACATCACACAAAACCACAAACTCCACCTTCTACACTCTTAGTTCCAACCTGGCTTTAACAGGAAATTATTTACAAAATCACACATTAGAAACAAGACCTGCCCAGGTAACCACTGCCCATGGGTAAGCATCCCAAAGGACAGAAGAGCCTTAAGGATTTCCAGTAAATCTAAATGAAAACCCAACACTTCACAGCTGAAATGGCCTCTGAATATCAAAAAATATGTGTGTGTATATATATGTGTATATATATTTTTTTTCTCTATATAGAGAATACATTCTCTACAGCAGAGAATGAGGCTGTGTGGTGGTTCAGAGCTCTGTGTGTGTCTGTCAAAGGGCCAGCAGATCCCAGCAGTGCCAGGGAACAGCACCAAGATCTCCCCACACACTCCTCACCTGGGGGCTCCCAAGGGTCCCACACATCCTTAAGGGACTCCTGGATGTGATGCTGCATGAGCAAAATCACAGGGAAATCACCAAACCAAACTGGGAATGCAGAAACCACAGGCAGGACCCAGTGAACACCCCAGGGCTGTCCAAGGAACACATCACTGCCTGCCATGCATGAGCCAAGGGAATCACACACGAACCAAGTGGATCACTCATTAATCATGAATCACACATGAATCATGAATCACACATGAATCACACATGAACCAAAGGAATCACACATGAACCATCAATCACACATGAACCAAGTGAGTTATACATGAACCATGAATCACGCATGAACCAAGGGAATCACTCAATCATGAATCACACATGAACCAAAGGAATCACACATGAACCAAGAGAATCACACATGAATCACACATGAACCAAAGGAATCACACATGAATCATGAACCACACATGAACCAAGTGAATTATACATGAACCATGAATCACACGTGAACCATCAATCACTCATGAACCAAGGGAATGACTCATGAATCACACCTGAACCATGAATCACCCATGAACCAAGGGAACCACCCATGAACCATCAACCACTCATGAACCAAGGGAATTATATATGAACCATCAATCACACATGAACCAAGGGAATCACTCATGAATCACATGTGAACCAAGGGAATCACACATGAATCACACATGAACCAAAGGAATCACACATGAATCATGAATCACACATGAACCAAAGGAATCACACATGAACCAAGTGAATTATACATGAGCCACGAATCACCACTGAACCATGAATCACCCATGAACCAAGGGAATCACCCATGAATCATGAATCACACATGAACCAAAGGAATCACACATGAACCAAGTGAATTATACATGAGCCACGAATCACACCTGAACCAAGTGGATCACCCATGAATCACACCTGAACCATGAATCACCCATGAACCAAGGGAATGACCCATGTATCATGAATCACACTTCCATAAGCTCTGACCCTGCTCTGTCCATTCCCCACCAGCCTGAACCCCCCATTTGTCTGTACCCACATGGAATCCATGCTGCCCACCCAGAGGAGACTCACAGACAGAACATGGATTTCCTGYGACTCCTCAATCCTCTTTCTTCAAGTCCAGCTGCCTTACATCACTTCAGGGAAAACAGATTGACAAAAGAGAGCAGAATCCCAAAATAGCCACCATGACAGAGCCTTATTTTTAAACATTAACTTCTAATAACTCTGTGCACTATGGCAAACATTAATCTTGTCCTCTGAAACCTATTTTTAGGAAATATGTTTATATCCAGGCTGAAACTCAGTATAAACTTAAGCATGCTGCAATTGAAAAAAAAAATTAATTAAAGGCAAAAAATGGAGTCTCAGAAATACTGCATCAGCCTTTGTAATGAGAGCAAAGTGGCTGAAAGATTCTGCAAGCTGTATCTGATCCAGTTTGAATTTATTGGCAGAATCTTACAGTCAAGAGACTAAGCTACTTTAGAATATAGAATTAAATGGTTGGGTTTATTTAATATCCACATAATACTACTTTGAAAAGAAAGCCTTTATTCTATTGCCACTAGAACAAGGGAAATGTAGATTTTTCTCTACTGGCTGTCAAGGGTTTTTTTCCTTTTCTTACGTACATGTGCTGTGTGAAATTCAGCAATTTCATTTCACAGGGTGTCTTTGGCATTAGCCACAGTGTAATGGAACTGGAACTACTGAAGTTCATCTGATTTCACACCTAACCCATGCAGSCTCACAAATTAGACATCACCTCGAAAAAAAGTAGCAAAAAATTGCCCAAGTTTTTCTGGAAACAAAGCTCATATTCCTGAGTTTCCTGACCAAGACAAGGCTGCCAATGAACCCAACTTGTGTTTATGCTTTGTGATAAAATGTCTACATAGAACCATAAGAGTTTTATGTTGTTGGAGAGATTTCTGGGTCAAGCTGTGGTTTGGAGCTTTGTTTTGTTTTTCCTCAGAAAACACTGCATAATGATGGCATTGAAAAACCATATTTCGTGCACAACTTCTGTCTCAATATTGTGGAAAGGCAACGTTAAGACTTTCAAATGAGGAACAAGAGCTTCCATTCACCAACAAATGTGAAGAAACAGATTTGGAGGAGACTGCACAGGAGTAATTCCTAAAACCAGCAGCTTTAAAACCTTCACAGTTTCATCRAGAGCACCACTGCACTCTGCATTTTGGGATCCTGACCTCATGCTCCCACCAAACTGCTGCCAAAACCCCAAACTGTTCCCGCCTGGTTTTTGTTCACTTTGCAGCCTTCCCCAGCTCCAATGGCACATCCACTGTCCCTGCTCTGAATCCTTGTGCTCTGTGCCCAGAAATGCAGATCCCAGCAGGGCTCCATCCTGAGCAGGGCTCTGCAGAGCAGGAGGGGCACAGAGGCTGAAAGCTCATCCCAGCTGGAAGCAAACAGCTCCTCCTTGGAGCTGCTCATGGAGGAGCACAGAGGCTGAAAGCAAACAGCTCCTCCTTGGAGCTGCTCATGGTGCCTCAGCCCAGGCTCTCACCTCCAAGGTCAACAGAGAAACCCTCCAATTATTCCTGTTTATTTCAGGGTAAAATGCTCTGTGTAGTCTGGGACCATAAAACCAGAATTGATTTGAAGAAAACAGAGATTATGGCAGAAAGCTGGAAGGAGGCAACCCTGCACTGCTCATTTTGTTGATGATGGAGAATTTGGCAGRGTGTTTCCAGAACAGGGGAAGCAGGGGAATGAATTCTGTCACAGCCACTGTGGCTGCTGAAGGAGCTTCAGAGAGCAGCTTGGGGCAGGGGGGGACAGAGCCCCAAAACACACACAGCACTTTCCACTGTGAGGATGAAAYATAAGAGGATCCAGGGCCATCAGAACATATTAATGTAAAGGAAAGATGTCTCTGGGGGAGCTCTGCTTGAAGGATGTTCACTGCATATATCTTTAATTACAAGCTGGCGTACATTTTATCCTTTAGCCACAATTTATATTCCTTTTATCACCTCTGTTGTGAAACACCAGTGTGCTTTCCCACTTTCATCTAGAATCCACACCATTAGACACCCAGCTCTGTCATTCCACTCCTCTGCAACTCCCTTTTCCCTGAACAGTCAATCACACCAGCAAACACAGAGAGGTGCAGCCTGATGTGAGCTCAACCTCTGCCATCTCACATGTGCAAATATGATTTCCAGSAAGAAAGAATTATACATCAGTAGGTAGTGGGGAGAAGGAAAAGGAAAAAGAGAAGGAGGTGTATTTATTCTCTTACATCTCTTAAGATGCACATCTTATTCCCCTCATTTGTTTCAGCCTTCATTTCTGGCTGCAAGGCAGAGCAGCTTCACTTCATCACCCACCCAAGGCAGAACCAGCCAAGTTCTTTATTTCAGCACCTTTTGGTGGCTCCCAGCAACCACTGTGTGCCCTGGCAGCCTGCTCAGTGGCAAATGGCAGCGACAAGCATCCCCAGGAAATGTCACAGGACCCATTGTGCCATTCCTGCTCTGTCCTGGAGCACAGGCAGCTCCAGCAGCCAGGAATTATGGATGCCTGCAGTGGTTCCCCACCAGAGCCTCCCTCTTTCACAACAAAAGCTAACAGCACATCTTCCTGGAAAGCTGATTCTCTATCTGCATCAGTATTTTTCTCTTATAAATCACAGAGAGAGAGAGAGAGACTTCACAGCAATGGAAAATAACATTCTGGATAAAGATCCAATGTCACTTTGAGACTTGAAACTCTGCATTCCATGCAAATAAGTTTAGTTTCTCTCAATTTGCAATCAACTATTTAAACTGATATTGAAGCACATTGATGAATTTAATTAGGCAGACAGCTTACAGCCTGAAGTTATTAGAAGCACACACTTCCATGCCCTAGGTGACATATTCACTGTTTTTATTACCATTGTATGATAATTTCTRTRTTTTTATTTTTTGTACAAAGCTCTCTCTGGACTAAGTAATTGGTAGTTGTTCATGCATGTTTTAATAGTCTCTGAAAAAAGCTTTCCCAACAAATGCTATCTAGTAGGAAAGACTTCTTGAACTGCATTTATTCCTATGGCAGATTTCCCTCGTTGGCCAATTAATTACAAAGTATGAGAATCTTCCTGAAGTCACTTGGAAAAAGAAAAAAAAAATCAACACATAACCTACAACTTATGGTTCATTGTTCCCATCTTGAACTGATTCTACTCCATTTACACAGAACAGCTAAAAACTTGGTATTTAATATTTCTGGCACAAGACATCAAAAGTAGCACACAAGGCTCCATTTCTACATGCTAAGCTCCCCATTCATCCACCATGGGTCACAGAATTAAAAGCAATGTCACAGAAGGGTCACACAGTGTGCCTGTGAGCTGTTTATATTGCTCTGTATGTGCAGTTTATATTGTTCTGTGTGTGGAGTTAATAGTGTTCTGTGTATGTAGTTTATATTGTTCTACGTGTGCAGTTTATATTCTGTATGTGCAGTTTATATTGTCCTATATGTACAGTTTATAATTGTTCTATATGTGCCACTTATGTTGCTCTGTGTATGCAGTTCATATTGTTCTGTGTGTGCAGTTTATATTGTTCTATACGTGCAGTTTATATTCTGTATGTGCAGTTTATATTGTTCTGTGTCTGCAGTTTGTATTTTTATGTATATTCATGTTATACTGTTCTCTATGTGTAGCATACATTGCTCTATATGTGATGTTTACATCGTTCTATATGTGCTGTTTATGTTGTTCTATATATTCATTTTATACTGTTCTGTATATGCAGTTTACATTGCTCTAAATGTGCAGTTTACATTGCTCTGTATATTCATTTTATTCTGTTCTGTATGTGCAATTTACATTGTTCTATTTGTGATCTTTACATTGCTCTATATGTGCTGTTTATGTTTTTCTGTGTGTACAGCTTATATTGTTCTGCATATTCATGTTATACTGTTCTGTGTGTGCAGTTTACATTGCTCTATATGTGCAGTTTATGTTTTTCTGTGTGTACAGTTTATAGAGTTCTGTATATTCATGTTATACTGTTCTGTGTGTGCAGTTTACATTGCTCTGTGTGTGCAGTTTATGTTTTTCTGTGTGTACAGTTTATATTGTTCTGTATATTCATGTTATACTGTTCTGTGTGTGCAGTTTACATTGCTCTATATGTGCAGTTTATGTTTTTCTGTGTGTACAGTTTATATATATTGTTTTGTATATTCATGTTATACTGTTCTGTATGTGCAGTTTACATTGCTCTGTGTGTGCAGCTTACATTGCTCTGTGTGTGCTGGGCTCACAGAAACCACAACTGCCAGAGGAGGTTACAAGCCAGCACAACAAATAAAATGTCATTCTCAGGGACTGACAGAGCTCTTGCAACAACAACAACAAAAAGTGACTGCAGTGCAAACACCYAGTTTTTTTGGGAATAAACCACAGCACTTGACTCCCCTGGGATGCCTGAAGCCACTTTTTGATTGATGGCTGGAGCCACGTGCTCTGCCATGGTAATTTTGGTGAACTCTCCCCCTGACAGCTTCTGCACACAGATGTCACAGAAACCYTGGCAATAAATCAGGTGCAGTGAGAGCCTTCAGAACTGACCAGAGCCTGGCAGGTTCAGAAAAGCAAGGAGGCACTGCAGCCACCTGAGTGAGCCCCAGGGCTGGCACTCAGCCCAGGCCTTCCATCCCCGGGAATCTCCTCTGGTAATGCTYAGTGAAATTGGTAACAGCCTGTAAAGTTCAGCCTTTACAGCAACACTAGGCACTGCATGCACAGTGGAAATGGAAACAATTCCCCATTTATGCAGCCCAGCAGTGGGTTCTGCATTCCTGGTGGTTAATTCTACCACCAGCACCTCATAAATTCTGAACAGCTGCAGCTGCCAGGGTCATGGTGAGGAGCAGAGCACCAGGGAAAGTGCTCAACAACCCAACAACCATCAGAGGCATTTGGTTTGGCTTAGCTACCAATTCCAATCCACATGGAAAACTAGAATTCAGACCCYTGGAACTGTAATGAAGATGCTGCTGGTTATGTTCCAACACACAACCACCAAGAAATGACAATATGAATTCAGGCATGAMTTATGATTTTGCTCTACTTGTGAGCACCATTTCTTTTGGTCCATGCATGCTCTCTGCAGAGCTTTCTAGAACTCCTCAAGGAGAGAATGCTTCTAAAAAGAGAAAATTAATATCTACTCTTAAATTTCAATATACTACTAGAAAGTATATACTGAAATTTAAGGATGTGAAAAAGATAGCACTATATTAATYAAACAAACCMAGCAAACCAAGACAGAAAAATTCARTGGTGAAAAGTCACRTGCACTTTCATCATTTCATCAGCACTAACAACTGATGAACAACTGCTTTAGGACAGCCCTAATGGGGGAAGGAAATGCCAGTTGTGCAGATCTTTTCTGGCTGTGTGCYCTGTGACACTGCCTGGCCTGACACAGCTACAGGAGGAGGTTTCCAGCAGGAATTCACAGGATACACCCATAAAACAAAGGCTTGGGACTAAATGTCCCGTCCCAACCTACTGCTTCTCATTTCAGGGCCCACAGAAACAATACCCAGAGGTTAACAAGCTGTTTCCAAAAACTCAACGGGCTAAAACACGAGGAATGACCCAACTGAAGCTGAAAATAGGGAATTAAATGCCTGTTTGAATATGGCAGTCAATCAAGATCATGGAATAGGCAACTTTCTAAGCATGACTGCCCTCTTTCTTGTCCTTTTCTTCTGTGACTGTGGTGAAATTCTTAAATAATCTGTTTGTTTTCTGGTACAAACAGATGTGGTTACATTTATTTTACTTCCCTATCCTGTTTAATTAATCTTTTCTGCCCCCAAATTTTTAGCAACATATTTTTTCCTGCTCAGCATAGAAGCTTCAAGGATGAGTGGAAAAGAACGTTAGTTTGTTATATTTTTTGTGGTTAATAATATTTCTTCAATAACAAACAAAGCAGCACTCAGGAAAATTAGTAAAGAAAACATCCCAGAAATAAATTAAATAAATTAGTCTAAAAGAGGTTGACACTGTCAGTAAGCTTAAACAAATGAGAYCATTTAATCCCAGAAAATGAGTCCTTTTCCATGGGCACAATGAGGAGCACACAGACCATGCTGCTGAAGACTGTTCCCTTGACAAGGCACTCCAAAATCACATATCAGAGATAATACTGTTATTATGAAATTTTTTATCAACAACTAAAAATCAATAATCTGTGATCACTCAGGCTTGCTGTAATGTGAGTCATACAGTGTATCAGAGGYAAAAAATCTATAGCAAACTTTGCAGCATTATGATTATTTTTGGAAGGAGAAAAGGATATAAATGATAACTGAAATAGTTTCCAACTCTAAACCATAAAGTGAGGCACATTTTGCTGATAAAGGTACCCAAAAAATTGTCCTTGGTACTGAAAAACTATATTGGGCTGTAAATACATAAAATAATGAGTCAGACTGGTTCCTGTCTGTGTGCAGGCAGGGCTGGGGATTTTCAAAGGTCTATCTCCCATCCAACAGGGTTAGCTTTGATCTGAAGAGAACATTCTGGATTTTCCAGGCCAGATCCACCCAGATCTGCTGCCCAGTGCAGAGCTGCTCCCTGCAAAGCACCCGACTCATTCCAGCTGGGACCAGGCTGCACTGGGACCTTGCTGCCCCCAGGAGAACAAAGCCTGGCTCCAATTCTGTTAATTTGGAAAATCCAAGTCTCTTCRCAGAGCAATACACTGGCTATGGGAAGTCTCATAACTGCCATAAATATACATCTCACCCATAAACCATAACACAATATAGGCTCTCACTGAAACAAGCAAAACCAAAACATTTTCCAGCCTGAACATTGRTTGGGGTTCAATGTAAAGGAACACKAGTTGAAAACCAATTATCCTGCCACGACTAAAACTTGTATTTTGCAGTGGCTTTGTTCTTAATATTTCATACAGGGCCCTTCTCCTACCTTTTAAATCTGTATTTCTCTCCTGAGGGTTTTGAGACCATGGAAGAGGACAAAGGCTCAGGATGTGTCACAGTGTGTTTGGGGCTTTTGCATGGGACAGGACTGGGATCTGTTCCTTGAGCTGGGATCCATTTGCTGGGATCCATCCCCTGAGCTGGGATCCATTTGCTGGGGTTCATCCCTTGAGCTGGGATCCATTTGCTGGGGTTCATCCCTTGAGCTGGGATCCATCCCTCAAGCTGGGATCCATTCACTGGGATCCATCCCTCGAGCTGGGATCCATTCACTGGGATCCATCCCTTGAGCTGGGATCCATTTGCTGGGGTTCATTCCTTGACCTGGGATCCATTTGCTGGGATCCATCCCTTGACCTGGGATCCATTTGCTGGGATTCATTTGCTGGGATCCATCCCTTGAGCCTTTATTGCAGCATCAGCCTCAGGACACGGCTGAGACAACAGGAACAGGGCAAAGCTCACGTACAGCCAGGGGCAGCCAAAGATTTCTTGTTCCAGAGCATTTTAAAAGCTTTCCAGCCAACAGCACACTGCTAAAGCCCACAGAGAGTTGTTCTAGCCCATCACTAAAAGCACAGGTGCACCTGCTGCACACAGTGCTGGCTTGTCTGCCTTCTATTACAATACACAACACACCATTATRAAGCTTCAAACCTTCTACTACCTTGCTAAGCATATTTTCCTMCAGTCTTAACATCTATCTTAGCCAAGCCTGAAACTCAAGTTATTGTTTCATGTCCTTGCTTGCTGTCCCACTGTCACTTTTTCTACTTTCAGCCTCTGCAGCTGCAGCTAGCTCTGAGCTTTCTGCCCTTTCTGCTCTTACAGATGTGTGGAAATCCTTTTACCTGCACTGTGTCCCTCATCCCAGCACCCAGAGCACTGAGGATGGGCTGGAGGAGCCCAGGGTCCATTCCAGGTGCTCAGGGCAGAGCATCCCTGCCCCACACCTCACCAGGCAGCACCAAACACTCAGCGTGYGGGACTCTCAGCAAAGGAAAACTTCCAAGTTAAAAAAATAAAAAGATCTGGCAGCTAAGAGCTGCCTTTTAAGCGTTAACGAGTATGTTAATGACCCAAACCGAAATGAAGAAACCCATAACCCTAGACACTCATTAATTCTGTACAAAATGTATTGGCCAGAAATCATTAATGCTGTGAGACGCTTCTGTAACTGGAGCGGTTTTAATCAACTCTCAAATCTTCTGTAATTATACACTTATGGCACAGGTTACTTTATTTATTTGGATTTCAACTTCATAACAGAAGCACCCACCTCAGATGCTGGATTATTATTAGAACAACAAATTATTACAGAGCTGATCCATCACTTCACTCACAAGGTGAGCCTAACTTCTCATGGACATGAAGTCTYATTCCATGCATCTGCAATGCTCAGCTCTCTTTCCACAGCTCAGTCCTCCAGAACACTGACAAAGACCTGGAAAGGCCCCAYAATCAGGCTTGGGGTGTTAGATCAGGCCTGCAATCTCTTTCAGTGCTCATAAGGTGGTGTTCAGGTTTAAAAATCAGGGTGAGAAATCTTTGCCTGTCCATTCCCCCCTCTGAACACTGCAGTTCACAGCTGTTTGTGTGAAACAAGAATGTTTTCCTTGAGATTTGGCCAAGCCATTCCCTGCCCCTTCCCCACTCCWGCCCTCTTAGAGCCAATCAAGCTCTGAGTTAAAGACAGGCTCTGGTCTGGGTAACACACTGACAGAGTTGTTAGGCAAAAACCAAATTGTAAAGCAAAATCAATGCAACTTTTAGTTCTTGGTGCAGATCCAGAAGTCCAACCAAGGAGAGATTTGGTTGGCAGGATTCTGGCTCACTCTCCTGATCTCAAAACAGCCTTTTGAGAGATGCTAACTAGAGAAAAAAAACCTCATTGTAACTGTGAACTGAATTTTCTCTGAAGTCACTGAGTCCATGGGAGATGTTGYAAGATGGTAGCTTCTCTTTCACAGTTTTAAACATGGAACTCACTTAAAAAGGCACATCAAAAAAAAAAAAAAGGAAAACGTTACTATTAACATGCAAATCTGCAGCTTCAGAATTCCCAGGAAGGTAATGGAAACTCCCCTCTAATCATGCACAGCAACCCCAATCCAGGGGAAGCCGAGGGAATCTCATTATCTCATTATTTGCATGCTGCAGATGAGGTTCCCCTCCCTGGCAGCCCACAGGAAGCAGGGCCCCTTCCCAGGAAGGAGAATTTTGACAAACAATGACTGGCAGCTATGGTTCCTGCCCAAACAATGAACACACACTCTGGCCCTCCTTGCTAGAGAATGGCTTTGCTGACAGAATGCCTCTGAGAGGAAGAGGATGGCTTCTTGTGGGAGACCTCCTTTTCATCATTCTTCTTTGAGCTCCAAACCAGGAGCAGGGATTTTTTAAAAATGACTGATCCTAAGAAACACTTCAGGAAAACAAAATCATGAAATTTAAATTCAGTTGATACAGTAAATYCAGGCTTTGGGGAGATACCCATCACTTCTGTCAGTTTGTTCCTCTAGGATAAATGCTAAATATTAGCTTTGAGAGAGACAGAAACAAACCCCAAGACATAACACCAGAGCTTTCTAGCACAGCATCTCCCCAAGGAAAAAGTCAAGGTCTTTGGTAATTGCTGTAATTGTTTTTGATGTTGGCTAAGTTAAGTGATATAAACAGGACACAAAAATGTTGCATTTCAGTAGAAAAAAAATTCACTGCGTGCCCTCCAGGAACAGAGCTCTGTTTCCAGCAGTCAGCCTTTCAGAAAGTGCTCACTTGTTTTCCCTCCAAAGGAGCATTTCCATGGGAGGAGGTTAAAGCTGAAGCAGCTCCTGGGCTGCAGAACACAAGGATGGGCAGAGRATGAAGGGAGAAATCATCCTAAAAAAGCTTGAAAATGGTCATCTAAGAAAAAACATGCACTTTTCAGGATTTGGCTGACATTTGARATTTCTTTCTAGAAGCATCCTAAGGCAGGTGAGTTTTTTGTTCTGTGTCCAAAATTCTCAGCCTCAGAGGGCAAAAAAGGGGATAAATTCAAGGCAATGTGGGGAATGTGCAGTGATCAAACCAAAACATAACCCTTGAAAGTAATCAAGTTTGGGAAAAAGAGACCAAGCTGACAAAATACTCCCATTTTACAGCAAAGCAGTTCACAGCTGGGTCTGCACCACCTCTGCTCCTGACACCAGCCCAGGCTGATGGAGGCCACCCCAGACAGGCTGAGCACTCAGCTCAGAGGGTAACATCCACAGCAGGGCTCASCTTATTTAAACGTTTAAATATTTTGATATTTAAATACTTTAACATTTAAGTATTTTACCAGTTGCCAGCACCCTGAGAAGCAAAGCAGGAGCCCTGAGCAGTTCATTCCCATTCCCAGCAGCCCCAGCCCCACGTGTGGGAGTTTTCTCATCACTGCCATTTGTTTGCACCCAGTGACCTGCTGTGCATTATTTGTGCCTGGTTTCTCCCACAACGTTTCCTCTTCCTGACACGCTGTCCCAGCARTTACCAGGCTGTCAGTTCTGACATCCCAACTTTTTATAACAAGAGGAAGGGCAGGGAATGGGTTTCCTTGCAGACAAAGCTGAGGAATAACCAGCAAACCCTCAGCACCCTGCCAGCTTCTGAGAGCCTCTATCAATGCCAGCACAGAGGCAGAGAACAGAAATGCTGCAGAACAGCTGATGCCACTTGTCTTTTTCAGGAGACAGCCCCTTGACCCACTGAGGCTTCTGTGCTCCAAAGAAACTCAAGAACTGTGCTAACAGGAATTTTAACTCCTCAGTGCCTTCCTCAAAGAGAACAGGGCTGGTGCACAGCCAGGCGAGGTGCCTGATGAGCCATGCCTTCCTAAAGATACAGAAATAAAACCCCACAAAAATAATAATAATAAAAATATTTGAAGAAGTGGCATAAGTGYCAAAGGCAGTGAATATGACAGAATCATCCAGATCCTCTGTCAGCTTGCCACAGTGAGTAAAAAGGCTTGGGAGAAAAACAAATAAATAAATTCATATCCAGGATACGTTATGGCACAGGTGCTGCAAATGTTGAAAATACACATTACTACCAATTCAATATTCAAACTTTCTACATCAATATTCATTATTCAAAGTTTCTATATCAATATTCAAATATTCAATATTCAAAGTTTCTATGTCAATATTCAAATARTCAATATTCAAAGTTTCTATATCAATATRCAAATATTSAATATTCAAAGTTTTTATGTCAATTGGATGCAAAAATTGACYTGGCAGGATGCTATTCTAACTTCAGAATCCTGAAAGGCAAGAAAAGGTGGGAAGATTCTACCAAAGCTTCTATTTAAGRGTGATAACCTTATATCACCAATTCTTTTTCTTTTGCTGCAAACCAAAAAAATCCCCTAACAAACAAGACCAACCAAACAGAAACCCTCTGACACCTTCTGTGAAAAGATAAGGTTGTTCTTACTGCTTCAGTGTCTGAGTATGTGCACAGCCCTGACACAGAGCCTGTGATGCCTGGAGAGGCTCCCTGGAGCAGAGGCTGGGCAGAGTTAAAGAATAAAGTGAGGATTTATGAAAAGGCTTTCASAGGARYCACCTTGGGCAGTGCAAGAGCCCAGCCAGGGCTCTGCCCAAGATGGACTCRGAGTCAGGAGTTRTCACACTTTTATAAGTTTTGGTCCATTTCCATKCWGGGGTTTGCACCGGCAGTMTAWATACAGACACYAACGGGACGGGACTGCTTCGGAATGRGTTGGGAACTGTTTATTTCCAGAATCTATCTAATACATAGTTTTRCTATGCAAGATCCTGACAGTTCAGCATCCAGGCAGCAAGCCKAAGAAACWTKCTTGTTACAAGATACCAAATACTCATCATAGCCAATTACACAGAGCAAAAGCATATTGACAGTGATTCTATCCAATCAACATAAGCACATGTAACTTGGGTTAAAACAATGCTTGCTTGTTCATTTATGAGAATACAATACATAAAGTCCTATTCATAAAATTCAACCTTGCTTCTAGAAACTTTTTGCAACTTAGAAAGTTATTCCGTATCGCTAATACATAGCTCTATTGTTCTATTCCTCACGTCTTTCCTACAGCTTACATGATGCCTCAGCAATATCCATAACTCTGCTGCACTGAGGCCTGTATTTTCCCATCGACCTAAGACCCTCTAACTTTATGGATTCCCACAGGGTTCATTGTCCAATCCCAGCTCCAGMTTSTGCAGTCCCACCCTCCCTGTTTGCTCTCTCCATTCCCTGCTGTTTGCACTTTTGGGGCTGAAGCTGCAGTGCTGTCCTTGGTTCTGGGCTGGGAAAGGATTGTTCTGTGTGCCTGAGCTGWGAGGAGAGCTGCTGGCACTGTGTGTGGAGTTCAGAGTTATAAACCAAAGCAGTGCAGAGGCTGGAACATAAGAAAGCTCAGACTGAAGGCATCACTGCCAGCAGTGGGGTTTGAGGGGGCCCTGCTGGGCAGGACCTGCTCCTGCCCTGGACAGCCTCACTCACTTTGCTCCTGTCCCGAGGTGACTTCAATTTCCACTTTGTGAACGTCTTCCCAGTGCTTCTCATTAACCTTCCTGCTGCACTGTCTTTCACAGTCACTGCCTTGTTGATTCGGGGCCTGACCTGGCACACTGGTGTGCTCATGAATAACTCCTCCCCTGGGAGCAGCCAGGCTGCCTTTTGTACAGCTTCTCCCAGAAGTGAAATTACTGACGTGGATGTGCTGAATGGGATGGGAGCTTTTTGTCTGTCCAGGCTTTTTCCTTTCTGACCTTCCCAGTCTGCTTCTGGCATCTTCTTCTCCATCCTCTGTTATTTTATTTGTGGCTTTCAGGATTAGACCACAGTGAATAAATCATAAAGCATAACTGGGAAATACTGGAGGTGTGTCTGTGCTATACTGCAGGTAAGGACATACTTATGATTGGACAGTTATTGTAGGTTTTAGCTTTATATTTTTCAGGTTCTGTGCTGCTTTAGTGTGCAATTCTGAGCTTCGTGTTAAAGGATGGTGAGCTCTGTGCACAGAGCAGGGAGACAAAACAATTCCTGCTCCAGCTGGGCACCAAGGACAAATGATCCAAATCTCAGCCCCAGAGCACAAACACCGTGGGCTGGAGAGAGAAAAACAAGCAGGGTGGGACTGCAGGGGCTCAAGCTGGAATGGGACAATGAACTGCAAGGTGCAAATGGAGCAGAACTGATCCCAGGGASYGACCCCGTGCCCGGCCGTGCATTTTGGGGCCATTTTGGTTCATCTTGGGTGCAGCCCTGGCTGGGCTCTTGTGCTGCCCAAGGTGGAGCCATGGAGGAGATGCTTTGAATAAATCCCTGCTTTATTCTGGAACTCTCCAGCCCCTGCTCTATCTCAGCTTTCCCAAGGCACCAGGGAGGAGAGGGGATTTCTGCACTGACAGCAGAACCCCACCAACATCCCAGAGCAGCCTTGATCTGCTCCCTGCACCCTTGGATTTCCCATGGCTGCACATTCAGAGGGAAATCCTGCCCCAGCAGGGATGCTGTGCAGGAACCCTGCTCCACCAGAAATCCTGCTCCATCAGGGATGCTGTGCAGGATATTCAGATAATCTGTGCACAGAATATTCAGATACAGCCCCAACAGTCAACTCAATCACAAAGAGACACTCATGCATTATTCATCCRGGGAAATCTGGGAGTTTTTCCAGAGAATATGCTACAGACTAGAGATGGGGTTTATCAACTGTTTTAAATCCGCATGTTTTATCTAATACAATAACAATTTATTTACTAAGGATAGTTATACCATTGGAGCTTTCCAGGCTTAATTGATTCTTTTCATCAAGATCCTGTGCACTGGGAAAATCAGCTCACAAAGGGATTTGAAAAGACACTGTGCTGAATATCTACCAAATTATTTAGGTAACAATGGAGTAAAGTTATGGATCTGTTAGCATTTCAATTACCAGATTCTTTTCCTTTGTAMCTGTTCTACAAGGCCATCCTCATCTTGAGGATGTCAAAAATAGGTTTTCATTTGATACAACAGTTTATGTGGGCTTAAATAATCAATAACCAAAGCTACAGTRAGGCAAATCAGTCTGTAAATAGCACTGGCATTGACAAAAGTCTTAACACAGAAAGCCAACACAAAATGAAAACTTTATCTATTAGTGGGTCAAGAATGTTATAAAAATGCGGACCAAGCACAACCCTGCCCAGTATTTTTCTTCTAAGCCTGACACCAACCACATGAGTGAGAGGAGTTCCACCACAGTGAGGGTACAGGTCAGTGTTTATCCTTTCAGGATTGCCGTGCCCAAACTTCAAGTCATGAAAAACCCATCTAAAATTAAGAGATTACTCAAAAAGTAAAGATTAAGAACAAGCAGTTGAGCTAACTCATCACTTCATGTTCAGTCTCAAATCTGTTTATTCCAGGASCTGGGGTTTTAAGGCATGAAAACTGTAACTGGAGAGAGAGGAAAGATCCCACAGAGTTGAAGGGAGCAGGACTGAAGGCTGCAGGCCCAGCACACCAACACAACTCTGCTGGGCCTGCAGGAACCAGAGCCTCTGCCAGTCTGAAGCCAGGGAAATCAGGAGCACATAATTAGCATTCCTTTAACTGGAACTGAGCTAATACACAGGCTACACCCTGTTCTGGTAGAAAAGAAGAATTGCAGAAGGAAGTTTTCTACACAAAAGCAAGGGCACTGCCCTGTGACCCATCTTCAGATCCTCAGGGCCCGGGAGCAGCGAAGGATTCTGTTGAAGTTTGGATGAATTGCATGACAAGGAAAGACAACACAGACTCCTGTGACATATTCAGGTGTTCAGTGGAAAAAAATGCAAGCAGACCTTGCTGCAGCAGGCAAAGAACTTTGATCTGTAAAAGACTACACATCAGAGAATATATTTTCATTTATGTCTTCAAAAGTCTTCATATGAAAAGTTTTGCTTCTGTGTGAAACRCTGGCTAGAGAAATTAGCCTCACTGGTAGAGAAATCCCCCTATTTTTAAAGGTTTATGAACATGTTCTGGTCTAATCTGAAGAGCATTTCTGATGTGGTATTTCTGACAAAATTATTTGAAATCCTTTTGGCCCAGAAGGCAATTCCTGAGTGCAGTGCCTGCAGCCCACTCCTCTGCAGCTCTGCTCACACATRTCTCCTCTGCAGCTCCTCCAGCTCCACCAAAGCAGGGCTTTCTTTGTTTTATTGGCTGCCTGGTGGGTTTTTACAGAGATTAGTTCGTTTATTTGCTTGTTTTGTTTTGTTTAAACCCAGAAGCCCTTTTCTCTGGGAAGGTAAAGTTTCTCAGGTTCCCAAAACCCCAGGCTGGATTTTTGAGGCCATTTTTTCCTGAGGTATGGTTTTCACAGCTTCTGAACCCAGCCCTGAGCTGATCTGTCTGCAGCTAGCACCATATCCAGGCAGTAATTGCCTGTCCTAGCAAGGCCCACCAGTCCCAAAGGATGTGTCTTTTAAGGCAAAATAACTTGGAGAAGGGACAATATGCAAAGTGACAGCAGATTAAAGAATGATGGAAATTAAAAGTTTAAAAAGCATGAGAAAGCAATTAACCAAGGAACAAAATGCTGTTTATAAGCATATAGAAGCTCAGAGTCTGTGACAGAATCAAAGTCTCCTGGAAAAAAAAAAAAAAAGAAAGGGAAAACAAAAAAGCAGCCGGGGAAACGACCAAAAAATGAAAGTTTTATCTTTTTTTTTTTTTTTTTTTTACAGGGTGTAAGATAAGTGCTATTTCAGCTTCCAATCCCAATACAAGGACACAGATAGGATATTAAAACAAGCAACACCAGAATAAAGTCAGGGAGGAATCACCAGCAGGGCTCCAAAGCCAGACTGGGCTCCATTAACAGTTCCTGCTTCATCCAGGATAAATAAATTGTCAAGACACTAATAAAATATTCAAATGAACTCTGAGAACCCAAATTTAATTGCTTCCTGGTCTGAAATGGAAAACAGATCAATAGATTGATCTCAYGCTTTGTTTAGTCTTAGGTGTCTCTGCATATTTTCCCTGGAACAAAGAAGCAGCAGTTTTTCTCTAAATCCTGGGGGACCTCTGCTCCTCTCCTCTGAAACAGGGAGATGAAATCTGTCAAACAGCTTCTAACAAAGCCCACCACAAAGGTTTGCTCAGGAAAACAGTCCCAGGTGAGAGCTGGGACATCTCTGCTCTCCTCATTGGGTGCAATGCCAAGTGCTCAAGAAATTCTAGCTGGAAGAAAGACCTGGCTGTTGGTTTGCAAAGCCAGTATTATGATGGGCTTCCACAAGATTAGACAAAGGCAGAGGGAATTATATTGGAGGTAAAATCATCTGGAGAAAGTCTAGTATCACAAGCAAAAATACAGCCTCCTTTGAAATAATCCAGGGTTTTTTTCACCCKTTTTAAAGTGACAGCAGGAAGAGAAGCTGTTAAATGGATGTGAACTCACCCCCAAAAATAAAATATTATMACTTTTTTCTCTGAGACTGTAGTCCATCTCCAGCTGAATGAAATATTATCATCACAGGATTGGTTATAACTGTGTGCTAAAATAAAGCCTGGCCCAGCAAATTAAAGATCTGTGCTCAATGACTTTAAACAAGATTTTAACCTTCTCTTCCCTCAGTGTCCCAACCTTTTTAAAAGGGTGAGGCACGTTTTGTTCAAAAACCTCAGGCAAAACCCAAGCTGTTGTGATAGTTATTAAAAAATTAATAAACATTTAATTAGGCTAATCTGAAAAGTTATTTCTAAACCCTTAATTCTGTGTAGATGAAAACATCATTTGTAACCAGACAACCATCTGAGTAGAAACCAATATAAATCAGCAAGAGCTATTCCAGTAACAGAAACTGTAGCTACATCATTAAGAACAATTTTAAATGCTTACAGCTTTCGTAATCACTTGCCTTTTATTTTCAAACTTTTTTATTAGAACATCGACTAGTCATTATCCTGGCACAGCTGAAGGGGGACAGAATCAATGCCCTGCTGGCTGTCTGCTCTGCTCTCTGTGATAAACACTGTCTCACAAGTTGGAAAAAATCCATTTTGATACTGCTTCCCAATTAGAGCTGTTAAATGCTTCTGGAACGACAGAATTCTGGTTGCTTTTACACCCAGGTGTGTCGCTAAGCTAACATTTTAAATTGAGCAGTACTGCACTGTTTCTAGTCARTTTCTTATCAAATTTCAAGCTAAGCAAATTTAATTGTCATCCTTTTCTTAGGACTCGATGCAGTTTGTGATGTCCCTGGTAACTTGTGGAATTCCAGTCCCTCCTGCTCACAGCAGCAGCTGAGTGGATGCACACACAGGAATGTGGCAGGAGAGCCCTTCCAACAAAGGAAATAAAACAAATACCAAARAAAAGCAGTGAATCTCAGCCAGGAACAGAAATGCCAGCCTCACCTAACCATCACAGAAGGCATTTTCTTAGAATCATGGCATGATCTGGCTCAGAAAGGACCTTTAAATTCACTTCAGTGCCTTGGCAGGGACACCTCCCACTGTGCCAGGTGCTCCCAGCCCCAGTGTCCAGCCTGGCCTTGGGCACTGCAGGGATGCAGGGGCAGCCCCAGCTGCTCTGGGCACCTGTGCCAGGGCCTCACACCCTCATTCCAGGAAATTCCCCCTCCTGTCCAGTCTAAGTTCAGCCTGATGAACTTCAGTTCCCTGCTGGCTGCAGGCACAGACCCCTCAGCCTTGGGGAACCTCCCTGGAAACCTCTCCAGAGTCGCCAGAACCTCCCTGGAAACCTCTCCAGAGTCGCCAGAACCTCCCTGGAAACCTCTCCAGAGTCACCAGAACCTCCCTGGAAACCTCTCCAGAGTCACCAGAACTTCCCTGGAAACCTGTCCAGAGTCACCAGAACTTCCCTGGAAACCTGTCCAGAGTCACCAGAACTTCCCTGGAAACCTCTCCAGAGTTACTCCAGATTTCACTGGTGAATTCCAAAAGTTCTGCCACTGTAAAAAAGTCAAAACAATATCTACCTGAGATCAGTTAAACAGCAGATTCTGAAATATCCTATACTCCTTAAAGACCATCTTGCACTTGAAATTGAAATATCTGGTTTTTCCTGCTGCACCAGTGAACTTGTGAAACACTTTTCTTTTTTTGGCTCAAGCTGACCTCTGTCCATGCTTCTCTTGCCCTCTCACCCTCTCTTCATGTTGTATTATTATGTCTGCATTAAGCTTATAGCTCTTCCCATTTGCAAATTCACTTAATCATCAATGTAAGTTGCCTSTAAGTTATGCATACTTCACTTTAATGAAACTGTATTTTCACATCTTAACAGTCTGGGTCACCAGCTGAAATGAATATTAAACACTGGAAGCAAGCACATCAAGATCTGGCTAATGGACCCATCACAAAGGAACAGGAATAAACCAACCAGCTCTAGTATTCTCTAAATCCTCTTCTCAGAGGGTTATGAAGAGAGAATACTAAAAAAATTGTAATTGTTGTTTTATTAACAACCCCAGACTTGTGTGAGAAGTGATCAGACTCAGCCTGCCAGGATGCTTGGTGTCTGCTTGGTGTACTCAGAGTGTTTAAAGCCACAGGAGCTCAGCAGCACCAAATTCCCTGAATMCCATTAATTCCCTCCCTGCACTGGGCACATCCCAGCTGCCGGCTCTGCTGCCAGCCCCTGAACCAGGAGCTGCCAATGCCCAGGCCAGGAGATGCTGTGCTGGTACCTGGAGCCCAGAACAGCAAAGTGATCAAAACCTGCCCCAGGAGAGGGCCAGGATGGGCTGGGCTCATTTCAGCCTTGTGCTGGGTGCCTTAAGGAAAAAACACAAAATTTGGAACCACAGAGTGTGGATAAGAGAATAATGTGTCATAAGGGCACAAGGCTCACATGCAGCATGGACAGATCCCCTCTTGTTTTACATTAAATTATTATTAACATTGCCCCAAAGATTTAACTGGAAAGGACAGAAAACCTGATTTCATCAGCCTCACAAGCATGAACTACCTTAAATCAGACCAAAGATTTTCTCCCCCAGATATTTAAGAAAAAACCATACAGGRTTGGTGTTCAGAAATGCTTCTTGAAGCATTTTTCTATAGTAACTGCTGTCTGTTTTCCTGTGGTAAATTTCTTTCTGCTGCTCATATTGGCTTTGATTCTTTCACWTGACGGTAAAAAATTCACATAAAGATTTTTGTAGGTGCTGATGATTGTGAGATTATTTGCCATTCGTCTCAAGAAAAAAAGGACAAAACTTTGCAGGCAAAATGCAGAGAGGACCCCATTATTCCACCAAGAGGAATGAAAGAAACTCTGACAGATTTCCCAGAGCTGGGCAGACCACAGGAACATGAACTRGCACAAAAACAATACCAGTGCACAAAACTGAAATCTTAGTCCAAAGTCAAAACAGGTTTGMCAGAGTAGCATRTCTTAAACAATTAACAGTGACCTCYCTCAGGTTTCAGAAGTACCAATGGCAGCTATCAGGAACATTTTAGTTTGTTAGGGGAGAATGGGAAGAAGCTCTAATTACTGCCTACAAATGTTTGCATTTGCGTTTGTATTGAAAACTGTTAATTACCTTGAATTGCTAGCAGGGTTTCATATGCTTTAGGGTCAAATAAGAATAAACACCTGTAGCCAATAAAAATTTCGTTGTCATTCACACCTCGGAGGGGCTGAACTGCTGCTGACTCAGCAGGAGCAGAAATGGAAGTGCTCTTGCAAAGAAGCTTCAGAAATCCCTGTTTTGGAGAGCACACACGACAAYGAACAATAAATCCCTGGGACAGGCTGTTTGGTGGGTTTGCTRTTTGGAAAAATCACTAACATCCAATAAGAAGGAGAAAATTCCCAAGCCCAGCATGATGATGTTATTTCAGCAGCTAAGCCTCGGAATTAACTTGTAATGGAAGTGCTCCTGGCACTGGAAAAAAGCCAAATTGTGACACTTAAACTTCCAAGACCTGTTTGCTGAACTATTCCCCCAGAACTGCAGCAAACCGTTGTAGATGTTTCATTTATTTTCTGTATCTGTTCAGGAATTTGCATCGACCTGTGTGCCAATAAAATTCCTGGAGAAGACGGATGGGTACACAAAAACCAGACAGCAATATTCCAGAGCTGCTGGTTGTCTCATTTTTTGAAGAACACACATAATTGTGGGATCCTTTGTCACTAAAAAACAACACCCTGAAGGAAGRTGTTTGTCTTTCTTTCAGGAACAAATTAGGTCACAGCCATGGAGCAGACAGTGGAGCAGCCTGAGCTGGATCTTTAATTAGCAAAAGGCTCACAGAATTAGCTCTGGGTTTTGTTTCTCCTTTCCCCCAGTCCTTTGGTTTATGGAAATGTGTGCTTACACAAGAATCAGATCACCAGGGCCCATTTGTGTCCCAGGGCTCACACTGATTGCCCACGACACCCATGGGATGGAACACCACCAGTGCACCAGCACTGCTTCCAGTTTAGTGATCATCTGCAGCAAAAGCAAAGTGGATTTYACATTCAGGACTATTGCCCCTCTTTCTGCATGCCCACTTCACTCAGGAGCAGCCAATTCACTGCACAAAATGGACAGAGAGCAGAGCAAAGGCACCAAGTGCTGCCCAGACAGTGCTCATGGCCCACCTCGGGCTCAGAGGGAGGATTCTGAGCCCCCTTTTCTGTGAATATTGAATTTCCAAGCAGTTTCCACCCATTCCATCCCTTAACACCGACCATAAATTCAGTTTGGTGCCCTTAATTTGCTGCATTCTGTGTTCCTRAGGAGCATTCTGCACTGCAGAATTTACTGCTCACTTGAAGACCTTCAATTTGTGCTCCTCAGACGAGCCCTGGCTGCAGTGCTGATTAAACATATTGCCAGTGTTTCAGTGACATATTTTCCTGGGCTCTGGAGGTGTGTGTGTCTCACTGCTGATGGTTTGTGAATGCTCATGAACTGATCCACACGCAAAGAACTGAAAAAGCCATTAAAATGTAAAGTGTGAGGCATCGGTAACAATGGCTTGGCAATGTTATGGCATCATAAAGAGGCAGGACAAGAASAGTCACCTCAGAAATGACAAATTTTGGAGAGGACCAAATCATGTGCAGTGGTAAAGGCTGGGGGAGAAAGCTGGGAAAAGAAAAGGTAGGGAGAAACAACATGAAAAAGGAAGTTAATAAGCATGATACTAATAWAATTATAATACAGAATAATAAAGACTGATGAGGCAACTCGAAGCAATTAGAACATACAAATCTAATGTTATTAAATAAATGCACAGGAAAAAAATCCACCCAATCGATTTCCTAAAGCAACAAAGGCAGTGGAAGGACTAAAACAGTGACAATGACAAAAAAAATTGAGACTAAAGCACGAACATCTGATCAAGAACCAGTAAGTTCTTATTGAAAAGACAACAAAAGTGTGAGGAGGACCCAGCTGGGGTAGGAGGAGGGGTCAGCAGGACAAGGAGTGCATCCCCTCCATGGCCACAATGGSAGATCTCATTTGAGGTACCTCAGCAGATGCACAGGAAATTGGGAACTAAAACAATTGTGCCACAGCAGGCATTTCAACAACAACTCTGGAGRTAATTTGCTCTGGGGAAAAACAAACAAATCACACCCACACCCCCCCAAATCAATCAATCAATAAATAAATCCGCACCAAAAAATAAATCCAGAAGCCTACACAGAGCTYAAATGTAAATTCCAGAACCTTTGACAGAAGTTCCCACAGAAATTTCACTGAGAGGTTTTTAGCTCTAAGGACTGAAATACCCCTTTCTTTCAGAGGTGTTTGGCATATGACAAAAAAACAGAATAGAAATATTCRTCTGTCACCACTTACAACTGTTAGATAACATATCTTAAATTTCCAGGGTTAGCAGGTTGTCATGAGCCCTATGTTAACAGAAGGAGTATTTTYTTCTTGAAGACACTTGCTATTCCTGGAAGTTAAACAAGATATTCCAATAAAGTAGAAAAGATCAAGCAGGAAAATTAATATTCCATCTCTCTTTCTATACTGATCTTCATGTTCTGTATTGCATAAGATTAGACAATCAAATCCTTTTTCTTTTTTGGGCAGACATTTAWATTCCAACTGTACCAGGAGAATTTTGGATCTTGATTAAATATGTTGTTAACTGTGCTTGCCACTCAGCACAAATTTGTGGATGCTTAATGTCAGAGCAACACTGAAATGGCCAAATTTGAGAAAAGTCACCTTTCYTTACAGAATCCTTCAGTTTTTTACAGAAAGATATTCAGGAGCTCTCCAGTGTTATTTTCTTTTTCTACTTCTTTCATCTTGCAGAGTCAATAAAACCTCTGCTCAAAAAGAAACTTGTCTTTTGCTCCCCATCCAAGCAGTTCTGCAGGGCTTCACAGCAAAGGCTTTTCCTTTTTTTAAACTATGGACACTGGGCTTCATTGCAGAATTCCTCCCAGGCTTTGGCAATAATAATTTATCTATAAAACCGGAATGGGTTCACAACCTCCGTGGTCATGCACGTGAGATCTTTCAGAAGGGATTTGGTTTCAGAAATGCTGGTAAGAAAAATAAAATTCCTATGGCCAGGAGCATTTCAAACAGAGTTTTTAAATGAATGCTTTTTCCCAAGATTGTGCAAGCTTCTTGATGATTTTTGAGATTTTTCTGCACACAAACCATTGTCCCCACTCAGTTAAATCTGACTGTCCCTGGTTTTGGCAAACTCTCCCCKCTGGTTAAACCATTGCCTACTAAGGGCAACAAACTGGGAAATTTAAACTGAAACTCTTTAGAAATCTCTCAGCATTCTACAACATTAAATGAACAGTAAAAATCAACTGCAAATCTTCCAAACCAAATGAAACCCAATTAGAGACTTCTCTTTTTATCCTTTGCACTGAAACAGCTTTGGAGCTTTGCTGATTCTCTTTCAGTGCCATGGAATGAGCTCCTCCCAGGTTTGCTCCTTGTCAGAGCTAACAGAAAACGCTGGGAGCACTATGGGCTGGTCTGGGGAGACTGGGGATGAGCAGAAGCACCACAAAACTCAGCACTCTGGAGCAGCAGGGAGCTCTGAAGGCAGAGCTGGAGTTTGGTTCTCCCTGCTCAGCAGTAAACCAGCAACACCCAGCCTGGACGTGGCTGAGAGCACTCGGGGCTCTGGGGACACCTCGGGGTCACACAGGACACAATTTGTGTTTTGTCCTCTCCCAAGGGCCTTGGGAGGTGCCCACATTCCCCAAACACCTCCTGAAGGTGCCCCATAACAAAGTAAACTGTGACTTCCTAGAAAATATGACTCAACTGAGATAATARACGTTCAGATCTGTTAAGATTCAAGAAAATACAGCATAAGATTCATTACACAGCAAAGTTCTGAGAAACACTTTATCCTAATTGACTGTTTGCAGGGGAATTCATATGGTGTTTTATAGTACAATTTTATGCATCATCAATTAGCAATTGAACCAGTTTCAAACTCTGAACTCCTGAAAGCTTCAAYCACAAAGAAAACTCTGCAGCCCACATTCATTTCAGAACAAGCTGACAGGTAATGCTGAACCTGTTACATCTCCTGAAAAAACTTATCCACATTGCTTCCACACACACAAAAACCCAACAAAGGAGCCCCACACAATYACAACAACTACACAAAAATAAAACCTTCCTCAAGCTGAACCATGCATTCTAAACAAATGGCATTTCAATTAGTGCTTTGGATTATTTCATATTTATCCCCTTCTAAAAATCCTCACCAGAGTTGCAGCAAACTCTTACTTTATATTCAAATTTACTGATTCAAAATCTTTATAATMCTGCTCCAAAGGCCCACAGGTATTGGTCCATGAGGTAACCTTGGTTTCTCTATCAGACTGGTTTATTGTAACAGGAATTGAGGGGAAGAAAAGACTCAAACACCAGAGAAATGGGAAAAATGCACAAATTCACAGCAGATTATCCCTGAGACAGCCTTCTCAAATTAAGCTAATGCAGTCTAACTAAACTTACATGGGAGTAACTATGAGCTCTTTATTAATATTTATTCACTGTGTATGATTTGCTCTCAAGGACAGAACAGTTAATGACTGGGCCTTGTGATCTGAGTCAGAATCAGGGCTGGCAAGAACAAAAAAAAATAAAGAAATCACACCACCACTTAAAGAAGATTAGTATGCACACTGATATTTTCTTCATTGTACCTTAGCACAGGAAGAAAACTGATCTCATACATCAGGAGCCCTGCACTGGYTTAGCAGCCATTGCAGCTATTAACAGAACTGACCAGTGCATCTGTTTCTGAATAAGAACAKGACAGGGGAAGAAAAAATGCACAACCCATTCCATTTCTAGCTTGGATTCCAATATTTTCTTTCCCCTTTCCAGCATTTTTATCAAATGACTATATTTTTTTTTACTTTGTAAACCTGTGTGAGAACAACTTGATGTTGGTACTGTACTTTATTCATATGAAAATGTCAAGCCAAGTAAGGAAGCAATAAAAGCAAAGGAGAAATATGCTGAGAATTTATAATGTGATCTTAGTAGGCATCTTGCTTCTCTGATGCTCAGTGTTGTCTGCAAAAATACAGAGCCAGATTAATGAAAGGTGTGAGAAGAAAACATCTTTCATGTATTCAGTTTTAACCAATAAAAGAGCTCGTATAGTACCAGCTCTCAGTACTCCACAAAACATTTTCAGCTTTCATTTCTATGTAGATAAAATAGCAAGTGCAGCTATTTAGCACTTTTCCATGTTATTTAAATGAATATTTTCCATGGYTATGTTTTTGTGGAGTGGTTTTTATGGGTTCAGGTGCAGCGCACAGGGATGGGGAGGGGGCAATGAGAACATTGCCCCAGGTGGGAACTGCAACCCCAGCCTGTGCCACAGAGCTCAGGGCAGCCAGAGGAGCTCAGGGCAGCCAGAGGAGCTCAGGGCAGCCAGAGGAGCTGCTCTCAGCATGTGGAATATTTCTGTGTCTGCTCTGGGTGCCCTGACCCCAGGGCAGCACTGACTCTGACCCTCATCCATGGAGAAAGTTTCCCAGACTTCAGGATAAACTGGAACCCACAAAAGTGTGAAATAGATTATAGAGAGCAGTGTGGGTGGATCACTTGGTGAGAAATTGAGGTTTTGGGATTTTTAGTGTGMTGTGGATGGCAGCAAGAMGGAGGGCACAGGGTGTCAMCCTGGGTTTGTTCTTCYTGCTGCTTCTTTGTACTTCTTCACYGGTTTGGGTGGCATTTTGTAATTGGGSAGAAAAGTCTGCATTGGTGGCTCTTTGGGATCAGTTATTGGGTTAAAAGGGAAAATAATCCAGGTGTCAGTTCTTAATTGGATAGTTTGGATAGTTTAAAAGCCCTTGTACCAAGATATTGTTGGCCATTTTGTGCCTTCTGGTGAAAAGCTGCAGAACTCACAGCAGTGAGACTGTTTTACTGGTAAGAAATAATAAACTCCTGAGTCCCAACATGAATTACTATCTCAGTGCCTTCAATGCAGACCCAGAGGAACCCACAGCTGGGACCCCCACACACACCAGCCCTGCAGAAAGAGCTGAGCCCAGCAGCAATCCTGGCCAGGGATGCTCCTCCTGCAGCACCTCAGCTCCCCTGGCTGCAGGCAGCACATTTCCCCTGCCTGAGCTCCTGTTTGGCACCTCCTGCTGCTGGCCAGCTGAATGCTTCTAAAAACTCAGGGAAAAGCTCCCCAGGAATGCAAGCAGCACCCAGGGAGCTCCATGTCTCACTCTGAGAGCCTCAGCCAGTTCACTCCTCTCTGCTCAAGACTGAAAAAGTCCAGTTCAAGATTCCACTCAGTTTAGCCAAGATTATTATTTCCATTTTGATTTTTACTTCCACTCCTTTTTCTCTCTTTCTTACCCAGCACCTTCCACCCAACATTTTTGATTTCTCTGTTTGTTCATCTTCTTCTGTTCTTACAGGTGTATTCCACATCCTATTAGTCACTGTCCCCTCTGCACTCCAAACTCAGAGCCCATCTCACCTGTAAAATCTCTGCACAATCCTTACAGCACAAGGCAGGCAAATCCTCCTCTCCCACCAACACAATCCATTAGTTACAAACTGTTTCTGAGATGCAGAACTGAGAGCAAGAAAGTTCAATTCTGACATCTGTGTGCTTTCCTGCATATTAGCACTTCACTGTTGGTTGCCAGCAGTATTAATTTGATTGTGCTTCATGAGAGACTTCCCTTTATATTGATGTGAGCTACTTGAGTTAAAGACAGAGAGAATTTCTTCCCTGCCCGCCCCAGCTCCCCTTTTCTGTGCAATGCAGAACACRGAGTATATTTATAATTGCTTCTGGTCAATAACAATATTTCTACATCTTGGCCTGAAGAGAGAAGCTGGAAGTTCCCAGGATGTGATATTGAGAAACAGCTTTGTTCAATGCCTCACTGTCACTGGGTGGAAATCAAACTTACAGTTTATTATACTGACTCCACTCTTAATAACAACTCTGGACAGTTTTACAAATCTCCCCAACTGGCAGCAGAAAACTCATCCTGAGAGGTCCAAAAWAAACCAAAKCAAAYCCAAKAAACAGCCAAAAAAGCCATCTAAAGCTGCAGCTTAGAACTCCTCTAAAAAGAAGGAAAATAATGACCCATTTGAAAAGCATGCTCAGTACAACTCATCAGACACTGGTTGAAGATAACAGAATATGCAGGGAACCTCAGAAGGGAGACACTGTGCATCTGCTGTCTGAGTTAACAATATTCCTTTCAAAACCTGTTTCATGGGCACAGGCAGTAATCAAATAAATATTGATATTTGCTTATTCGTGGCTGAAAACCAGAACAGGGATTACAAACACAATTTTTAGGAGCAGTAAAAAAAAAAGCCAAGATTTTTTTTTACAACAGTGTTAATGACATTGAYTTCAGTGTGCATTAATGCCCAGGTGTTGGAACAGTTTGTAATAGGAATAAAACAACACAGAGCAGAGATCTCCAAAGCTCTGCTCAGAGCACACTCCCATAATTCTTTTATAGTTAAGGGCTACTCCCAGGAAAGATGGCATGCTCAATAAGAGCAAGATAAGGGCACACACAAACATTTTCCTTCCTTTATGTTCCACAAAAGCTCGCTGAGCATCTTTAAAAAGGGCACTGAATACATCTTTCAAAGTTCAAATACTTCTGGAAAGCATTAGATAAAATATTTGCTTAACAATCCAGGAACAGATTTCTCATCCTCTGACAAAAAAAAAAACACAACAAAACACACTAACAAAACCCAAAACCCACCAGCCACCCCCTAAAAAACCCCAACAAACCTCACCAAAATAAAAAGTATGGAAATTATCTAGTAAAAAACCCTAAATCTGAGAATATAATAGAATAAATTTGATGTAAGAGGAAATGTATTTTATAAATTCTCTACTCTAGGGTACAACTAGGGTACAACAACTGGAAACAGGAAAGAACCACACAGACAATCAGAAAGTGGGAAGGCAGTAGGATAAACTGGATTGAGATATCCCTGCTAATATTCCAGTTAATGTCCCCATTTTGGGCAAGCAGTGATTGCTCCATTCTTCCTTTCACAGCCCCCTTTGAGGGGCCCATGCTGCTGCCCAGCAGCTTTTCCACCAAAATAACGTTCAGATGTTGTAAATGGCACATCGCAAACCTTTCACCTGCCCAGTTTTAGCCAGATAAGCACTTACTGTCCCTCTGTTTCAAACTCTGCAAATATATGTCAAGAAAATTTATCTACAACCAGGGAAAAACTGTTGTCGTCTTATTTCAGGGGGTACATGCTGCTATCTCTTATCACAAAAGTTCATACCTGCTTGGTGTTTCTCGTGGGCATCTCCTCAGAACACTGACTCTGTCTCCTCACAAAGCAGCCAATGACCCCAGCTCCCTTCTCAATACCACCCAACTCTTTTATAATCTTTTCTCATTGGGTACACTGTGGCCTGTTAAAGTCAGGCCTGTTCCTAATCTTTGATAACTGGCCCAGCTGCAACTCCTTAGGGGTGAGATTACTTTCTACATTATCTTTATTTTCTTATGCTCTATCCCCTCAACAGGAAACATTTCCTTCTCCACTGGTACCTGAGAAACCTCACGTACCTGGGCATGCTGACTGCTAACGGATAACTCTGTATGCTGGTGACACTGTGATCTGCCTCAGAGGCATTCTGAGAGAGGAAGGAAGGMTTTACCTTGATGGAAACAAACCCCAGCAGTCAGCAGAGATGTTAATCAGTGTGAGAGGCACAGTTAGGGCAGAGGTTTGTGCCACATTCTGCTSCACTGCTAGCACAGGGTAATGAACAGGATCAGGTCACACCATCTCTGTGCAGAGCCCCCAGAACCACTGATTTCTTTTTGRCATTATTTGCCAACTCTTCTTCTCTCTCCTTACACATGCAGAGGATTGTATTGGGAAATGGCTTTATTTAATTACTGAACTTTTTACACCCCTCAGTGCCAGTTATTCAGCTACCAGAATCTTGTATTTATTTCTTCCTGGCCCGTCCCCCAGGGACCTTTCCAAGCAGGTTGGGAACAGAAGAACCCCACTGGTTTATAAATCAAACGTGCAGCACAAAAGCAGCACATCAGCCCAGGGAATCAGTGCTCAAGGAGGCCAGGGCAGTTTGGGGTGTTCACAGCAATGACCCRGCTCACAGGCACTGTGACTGCAGAGTACAGCAATTAAAGAGTGGTTAATTGTGTAACAAACACCACTTGAACACACTGAGGATAGAGTCTTCTCAGCAAACAGAAAGAACTGAGCTGTGCTGCTCCCAGAGCAGAGGGATGAGTTTAACCAGGGAAGGGCAGTGAGAGGATGGAGGGATGAGGGATGGATGGATGGATGGATCTGTCGATCCATGGATGGAGGGATGGGAGGGATAGGTGGAGGGATGGGATGGAGGGATGGATCTGTGGATCCATGGATGGTGGGATGGATGGATGGAGGGATGGAGGGATGGATGGATCTGTGAATTCATGGAGGATGGATGGATAGATGGATCTGTGGATCCATGGATGGATGAATGGATGGATGGATGGATGGATCTGTGAATCCATGGATGGAGGGATGGGATGTATGGGATGGTGCTGCTCCAGGAGCACAGCCCACACTGCAAACAGCCTGCTCCCCTCTGTGCTGACCTTTCCTGCCGTGCAGCAGCAGCAGCAGCTCCTCTCRCCAGAGCTCTAATGCAGCCAAATGAGTCAGAAAAACCTTCCTGTTGCCCTGGGCAACTGCATGCATGGCTTTGTTTTTGTGGCCATGAAACTTTCTGTAACGTTTCTGTTTGGGTGCATGGCAAAGTGCAGATCCATCCTTGGAATCCCAGCATTAAGCAGCATTTCTCATTAGCACCCACTTAACATAAAGATCATTTACAAGCCCCTTTTATTGTTACAGACAGGAAAATTCATTTCTACAGGAATTTCCTCTAGAACCTGCAATCATATTTCAGAAACTATCCAGCCTGTGCTCAAAACAAAGTTTATAGTCCATTCTTATTTTCACCCAGTATTGAATATTTAGATGTTAATAGTATTACATRTCATAGCTTTTTTAGTTCTGCCCTATCCATCTGTAAATAAGTCATGGGAAGTAAAAAATATGATTTTCCCTTTCAAYCTGAGCTGTCACATAATAAAATATTTCATCGCATTTGATTGCATTAAGAATCTAACTTTCAATGTATACCCTCACTCCCAAATTTCTGAATATATGTATGTTGAAATTAAGCAAGTGTGACATAGTTCTTGGTTCCCTTGAGAACAATATTCAGAGCTCATTTGAGTTGTGACCTGCTTATGCTGCCAGGGAGTATTAGTATTTTTGCTGGATCTTTAGAATAGAGATATGGAGTGAAGGACAAAGGCAAAAAATAAGACTCTAAATTCACAGATGAAAAACAGATGAGATATTGCTCTGTTTCAGAAGGCACTGTTGGCTTTTTATAGAATCTGCCCCATTTGGTAAGCTCTGCTGAAGAGATTACTCTCTTTCATAGTAAAATGCTTTAGGTGAGCTATGCATGGAGAAACCAACAACACAACGTGTGGTCCAAGGTGTCTAAAGAGGTTTCAATGAAGAATTAAGGATGGAAATGAGCTTCAGGGATTATTTTGCACACTGGATGGCAGCTCAAAGTGGAACAGAACCACCCATCCCACKAGGCTGCCTTTTGTCTCCTGCCACAGCTCAGTCACAAGGAGCATCCATTCCATTCATAAATGGAATTTCTGCTGTTGTCAGCACAGGGCTGGGCACAACTGAACTCAGTGGCTTGTTCKTTAGAACAAGCAGTGCTTAAATATCTATTTATCTTTCCTTCACCCCAATCTGACTGCTGAGCTTTCCATCTGACATGTCACCCTCTCAGTCCACTGCCAACCACAAAACCCACACCTCTGGACACAGATTTCAGGATTAGGCTCTCTGTATATCAGGATTAGGGTCTCTTTCTTTTCCCTCCAATCTTCCTGTGAGTTCCAGGCAGGATTAGGCCAGGGAGCAATTCTCCATCCCTCTTCTCCACCCTGCCATGGGTTCCATTTCCTCTCCTCCAGTCCCTTCCTTACCCCGGCTGCTGAGCTGATCTGAGCTCACACACATTCCATTTCCACTGGTGCCAGTTCATGCAGGGACTCACTGCAGGGTTTATCCCACTTCTGAAGTAAATAAGCATTTACCACACGGGAAAGTTGTGTTTCCATAACAGAAATTACATTTCAAAATCTCTTCCCAGACAAGCTGGGCTTGGGAAGGTTTGAGGCCCTGCCTGGCTGACAGTGCAAACCTTGGACCTATGGATCACCAAAATAAACTCTGCCTGAGCTGCAGCTCACTGAAACCTTCCTCAGCTCTGACCTCCCTCTGGGCCCAAGAACAAAAACCAGAGAAAACAGCGAAAATCAGAGAAAATCAGGGAAAATCAGAYAAAACCAGWGAAAATCAGAGAAAATCAGGGAAAATCAGAGAAAACCAGCGAAAATCAGAGAAAACAGTGAAAATCAGAGAAAATCAGGGAAAATCAGAGAAAACCAGGGAAAATCAGAGAAAACCAGCGAAAATCAGAGAAAACAGTGAAAATCAGAGAAAATCAGGGAAAATCAGAGAAAACCAGGGAAAATCAGAGAAACCTGTTAGCCACTGCTTGGATGCAAAGGAGTTTTCCTGCAGTGCAGATTATCAATACATTTCTGTTCAAGCAGCCTCATTTTTAATACTGCACTGAATAATCTTAAGCTTATTAAACTGCCTCATGTTACAAGAATAGACAGCTGTAGTCAAACATGAAAACGAGTCAAGGAAAAAAACCAAACCTGTTTCTCATAAGAACTGCAAATATGAATGTGTTCCTYTTAGTTTTCACAACATATTTAAGTTTGTCTCTCTTGTCTTCATTTTTTTTCCCACCAAGAGGGAACAGTGGACTTGTTGCTCCTGAATAGGGATAATTTATGATTACCTTGTTTAATTTTATTATTTTGCTGCCTTAAGTTCTTGTTTACAATGCCTTTTCTGCAGCAGAACAAAAATCCCTTTAAAGTTCAACCTGCTAAATTAATAAACTGTGTTCTCAGTTTTAGTTCCATGCTAAATGGAGCTGCATAAAATTGTTATAACACACCCATAAAACAGCAGCAGATGCAATATGTTCAAAACGATTATTTTCCTTTAATTTTGTAAACATACAGAAAGTTTGCATTATAGCCTACCCTTAAGCACATCCCTGCTGTAAATTAAAGATGTGCCAAATCAGCTCCAAACACATTTTGCAGTAAACAAACAATGAGACGTGGGCACTGCAAAATGAGAGCAGCAGAGGAAAAAGCTGTGGCCAACACAGAGCAAASCATTTGACAAATCCAGAACCATTTCTGCATCTCTGTGTGTTTGGGCACCACAACCATGCTGTGATCAAGGTTTTACACAATGTGAATMTGGTCTGCAGGGGTATTTCACACTGAAGACAATAAGAAAATTATTATTTCACTCCCCAGTTTTATCCTCTGGGACTCCAGTGAAGGGTCTCAAAGGCTCAGGAAATATCTGAGATGGCAGGGTACAAAATAAAGTGGAATTGACCCAAAGAGGATTGTGTGCCAAAGAATGAGGAGTTGTGTGCTTTTATTAGCAGTAACAGCAAAGTTTCTGTGTGATAGACAGCTCTGTCAGAAGTCCATTAAAAAGTTCCAGGATAAGTTATCTGCTGATCAGTACAAAACTGAGTAAACTAATATGAAACCTAACTATTGTATAGATTATACACTAAATACTAAGGCACAAACCATCAAAATCTCTGAAATATGTAGAATCAGCTCTAGAAGAAGTAAATATCCAAAGGTAACAAGAGAACACACACATTTCTGTGTGCTTTCATGCTTCCAGAACAAGTCCATGGCTATATATAACATTTGCATATGTTTTTCAAAAGATACATTCACCACCCTCATCTGCTTTAACTTAGCATGGAGAAAGTGTTCAAAATTCATGCAGTGCTTCATAAATTTGGCAACACTAAAAATTGATCCAAGCCTCAATCAAGGTAACAGGAGATTGTACACTGACCTCAATTAGCCTTGCATCAAGCCTTAGGAGAATGACCAGTGTTCTAAGCAGTCATTATCTGTGGGTACAGGCACAGAGAGCAAACCATGAGCACCCCCAGAATGGGCAGAGTTACTCAAAATGAACACAAGAATAGCCACATCTTTTTTTTTTTTTTTTGTTTTTTGGTTAAACAATGATTTCATTAAAACTCTGCTAAATCACGCTTGCCCTATTGCTGAACTAAACCTCAAGGTAATATTACAAAAAATTATATACCAAGAGAAAAGAAAACAGAGTTGGTGACCTGGAGCAGCTGCAAAGGCAGCTCAAGGTTCTGAGTCAGACTGAGCTCCTTTCCCCTCTCCTTTCCTCTCCCTTTCCCTTTCCTTTTCCCCTTTCCTCTTTCCCCTCCTTTCTCCTTTCCTTTCCCCTCCCCTTTCCTTTCCCCTCCTCTCCTTTCCCCTTTCCTCTTTCCCCTCCTTTCTCCTTTCCTTTCTCCTTTCTTCCTTTCCTTTGTTCCTTCCTATCTCCTTTCCTTTCCTTCCTTTCCTTTCCTTTCTCTTTCCTTTCCTTTCCTTTCCTTTCCTTCCTTTCCTTCCTTTCCTTTCCTTTCCTTTCCTTTCCTTTCCTTTCCTTTCCTTTCCTTTCTTTCTTTCTTTCCTTTCCTTTTTTCCCTTTCTCCCTTCCCTTTCCCTCTGACGGTTTTGCGCTCCCCTGCCCCTGTTCCTCCTGGTGGGCAGCCACACAGGCTGTGCACACCCTGGGGAACAAGCAGGCAGTGCTTTTGTGTCACACCCCAGTCCCAAAATGACCCTGAACCCCTCCAAAAAGCAGCAGCTCCCTGGCTAAGCCTTGCTCCACACCAAAATCAGTGTTTGAGCCCTGCCTGCTCTCTCTGGGTATGGCCTGGCAGCTGCTTAAGGCCAATCCTGAGCTCCCAAATCCAGGGTGAGTGACCACAGCTGACTGCCAGAAGCACCAAGGAAGAGCTGTCACCACGGCCAGAGAAGGAAATTGAATGTTAATTATTTGCCATTCGTTTCTCCTTTCAAGGAAAAATTGCTGGCTTGCTGGGATGGTTAGAACAGCAGGAGCAGCCCGTGGTTCTGGCCCTTCATCCAAGCTGCATTATCCCAGGTTCAGGGTAGTCACCTGGTAAATGAGGTTTAAAAATCCTGTTTTATCAGACAAAGAGGATATGGACAAATTGTCAATAATTTTTCTGTATGTGGGTGCTATGTACCACTCAAAAGATGCCAGTTCAAAAAGGTGCCTTCTGTTTTTCTGAGCCTCTGGCTCTTACAGAACCTTGTCAATGGAAACAGGAAATTTCTTCCAAGGATGTGCTCTTGACTTCCTCTTGCACTAATTCTTCCTGAGCAGTGAGAGTGCTACAACCCCTCAAATACTTCACACTGCCATCTCAACAGATCACTTGTGAGATGCCAGGCCCAAGGAACGTCCTTAGCATTCCTGATGAGACTTCCATAAATTTACAAGTTAAATCAGTTYTGAAGAAATTGTTCCTCTCACATTTCAAAGACTATTTTTTTATYGAGACACACACACACTCACCACAAGAAGAATGTAATGAGAATTTCTTTTATTCATGAAGAAAACAAAGGCAGAAAAAGTCACGTTTGAAAATATAACCAGTTTGAATCAACACATTAAGGAATTTCTGGCACACACTGGGAAACTGGGGGGAAAGAGGAGGAAAACAAGAGAAACATCAAACCTCCAACATCTATAGAGCACTACACAGCTAAGCAATGTAAAACCTCAGCAACACTAATAAATACAGGCCTTGTGAAATATGGGATGTATACATGAATTAGAATGTGGGCATTTGTGCTTTGGTGTAGGGAGTGAATAAAACACAAAGCACAGTGGAAGGAGAAGCTACCCCTGCGCTCGGGTACAGTCACATTTGTATTTTTGGGCTATTTCAGACTTCAGTCAGCTCAGAACAAARCCCTACACTCCATCCCAGTGGAAACCATAATTTCTGGCAATTATAATGGACAAAATATGGTYATTTGCTCAGTAGTTTGCAGGGAAAGAGGAAGATCCAATTTCTAAACCAGCCTGTGAGGTGTTTAACCAGCCTGTACCCAGTGCCCTGAGCTACCAACTGCCACAACACAAAATACTGGAACCACAAACTGTTCCTCCCTYACTTACACCACAAGAAACCCTAAGCACTGAAATTCTTCCAATTTGCCAGAGGCTGAGGCTTTTCTCAGCTGCAAGGTTAAATCCTGGCAGCAKTGCCATTGGTAGCAGATTAGATTTAATCACCTTGTCCTGACACCCCCTTGTTTTAGAGGGGAGGGAAGAAAAAGCTCCACACCTACACTGAACTCCAAAGGACATGGACATTAATCATAGCTTATTTTTTAAAAAAATTCTTTTGGATAAATACAGGTTTTAATTATCCAGGTCCTGGTTTGTTCTGTTTGTTTCCTAATTAGAGAAAAATGGCAAGTCTCCCAACCTAAGCTCTTTGCCTCTGAAGAATTTAACAATACATTTGGACAGGCACATATATTTATTTGGAGGCTGCACAATGAATAAAATCCCACTTGCACTTAACAGAGCAAAGTTTGCCAGAATTCAGTGTGTGAGCCAAGGCTCCACACTCTGCTAATGGCAGAAATAGCTCTCCCTGCAGTCCAGCAGTGGATTATGAGCATTGCTGAATGTGCCTGGAAACACCCACAACACCTGTTGTTTATTATGAGTGGCTGCGCTGAGAACAGACATGTTTCAACTGTGAAAGAAGGAAAAAGAAGAAAAAAAAAGGAGGAAAAAAGAGAAAAAAGTTTGTGAGTGGGGAAAAAAAGAGAAAAAAGTTTGTGAGTGGGGAAAATAAGGACAAAGATGGTAACTGTGATTCATGAAGTGTTTCTGCTGAAGGGACTCAACTGCAAAGTGCAGCATCCAATAACTTTCACCTAAATCCCTCAAAACACAAGAACTTTCTGTGAAGACATTTAAAGATTTTTGGTAAGGCAGGTTATCAAGCAAAATGAGGTGAGGAAACTGAAGGAAGCCAGGAGCAAAGCCAAGAAATCTCAATTCCAGTGACAAGGCAAATGACCAGAATTCTGTACTCAGTTAAACCCTGACTAACTCATGCTGTGCACAGAAAATTCTCTCTGAGTATTTAACCAGGGTAGAACTAACACCAGGACTCCTCCTCCAAGTTGCACAGGATTGCAGCTTTTCAGCTTCTACTTGCTGAAATGAGAACACTGAAACACCACCAAAGAACAAGGATGAGGATGCCAGCACCCTAAATGACAATTTACTCAGAAAGATAAAAACCAACCCAAACCCCACAAACACTGAAAGCCTCCCACTGCTTTTACCAGTAATGACAATGAGATCTGACTCCTGTGGCCTTTCCCTCCTCCCATTTGTTTGGGGTGAATCATTTCCCTCAATGCTCCCCCTTCTCCACCCTCTCCCCATCTCCAAGCTTTTTCTTGAGAAAATCTTTCTGCAACTGGCACGGGCAGCTGCAGCATTTTGCTCTGTGCAAAGCATCATTTTTGCTCTGTGCAAAGCATCATTTCTGCTCTGTGCAAAGCATCATTTTTGCTCTGTGCAAAGCATCACTTTTGCTCTGTGCAAAGCATCATTTTTGCTCTGTGCAAAGCATCACTTTTGCTCTGTGCAAAGCATCATTTTTGTCTGTGCAAAGCATCATTTTTGTCTATGCAAAGCATCATTTTTGCTCTGTGCAAAGCATCATTTTTGCTCTGTGCAAAGCATCATTTCTGCTCTGTGCAAAGCATCATTTTGCTCTGTGCAAAGCATCATTTCTGCTCTGTGCACAGCTTTTGAGGTGCTGATGGAGATGATGCCAGCATGAACTTTGACTTTATTCACCCCTAGCAGCAGGACACTGATCAGATCTCAGGTGCTGCCCTGACTTTTGGTGAAACAGGCCATGGGCARCTCTTTCAAGAGGAGCAATTCAATMYCACTGCAGATCTGACAGTGGTTATTTCTTTTTCCTTGAAAGCAGCCAGACCAGCCCAGAGCTCCTGTGCACAGCACAAATTCTGCTGTCCCAGGATCTTTGTTATCCAGGTATTGTTATCATCCACTCTGKATTGTGAGAAATGAAGCCCTGCACAGAAAAGACATTCACAGGAAACCTGCACAGATCCAGACTTTCAAATGAGACCTCCAAAGCCTCCCAAACATCCAATCTGTGAGGTTTGCTCCTCCCTTTCTTGGCAAAGGTCCTCAGTAAAAGGAACTTTCCTGGTTTTATTCAAGTTAAAGTATTAAAAAGGTCCTGTCCATCTGTACTCAGCCTGGGACAGTGCCTGTCAGTGCCTGGGATCCTCTGCACATCAGCCTGGGCTCCTACTTCAGTCTTTTCTTTTTCCAGCTTTTCTAACATTATTCCAAATTAAACCATATTTTCCCCACTTCTTGTACCCTGCAAACAACCATCACATTAGAATGTTCACCTCAATACATTTTCAATATTTCTGTCTCCTACAGCACTCTCTGTGTATTCCCCCAATTCTAAAGCTGCCTTTGCACCTCTCTCACCCAGCATAAAAGGAAGCAACCCCATTTTATTTGTGTTTCTGTGTGACTTGGCTTTGAGTCTGGCTTGCTCACTCTCGGCTGCAAGGCAGAGCTGCTCAGGGCTGTCAGCAGAGCAGAGTCAGGCTGAGCTGGGCCATGGTTTATGCAGGTGGGGCAGAGCTGTCAGCTCCCCTGGCCTGGCACTGGGGCAGGACGCGCTGCTGGAAACCCAGATTCACCACATGACAAATCCAGCTCCACTCCCGAAACGACAGAATGCAATATGCAATTCAAAAAACACATTTTCAGTAGCACAACAGCAGGATAAATAAATTGGGACACAATCTATATTAATATTGGAAGCCTGAAAGCAGACTGCTTATTTCTCCCATTTAGATTCATAACAGAGGCTAAAATGTTTTGCTTAAACAGAGACACAATAAAGAAAAAAACCTGCAGTTTGATTTATGATTTAAATAGAGACCACATGTATTCTAATATTACTATTTATTAGAATTTCCCACAACTGTGACAGAATCTAATACCTTCAAAACACCAAAATGCAGTTTGACAAAGCTCCCTCCATTCCATCCCTAGCAGGATTTATGTGGCTGAAGTTGTACTTGGGTTATGAAATGATGGTTTTGCCATCATTCCCCAGCAGCACCTCAGTCCTCTGATGAAAATCAGGATTTGAATACTGTGGTGGTCCAGACTGCAGCTCCTGTAARTGCTGATCAATCAGGGAGGGAAACWGAGTCCTGCTCAGCTGCCAAGGAGAGAACCCCACACCAAAAGCAGAGTTTGAATCCTCATCTTGCTCGGGGACTCCAAATCTTGCTGCAGCAGCTTCTTGCTGACACCACCAGAACTATCTTYGGAGATACTTAACTTTTATATAAASTGGGTATAATTCCTGCATGATGCAGGTTGTAATGCTTAGAAATATTATTTTTGGCACTCTCTGAAGTTTACAAGCAAGATAMCTACAGCTGAAGAACTGCCCAAATCAGCTTAATATAAACTGACCTTAATACAGGGGAAGGATGGGCATTAATCTATTTGAAGAAATTCAGGGAAGGTTCTTTAGCACAGTGAGCTTCCTTAACATGCTCTGTCCTGCAGCCTCCTCTTCTCACTTCACAGGGTTTGAAATAAGTCATGCACACAAGAACCACAGACAACTAAGAAGAAAACTTTAAGAAAACTTAAGAAGAAAATGGCTGGGTTCAAGTTTCCTGAACGAAGAGGAACAAAAATTTGCCTATCATCTCAAAAATGTCCCCATCCTCTCAAAAATGTCCCCATCCTCTCAAAAATGTCCCCATCCTCTCAAAAATGTCCCCATCCTCTCAAAAATGTCCCCACCCTCTCAAAAATGTCCCCATCCTCTCAAAAATTTCTCCATCCTCTCAAAAATGTCCCCATCCTCTCAAAAATGTCCCCATCCTCTCAGAAATGTCCCCACCCTCTCTGCTGTTCCCTGTCAAGGCTCATGCCCATATCTCTGTGTGCATTTCCCTGCTCCATCCCTGCCCTGTGCTAGAGCACACCCACCCTGCCATCAGACTGACCCCAAAAGGAGAATGCACGGGCACAAAAAGGGAATTTAATTGTTTCCCTTCTTGGAGGTGCCTCTGCCAGGGCAGATACCATCTGACATCAGCTGGAAAACGCACAGGGACAGCTTTTCTGCAAAGGCAGCCACTTCTTCCTTCAGAATGCAAGAAGGGAATCATCAGTAAACTTGATATCTGTGTTATTCATTGCTCCTGTCCTGGCAGAGATAAAATGTACAGCACTGTGGGTATCATTACACAAACATTTAAGCACCTGTGAYTGTGGACAGTGGTCTGATTCCTGTCCAAGTACCAAACCTGCATCTTACACACAATGGAGTTGCTTTTTGTTTTTTAAATTAGTGATGTGGAGATTGTAAATAAAAACAAGGAAGGAGTGTTTTTCTGCAAATAGTAAATATGTATTTCGTATGGTGTTTGCTGAAGATTCTGCTTTCAMATGAGTAATTCACTTTTAATGCATTTACTCCARGTTCTGAGTAACYTCAGACTTTAAGGAAGGCTCTCCATCACTAACCTYCAGACAACAGCACTAAGTGGGCTTGAGACATTCAGGATTTTCTCTCATTTTATCCCCAACAGCACTAAGTGGGCTTGAGACATTCAGGATTTTCTCTCATTTTATCCCTAATCTCCCTTTTTCAGGGACTTCTGAACTATATTGGTGTCAGTGAAATACCAGTGCATGCCATCCCAAACTGTTCTGCTAACCACATTAAAACCAAAGTTCCAAATAAGTAACTATCTCTTGTGAGACAGAGTGACAGAATTTTTTTCCCCAGTAGAAGATGAAGTGGGTAACAGTTGCTTGGGTTTTTTTTTTTTTATGGACATGTTCAGTGACATGTTTATGAAAATTAGATATTAAAAGCTCAGCACCTAATTCCTRATCTTAAATAAATTCTCACAATTCTCAAGGAGAGTTATGGAATGTTCTGTTTCCTTGAAAAACAGCCCACTACTCAAGTCAGCTTTTTTTTTCTTTAGGAATATATATAAATTATATTTGAAAATTTTTCAGGATGCTCCCTCCTTTTCCATAGCTCCAAACAACTGACAGCAGTCCTTCAGAGTTTCAGATGAAGCTGAAGGAGTTTTGTACAAGCTGGCACTTCATTCTATGTACACCTGAACTCCTAAAATAAAACCAACTTTCCTATTTATTTACTTCTCTGAAATAAGCACCAGGCCATGAATCTGCAAGCAAATGGTCAATTATAATTCTCCAGCTAATGTAGAAAGTCCTCATCATTTCATTTTCTTGCATATTATAATGATAGGGACAGGGCAAGTGCCTCAGTCATTACTCAGCCTGATCAAAGAAATCCAAGCTGGGTACAAGGGAATGYCACTCTCCAGTCCAATTCTGCCTTGGAACCCATTGACCTCTTCCTTCTGAGAGCTCCAACAGGTTTGGMTTTTTATTTAGATCCAAGGTTCTTTCATTATCAGCGAGTTTATCACATGCTGCTCTGAAAATGTACTCTCCACACAGGCTGTAGTTAGCTCACAGATTAAACAGGAATCTTGTATAGGTTGGACAAAACATCACTGTGGAGAATAAGGAGGTCATCAGTGATGGAAATGTAATTCAGCAAGAGACCTGTCCACTGCACAATTACAAATTAAGGCTTAAAAGCCACACATGACAGGAGCAAAACCCCATGCACGCCTACTGATAAGCAAAAGCAGTATTTTACTTTAATACCTCTGTAACACCTCAGGAACATCTCCCTCCATAGGAAACCCAACTGAACTGGGCACAGGAGAGAGCATGGAGTGCAGCTAAGGGTCAGAGGAGAGAAACTGGGAACAAATTCTGACCTGGGAGGAAACTGCTGCCCGTGTTCTGTGTGTGCACAAAGGCTTTTTACAGAAGGGTTTGCAAGCACATGCAGGGACAGGACACAGGGGATGGCTGCCCATGGCCAGAGGGCAGGGCTGGATGGGATGTTGGCAATCAGGAATTGTTCCCTGGCAGGGTGCTGAGGCCCTGGCACAGGGTGCCCAGAGCAGCTGGGGCTGCCCCTGCATCCCTGGCAGTGCCCAAGGCCAGGCTGGACATGGTTTGGAGCAGCCTGGGACAGTGGAAGTGTCCCTGCCATGGCAGAGGGTCTGGAACGAGATGATCTTCAAGGTCCTTTCCAGCCCAAGATGCAATTTCAGGCACTGAAATTAGAGATGCCTAAATTTACTTTCCTACATAATTTATTATGAATATTCAGCATCTCTGTATTGCTCCCTTTTTTCACTCTTCACACAATACACACATTTTCATTTGCCCCTCCATCTTTCTAAGAGCCTGCCCAGAAGTATGCAAAGAACAGCACAGCTATGCTTATTTATTAATAAAAATTAAGGAATGGAATGTGATCCAGGGCACAGGATGTTTTAATAGAGGAGCCTCGGGCAGCAGCAGCACATGAGCAGAGTACCCTCCTTTTAGTCAAGCAATTTATAATGGATTGCACAGCCCCTGTGGGAGCCCAGGGCAGCTCTCTGCAGCCAGTGCAGGGGCAGCAAATACAAATGCTTTTTGCACATGTCTGCAACACTCCTGCCAGTCCTAAAGTGGGGAGCTCTCTGTTTATCCCTCCCGAACAAGAATTATAAAAAAATAAACCAAAACCAAACAGACAATAACCACAACCAAAAAACCAACCAAACAAAAACCAAAACCAAACAAAAACACACCAAACAAAACCAACCAAACAAAAACACACAAACAACAAACAAACAAACACACAAACAACAAACAAACAAACACACAAACAACAAACAAACAAACACACAAACAACAAACAAACAAACAAACAAACACACACAAAAAAACCCAAAACCCAGCCAGGACAGCAGCTGGAAATTGCTGATATTGTTCTCTGATTCTCCCTGCCCAGCTGTTTTCCTGGCTGGCACTCAAGCCCCAAGGGCTCAAGGCAGAGAATTCTGCTGTCCAACCTCTCCTGTACCCCAGTGCCAGGAATGAGCATCACTTGGGCTCACGGGTTCTGTTTGCTCTGAATTTCCCTTCTTTACCCCTTTTCAGTGGGTTAGCTTGGCAAACAGCACACAAGGAATAATTGAAATTAAGAGTTTTGAGTTACAGCTGGGGCTGAGGGACTCAGCACTATACTCACAAAAAGTCAGATCTGCTCCTAAATCCAGCAGAGCCKGTGTGTAAAAGCAGTGAGAGCTCACCTCAGAGCCACACTGGATTTGTGCCCCTCACCTTGTGCAGCTGGGAACACAGGAGGAGATGCTGTGGAGCTCACAAATAAATGGCACAAGAGGAGATGGTGTGGAGCTCACAAATAAATGGCACAAGAGGAGATGGTGTGGAGCACACAAACAGGACAGGAGAAACTGGTGTGGAGCACACAAACAGGACAGAAGAAACTGGTGTGGAGCACACAAATGGCACAAGAGGAGCTGGTGTGGAGCAGACAGGACAGGAGGAGTTGGTGTGGAGCACACAAATAGGATAAGAGAGCTATTGTGGAGCACACAAATAAATAACACAAGAGGAGCTGGTGTGGAGCACACAAATGGCACAAGAGGAGCTGGTGTGGAGCACACAAATGGCACAAGAGGAGATGCTGTGGAGCACACAAATAAATGGCACAAGAGGAGATGATGTGGAGTTCACAAATAGCACAAGAGAAGCTGGTGTGGAGCACACAAATAAATGGCACTAGAGAAACTGGTGTGGAGCACACAAATGGCACAAGAGGAGCTGATGTGGAGCAGACAGGACAGGAGAAGATGCTGTAGAGCACACAAATAACACAAGAGGAGCTGCTCTGGAGCACACAAACAGGACAGGAGAAACTGATGTGGAGCACACAAATGGCACAAGAGGAGATGATGTGGAGCACACAAACAGGACAGGAGGATCTGGTGTGGAGCACACAAATAGGATAAGAGAGCTATTGTGGAGCACACAAATAAATAGCACAAGAAGAGCTGTGGTGGAACGCACAAACAAATGGCACAAGAGGAGATGCTGTGGAGCACACAAATAAGTAACACAAGAGGAGATGGTGTGGAGCACACAAATGGCACAAGAGGAGATGTGGAGCAGACAGGACAGGAGAAGATGCTGTGGAGCACACAACACAAGAGGAGCTGCTCTGGAGCACACAAACAGGACAGGAGAAACTGATGTGGAGCACACAAATGGCACAAGAGGAGATGATGTGGAGCTCACAAATAAATGGCACAAGAGGAGATGGTGTGGAGCACACAAACAGGACAGGAGGAGCTGGTGTGGAGCACACAAATAGGATAAGAGAGCTATTGTGGAGCACACAAACAAATAACACAAGAAGAGCTGTGGTGGAGCGCACAAATGGCACAAGAGGAGATGATGTGGAGCACACAAATAAGTAACACAAGAAGAGCTGTGGTGGAGCACACAAATGGCACAAGAGGAGATGATTATCAAGCAAAATGAGTGAGGAAACTGAAGGAGAGCAGGAGCAAAGCCAAGAAATCTCAATTCCAGTGACAAGGCAAATGACCAGAATTCTGTACTCAGTTAAACCCTGACTAACTTCATTGCTTGTGCACAGAAAATTCTCTCTGAGTATTTAACCAGGGTAGAACTAACACCAGGACTCCTCCTCCAAGTTGCACAGGATTGCAGCTTTTCAGCTTCTACTTGCTGAAATGAGAACACTGAAACACCACCAAAGAACAAGGATGAGGATGCCCAGCACCCTAAATGACAATTTACTCAGAAAGATAAAAACCAACCCAAACCACACAAACACTGAAACCTCCCACTGCTTTTACCAGTAATGACAAATGAGAATCTGACTCCTGTGGCCTTCCCCTCCTCACGCTTTGTTTGGGTGAATCATTTCCCCTCAATGCTCCCCCTTCTCACTACCCTCTCCCCAATCTCCAAGCTTTTTCTTTGCAGAAAAATCACTTTGCTCGCAAAGCTATTGCGCACTTGTGGCAAAGCTCATTGTCTGTAAGCATATTTTTGCTGCTGAATCTTTGCCTGCAAAGCATCATTTTGCTCTGTGCGCATATTTCAAAGCATCATGTAATTTTCTGCTCTTGTGCAAAAGCATCATTTTGTCTTGCAAAGCATCATTTCTGCCTCTGTGCAATCATTGCAAAGCATCATTTTGCTCTGTGCAAAGCATCATTCTTCTGTTGCATCATTTTTGCTGTGCAAAGCATCATTTAAAGCATCATTTTTGTCTGTGCAAAGCATCATTTTTGCTCAAAGCATCATTTTTGTCTGTGCAAATCACTTTTGCTGTGGAAAGCATCATTTTTTGCTCTTGTCGAAAGCATCATTCTCATTTTTTGCTGCATTTGTCGTCCAAAGCATCATTTTTGCTGTGCAATGCATTTTGTCGCAAAGCATCCTGCAAATTTTTCTGCTACTGTGCAAAGCATCATTTCTGCTCTTGGTGCAGCACTTGCTTTGCATCAGTAGGATTTGCTGAAATCATTGCTTGTGAAGATTTTGCCTATGCCAGCATATGAACTCTTGAAGCATTTCGAGATTCACCCTCTAGCAGCAAGGACACTTGATCATGCTCTCAGGTGCTGCCCTGCTTTTGGTGGAAAACAGGCCAATGGCACCTCTCTTTCCAAGAGGAGCAATTCAATGCACCTGCAGATCTGACAGTGTTATTTCTTTTTCCTTGAAAGCAGCCAGACCAGCCCAGAGCTCCTGTGCACAGCCACAAATTCTGCTGTCCAGGATCTTTGTTATACCAGGTATTGTTATCATCCACTCTGAATTGTGAGAAATGAAGCCCTGCACAGAAAAGACATTCACGAGGAAACCTGCACAGAATCCAGACTTTCAAATGAGACCTCCAAGCCTCCCAAAACATCCAATCTGTGAGGTTTGCTCCTCCCTTCTTTGGCAAAGGTCCTCAGTAAAAGGAACTTTCCTGGTTTTATTCAAGTTAAAGTATTAAAAAGGTCCTGTCCATCTGTACTCAGCCTGGGACAGTGCCTTGGATCCTCTTGCACATCAGCCTGGGCTCCTACTTCAGTTTCTTCTTTTTCCAGCTTTTCTAACATTATTCCCAAATTAAACCATATTTTCCCACTTCTTGTACCCTGCAAACAACCATCACATTAGAATGTTCACCTCTCAGTACATTTTCAATATTTTCTGTCTCCTACAGCACTCTCTGTGTATTTCCCCAATTCTAAAGCTGCCTTTGCAACCTCTCTCACCAGCATAAAAAGGAAGCAAGCCCATTTTATTTGTGTTTTCTGTATGACTTGGCTTTGAGGTGGCTTGCTCACTCTCGGCTGCAAGGCAGAGCTGCTCAGGGCTGTCAGCAGAGCAGAGTCAGGCTGAGCTGGGCCATGATGTATGCAGGTGGGGCAGACGCTGTCAGCTCCCCTGGCCTGGCACTGGGCAGGACGCGCTGCTGGAAAACCCAGATTCCACACTGACAAATCCAGCTCCACTCCCGAAGCGACAGAATGCAATATGCAATTCAAAAAACACATTTTCAGTAGCACAACAGCAGGATAAATAAATTGGGACACAATCTAATATAATATTGGAAAGCTGAAAGCAGACTGCTTATTTCTCCCATTTAGATTCATAACAGAAGGCTAAAATGGTTTTGCTTAAACAGAGACACAATAAGAGAAAAAATGCAGTTTGATTTTATGATTTAAATAGAGACCACAGTATTCTAATATTACTATTTATTAGAATTTCCCACAACTGTGACAGAATCTAATACCTCAAAAACAACCAAAATGCAGTTTGACAAAGCTCCCTCCATTCCATCCCTAGCAGGATTTATGTGGCTGAAGTTGTACTTGGGTTATGAAATGATGGTTTTGCCATCATTCCCAGCAGCACCCTCAGTCCTCTGTGAAAATCAGGATTTGAAATACTGTGGTGGGTCCAGACTGCAGCTCCTGTAATTGCTGATCAATCAGGGAGGAAAACGAGGTCCTGCTCAGCTGCCAAGGAGAGAACCCCACACCAAAAGCAGAGTTTGAATCCTCATCTTGCTCGGGGACTCCAAATCTTGCTGCAGCAGCTTCTTGCTGACACCACCAGAACTATCTTAGGAAGATACTTAACTTTATATATAAAGTGGGTATAATTCCTGCATTGATGCAGGTTGTAATGCTTAGAAATATTATTTTTGGCACTCTCTGAAGTTTACAAGCAAGATACTTACAGCTGAAGAACTGCCCAAATCAGCTTAATATAAACTGACCTTAATACAGGGAAGGATGGGCATTAATCTATTTGAAAGAAATTCAGGGAAGGTTCTTTAGCACTGTGAGTTTCCTTCAAATGCTCTGTCCTGCAGCCTCCTCTTCTCACTTTCACAGGTTTGAAATAAGTCATGCACACAAGAACCACAGAACAACTAAGAAGAAAACTTTAAGAAAACTTAAGAAGAAAATGGCTGGGTTCAAGTTTCCTGAACGAAGAGGAACAAAAAATTTGCCTATCATCTCAAAAAACCCCTCTTAATGTCCCACCCTCTCAAAAATGTCCCCATCCTCTCAAAAATTTCCCATCCTCTCAAAAATGTCCCCATCCTCTCAAAAATGTCCCCAAACCTCTCTGCTGTTCCCTGTCAAGGCTCATGCCCATATCTCTTGTGTGCATTTCCCTGCTCCATCCTGCCCTGTGCTAGAGCACACCCACCCTGCCATCAGACTGACCCCAAAAGGAGAATGCACGGGCACAAAAAAGGGAATTTAATTGATTTCCCTTCTTGGAGGTGCCTCTGCCAGGACAGATACAATCTGACATCAGCTGGAAACAACCAGGGACAGCTTTTCTGCAAAGGCAGCCACTTCTTCCTTTCAGAATGCAAGAAGGGAATCATCAGTAAACTGATATATTGTGTTTATTCATTGCTCCTGTCCTGGCAGAGATAAAATGGGCAGGCACTGGGGGTGTCATTACACAAACATTTAAGCACCTGTGAGTGTGGACAGTGGCTGATTCCTGTCCAAGTACCAAACCTGCATCTTACACACAATGAGCTGCTTTTTGTTTTTTAAATTAGTGATGTGGAGATTGTAAAATAAAAACAAGGAAGGAGTGGTTTTTCTGCAAATCAGTAAATATGTATTTCGTATGGTGTTTGCTGAAGATTCTGCTTTCATATGAGTAATTCACTTTTAATGCATTTACTCCATGTTCTGAGTAAACGTCAGACTTTAAGGAAGGCTCTCCATCACTAACCTACAGACAACAGCACTAAGTGGGCTTGAGACATTCAGGATTTTCTCTCATTTTATCCCTAATCTCCCTTTTTTCAGGGACTTCTGAACTATATTGGGTGTCAGTGAAATACCAGTGCATGCCATCCCAAACTGTTCTGCTAACCACATTAAAACAACCAAGTTCCAAATAAGTAACTATCTCTTGTGAAGCACAGTGACAGAATTTTTTTCCCCAGTAGAAGATGAAGTGGGTAACAGTTGCTTGTTTTTTTTTTTTTATGGACATGTTCAGTGACATGTTTATGAAAATTAGAATATTTAAAAGCTCAGCACCTAATTCCTTATCTTAAATAAATTCTCAACATTCTCAAGGAGAGTTATGGAATGTTCTGTTTCCTTGAAAAACAGCCCACTACTCAAGTCAGCTTTTTTTTTATTTAGGAATATATATAAATTATATTTTGAAATTTTTCAGGATGCTCCCTCCTTTTCCATAGCTCCAACAAACTGACAGCAGTCCTTCAGAGTTTCAGATGAAGCTGAAGGAGTTTTGTACAAGCTGCACTTCATTCTATGTACACCTGAACTCTAAAATAAAACCAACTTTCCTATTTATTTACTTCTCTGAAATAAGCACCAGGCCATGAATCTGCAAGCAAATGGTCAATTATAATTCTCCAGCTAATGTAGAAAGTCCTCATCATTTCATTTTATTGCATATTATAATGATAGGGGACAGGGCAAGTGCCTCAGTCATTACTCAGCCTGATCAAAGAAATCCAAGCTGGGTACAAGGGAATGCGCACTCTCCAGTCCAATTCTGCCTTGGAACCCATTGACCTCTTCCTTCTGAGAGCTCCAACAGGTTTTGGTTTTTATTTAGATCCAAGGTTCTTTCATTATCAGCTAGTTTATCACATGCTGCTCTGAAAATGTACTCTCCACACAGGCTGTAGTTAGAGCTCACAAATTAAACAGAAATCTTGTGTAGGTTGGACAATACATCACTGTGGAGAATAAGGAGGTCATCAGTGATGGAAATGTAATTCAGCAAGAGACCTGTCCACTGCACAATTACAAATTAAGGCTTAAAAGCCACACATGACAGGAGACAAAACCCCATGCACGCCTCTGATAAGCAAAAGCAGTATTTTACTTTAATACCTCTGTAACACCTCAGGAACTCTCCCTCCATAGGAAACCCACTGAACTGGGCACAGGAGAGAGCATGGAGTGCAGCTAGGGTCAGAGGAGAGAACTGGGAACAAATTCTGACCTGGAGGAAACTGCTGCCCTGTTCTGTGTGTGCACAAAGGCTTTTTAAGAAGGGTTTGCAAGCACATGCAGGGACAGCACAGGGATGGCTGCCCATGGCCAGAGGGCAGGCTGGATGGATGTTGGCAATCAGGAATTGTTCCTGGCAGGGTGCTGAGGCCCTGGCACAGGGTGCCCAGAGCAGCTGGGGCTGCCCCTGCATCCCTGGCAGTGCCCAAGCCAGGCTGGCATGGTTTGGAGCAGCCTGGGACATGGTGGAAGTGTCCCTGCCATGGCAGAGGGTCTGAACGAGATGATCTTCAAGGTCCTTTCCAGCCAAGAGATGCAATTTCAGGCACTGAAATTAGAGATGCCTTAAATTTACTTTCCTACATAATTTATTATGAATATTCAGCATCTCTGTATTGCTCCCTTTTTCACTCTTCACACAATACACACATTTTCATTTGCCCCTCCATCTTTCTAAGAGCCTGCCCAGAAGTATGCAAAGAACAGCAGCTATGCTTATTTATTAATAAAAATTAAGGAATGGAATGTGATCCAGTGCACAGGATGTTTTAATAGAGGAGCCTCGGGGCAGCAGCAGCACATGAGCAGAGTACCCTCCTTTTAGTCAAGCAATTTATAATGGATTGCACAGCCCCTGTGGGAGCCCAGGGCAGCTCTCTGCACTCAGTGCAGGGGCAGCAAATACAAAATGCTTTTTGCACATGTCTGCACCACTCCTGCAGTCCTTAAGTGGGGAGCTCTCTGTTTTATCCCTCCGAACAAGAATTATAAAAAATAAACCAAAACCAAACAGACAATAACCACAACCAAAAAACCAACCAAACAAAAACCAAAACCAAACAAAAACACACCAAACAAAACCAACCAACAAAAACACACAACAACAAACAAACAAACAACAAACAACAAACAAACAAACACACAAAACAAACAAACAAACACACAAACAAACAACACACACACAAAAAACCAAACCCAGCCAGGACAGCAGCTGGAAATTGCTGATATTGTTCTCTGATTCTCCTGCCCGCTGTTTTCCTGGCTGGCACTCAGCAAGCCCCAAGGGCTCAAGGCAGAGAATTCTGCTGTCCAACCTCTCCTGTTACCCCAGTGCCAGGAATGAGCATCACTTGGGCTCAGGGTTCTGTTTGCTCTGAATTTCCCTTCTTTACCCCTTTTCAGTGGGTTAGCTTGGCAAACAGCACACAAGGAATAATTGAAATAATAGAGTTTTGAGTTACAGCTGGGGCTGAGGACTCAGCACTATACTCACAAAAAGTCAGAATCTGCTCCTAAATCCAGCAGAGCCCAGTGTGTAAAAGCAGTGAGAGCTCACCTCAGAGCCACACTGGATTTGTGCCCTCACCTTGTGCAGCTGGGAACAAGGAGGAGATGTGTGGAAGCACAAATAAATGGCACAAGAGGAGATGGTGTGGAGCTCACAAATAAATGGCACAAAGAGGAGATGGTGTGGAGAACACAAATGGCAAAGCAGGAGGAGATGTGTGGGAGCACACAAATGGCACACAAGAGGAGATGGTGTGGAGCACAACAAATGGCACAAGAGGCAGTGTGTGGAGCACACAAATGAATGCACAAGAGGAGATGCTGGAGCACAACAAATAAATGGCACAGAGAGGATGATGTGGAGCACACAAACAGGACAGGAACTGGTGTGGAGCACACAAAATAAATGGCACTAGAGAAACTGGTGTGGAGCACACAAATGGCACAAGAGGAGCTGATGTGGAGCAGACAGGACAGGAGAAATGCTGTGGAGCACACAAATAACACAAGAGGAGCTGCTCTGGAGCACACAAACAGGACAGGAGAAACTGTGTGGAGCACACAAATGGCACAAGAGGAGCTGTGTGGAGCACACAAATAAATGCACAAGAGAGCTGTCTGGAGCACACAAACAGGCAGGAGGAGCTGGTGTGGAGCACACAAATAGGATAAGAGCTATTGTGGAGCACACAAATAAATAGCACAAGAAGAGCTGTGGTGGAAGCGCACAAACAAATGGCACAAGAGGAGATGGATGTGGAGCACAGAACTTTTCTGGACTGAGCTGTTCCCTGGCACTCCTGCCCCTGGGCACTGCCCTGCTTTATTTACACCCAGAGCTGCAGCTCACAGCCTCTGGGCACAGATTGGCTGCTGCAATAAGATTATTTGGAATTATSAGTGGCCACCTCCGTTTATTTTAGAGGATTTAAGCCTTGCCAGAGTCTCCTGATGCACAAAGCACTGGGAAGTTACAGGCTTGCATTTCAAAGGGATCCTTGCTTAAAATCCTCCCTTTACAGACTGACAACAGCTTAAATATTTGATTTTGCACTACTTAAAAAAAAGTCTGTTGCTAATAGCAATATAATCACTAAAGCAGCTCCCAACCACTGAATGTAGGAAAAAACCCCATATATGCTAGCACATAAGCAAAAGTTACAGAATTGAAGTTCCTTAGYAATTACAAAGTTCCAAATGAAAAAAATAGTATTTCATAAATTTTATTTTCAGGTTAGCTGATTTTATAACCTAGTTTTTTTTTAACAACAAAGCTGGAAAAAAGAATAAAATAAAAATCAAGGCTTAACTTGATCARGTCTCCAAATTTCATTTGACTTTGAGCATGCTAAAAGGGAAAGAACAAAGATGCAAATCCTGATACTATTTCTTTGTAAAACACAAACAAAAATATTTTGTATTAATAATTTAAAATATTCTTCATCTACTCTAAAGCAAGAAACACTATGATGCCTTTTTTTAATGGTATTTRTGGCAATTAAAATTACTCTTCCCCAAATCCTAACGATTTCTTTGTTTCTCTTGTGCAGGTGAAATTCCCACAAGGAAAAGAGTTACCACCAAAATTCAAGATGATCTGTCTCATATTCCAGAGACACTGATAAATTTTTTTCATTAAAAAGAATTCAACACTTTGTGCACCCAGCACAAACAGAATCTGTATTTCACATATCAGCTTTTGATTGTAATTTATGCACAGAATTTGCCTTTTGCAACAAATCCAGGCTGGAAYGGAYTGAAAAAGCCTTGCAATGTGGAAAMGTTGATTTAAATAAACCCACGTGCTGAGACCTTTAGCGACCCTACCATGACTTTGGTCCTTTGGTCTGTTTGAGAATACAAAAGTTATTTGTGTATCTTTGCTTTTACAAAGTTCTTCTTTGTTAATACAAGGTCAAATAAGAGCAGAGAGCTTCAAATTCAAATAATGTTCATAGAAAAAACAGCAATATTGTACCAGGGTACCTCAGCCATGGCAAGAGGAAGAAACCCCCACACCTTTGTGGTTACCTTGGTTTAAGCCCTGACAACAACACAATTCCAGTCTTCTTAAGGAAAAAAAAAGAAAATTATACAGCGATAATAAGCAAGATAATGAGCTTTAGATATCTCAGCCTGTGTAATCTGCTGTCATCTCACCCAGGGTGATGGCAGCACCTCCTTGGCTCAGGGACAGCCCCGGTGGCCATCCTGTCCCTGGTGCACACCAGCCAGGCCTGCTGTCCCCTTGTGCCACAACAAGCAGCAGAGGCTCAGGGGACCAGGGACAGGCACTGGGGGTCCAGCCTGGCTGGAACAGAATGACAACCTGGATGAACAAGAAACACTCCCAAACCATCTCCAGGCCCAGCTGGGCACTGCGTGTCACAGACATTTCTTTATGAAAAATCCTCTCTCAGGATTTTTCCTGCTGGAGCTGAGAAGTTCAGCAACAAGATGTAAAATATTATCTGCTTTGTGGAATGCAGCAGGTCAGTTCTGGATTGGCCAGTTGAGTGTTTGGAGGAGATGGCCAATCCAGGGCTGAGAACTCTCTCGGACAGAGCCGAGAGAGCTGCCGTGTTATCATTCTTTCTATTCTATTCTTAGTAGTTAGCAGGTTCTGGAAACTCTCCTTTTCTTTTTCTTTTAGTATAGTTATAATGTAGTATATATATATATCAGAACATAATAAATCAAGCCTTCTGATCATGGAGCCCATCTCGTCTCTTCCTTCACCCCAAAAACCTTGTGACAACCGCCAACACACGCGTAACGTCCTCTCTTCAGTCCCACCCCAAACCCTCATCTGCTGTCACCTGCTGAGGCAGCCACCCAGAAATAAACCAATATTCCTGCAGGAATGCTGTGCAGAAYCAGCATCTCCACGTCAGTGCTTCCAGAGCCACGTTCAGCTCAAACTTCTCCAAAAACTTCTCCAAAGAATGTCCACCCGCTGAAGGCTCAAGCCCTTGGGAATGCCCATGGCCAGGAAGTCAACTGGAGTATGAAGAAACTGCACAGATCTACCTCCACCCTAGAGCTCCTAATTATTGTATAAAAGGAAATTTGTGTGCAGCGTTCCTTTTTAAAYGTCCTGGAGGAGTTTAGCATCTGAAAATTGCCTGCCAGATTGGTCTAATGACAGCAGGTCTCTGCCTTCAATAAAGCCCYCTGGGATTGCAGCAGGGCAAAGAAAAGCAAGGAGTTAACACATTAAAAAAACCAACATTCWGAAAGTCTGAAAAATTCTGAAATGCTGTAATAATTTAATGAGCTCACCAAAGCATATATAGCATGTACAAACCCACAGATTTCACTTTGTCCTCTTGGATATTCTCTMCTCCCACCACCTGATGTTACACCAGCATGCCCCCCTCCAAACTGACTGTTTCTAATGGAAACAGATTTCARTTTATGAATGCATTTCTGGAATCAGAAAAATGGAAAACATCAAAGAGCTATCATGTCAGGAACCTGTCTGTCAAGAGAGGATGCAGGAATTCTGATTAGAGTGCATTGGCCTGTTTAGCTCAGCTGTAATGAGCTGAGGCTTTCATCATTTCCKTTTTGGAATCAGTTTCATTATTTGCTCAGATTCACTCTTAAGATATTTTTGATCCTAAAATACAACATTAAGTCATCTCTTTTTTTCCAATTTTTTTTCCTCCTTGCTGCTTTCAGGATTTGCAGTTCATGGTACTGCAAACAGWGCCTGCCCTGCTGTTTGCACCACTCAAGCACTCGGGTCTGGTTTTCCACTGGACTCAGAGCAAATATCTCAGCTGCCACAAGTGCCTCTGGAAAAGTTCAGACTCGAGTTGTTAAGCATCTATCTCACTTGGATAGATCTCCCTTTTATAGTTCTCTATCACACCCCCAGTCAGGAAATCAGATTAATGCAGTCATTTGGTAAAGTATGGCAATATTGAGACTAATATTGCAGCATTTACCTTGAAGAGATTTCTGATAATGAAAACTTGTCTATTATGATCTGCAKTTTCCTAGCACTGCCTGCTGCAAAATCTGCTGTTCTGAACAGCAGCAATTAAAGGCTGCAATCTTCAGCAGAAAAATCTGAGCTGAAGAGCAGCACATCCACTGGTTCCTAGGCTCACATCAGCATTTCCACTTTACCTGCATTTTCCAGGGAAAGACTTTGCCAATCTTAGGAGACTTTGCCATAACCTGCCTGTCCCTTTTTGCAAGGCTGYCTTCAAACCCTGACTAACATAAAGAATATTAATTTTATCAGGGACATTTTACAGTGCTTACACATGAACCTTGATTTTTTTTTCAAGTCATCATCTGCATGTCATTTAAAAAAAAAAGGCATTCTTCATCAAAAGAAAAGTTTTTCTTAGGGAAAAATGTTTTTATTTCTGTCTATAGGAAAATCCAGCTGTGGGGAGACCTCAGTTCTCCTACATCCCAGAGAGCCTGGAACATTTCCAATTAAATATCTCTGCCCTTCACATGGATAACTTGTTGTACACTCCTTGGAGTACTGAGCTGCCCTTTTTTTGGAACTTTGAAAMCATCTCTCATGCTTTGGCAAGAATTACAATAAATTATAAGTGGCCTGAGAATTCTTAAATGMACATTTTTTGGCTGTCTCCATCCACATTAAGTAACTGCAGTCTATCATGTCCATTTCATAGCATCTGAGCACCGTGGACAAGTGAATAATTAGCTTTAGCAAGAATAACTAGATTTATGTGAGGAAAAATTTAACTCCTAGAAAGCTCAGCAACTCGAGATGGATTTCTCTCTTCATGCAACACTAATCTCAGTTCATATTTCCCTTGTACTTAAGACAAATTGGTGAAAATGGACATGATTTAATTAAAYTCTGAAGCCTTCACAGTGCTTGTGTCCTAAATGAAACTTGTAATGAAAATGAAAAAGACTARTTCTAAAAATTGCAAGCACCAGATTTTTTATTTTTTCTTTTTTTTACATTAATAAATAACTTATGAATAGAGTCTTCCTGGTAGCAGTGGAGGTAGATAGGAATGAAAACTTCTACTCACCAGGACAGGAGAGATTTCAGCAGAGCATTGCTCCARTGCACCCCAAACCCACCCATGTAAAATCACTTTCTGAAGGGTCACACTCACTCCAGGATTCCTCAAATACCTGCCCAGAAAACAGTGAAAAGGAACAGGACTGCCTGGGGTGTGCTGTTTCCAGCATTTCCATGGAACAAATGACCAGAGTCCCAACAAGGGGATTMATTTGGCCCTGTGAAAATTCAGGAGGTTGGAATGTTTCTTTCCCTGCCTCTCTCCTTCCCTGAGGGATGCTCAATAAAAATCAGATGGATGAAAATGTTTTTTTCCCCACGTTGGCCATTGTCACATTTCAGATGTGAATTTAAATTTAAATTAATTTAAATTTAAATTAATTTAAATTCAGATGTGAATTTAAATTCCTTTTAACAAATACAAGCAGGTGATTTCTGCCTTGCTGTTTTCCTTTAATGCTCATACAGACACAAAACCAAGGACCTCGGGGTAGGGGTTTTGAGCAGAATATTTTTTAATTTGACTTTGACTTTGTCCAACATCAGTTAAAAGTGCCCTCACTCCCTGGACCTGTGCAGAATGCAGCCCTGGGCACATTCACCCAGAGGGGAGAACACCTCCCTCTGCCAGCACCTGCACCCCATCCACAGCCAGGTTCAAACCATCTCCTGCAGGGKAATGTGCTCAAAGCATCCAAGTTCCAGCATCAACTGGAAATAAAGAGAAAATGAACCCCCAACATCGTGAGGTGGGGGTTTAGCATTTTAAAATTCCCTGCCACATTGTTCAGCATCACAAGGTTTTTATCATTAAGTACTATCTACAATAAGAATGCTCCACAAAAATCTCCTTTTATTAGAAGTCTCCCAGCATTTGCAACTRCCATCTAAAATCTGGTCCTTAAGTGGAATTTCTTCCTCTTCTTACATGTCAGAGCAAGTAAGAACCTCACATAAAGTTCAAAACAGACAGGCAGTCTTGTTCCAAATAACAGAACTGTTTGATTCTTCACACACCTTTAAATAAAGTACTTTATTAAATACTTCAACACACAATTGTGTAGCTGCTAAAAAGCTTACATGGGCTCAGCTGCCTCTTTCCCTCTGCATATTCTCCATTGAGGGCTCTCAAATACAAATGCAAAACCTCTAACTCAGGAAATCCTGAAGCCTAAGGTTTCTGGAATTAAGAAATATGATGGAGAAATGTTGCTGCAGTCCCTTTCACCCTTGCATGCCTCTTTGCCACCCACAGCARGCTGCACCAGGCACAGGTTTGCTCTGATCCAATAAATACACGCAGACTTATGTTATTTTAAGTTTTGTTTCCAGAGGAAATGCCAATTAAGCAATGACATTCTCCATCTGCCTGCCTGCCAGTACTTCATGTCCCAGTACAATTTTGGAATCAGTAAATTGATTTTGACAAAGTTTTCAGAGATTATTTAATTCCAGCAGGCTCGGTGAGCTTTGGCTGCTGGGTAAAGCGAGTCCCAAGTCCATTGGAACAGTAAAAACACACACTKTGAGTTTTTAAAACACACACAGGCTACCCACCCTGCATGATTTCTTCTTTAAGATATCTATATCCTCTGCTTCAGAGTTCCTAAGGCATTTGTTATTAAAACCAAGAAAACAAAGTTATTTGCCTTTTTTTTTCAGCTTGTGGCCTTACAAAACAGAAATGAAACAAAAATCATTGCAACAGAAAGTGACACTTTCAACAGCATCTTGATTCAAAGTGTGTGAAAGATCCCATAGCTTAAATCTGAATCACCATTAATAATAAAGCAAAAGTATTTTATCTAAAAGAAAACAAAAATCTTCCCCCTGTTTTTGGTACTGATGTGTATTATAAAGGAGAAAGCCAAAGYAATAAACTGTTCTTTATTTAATGATGATGCTGTACTTTAGATGCACAAGCAGACTTCTGGTTTTTTCAACCTTCCAATAACAAACAGAGAAAACATGTATTATTGATCAGTTGTCTTCTTTTGAATTAAAAATAAGTTTTGAGATTGTCCACACAGTTACTGTGAATTTGAAGCTCTTTCAGGCAATTGTAAATACAAACCTGACTTCTGGAATAGAAAAGCAAGATCCTTATTAGAATTATATTTACATAGTTAAAAAAAAAAAAACAAAAAACAAAACTGAACAACATAAACATGAAACAAACTGCCAGAAATGGGTGGACAGCAAGTGCCTGAGCCCCTGGTGATAAATTGGTGGGGGTGACCTGCAGGCAGCCAAGGAGAAAGAGMTACACCCATGAAAAACACATGTTACACACGTGCAGAGAGCAAGGCATGGGCTCCATAGCCTCCCAGAGCTGCAGAGCACCAGGCTGTGCTTCTCAGCAGAGGGATTTCCTTTCTCCAATGGGAATTTCTCTGCTGGCAGGAGTTTCCTGCTGCCCCCTGTGCCAGCCCAGCACAGCCAGGTGAGCTCTGCTGACAAAGGACATCCAACCCTGCCAAGGGCTCTCCAGCCTGGGGCTGCTCCTCTGCTGAATTTGGGCTTGATGAGCACCAAACGTGGCTCTTTCCAGCAGCTCCTCAATGCTCTTTGCTTCCTCTGCCCCCTTTCTCTCCCTGCACCTCACCTGCCCCAGCCATTGCTCTCTCTGCTTCCCTTTCCGCCTCTGACATTTCCCATCTCTGAGCAGCTCTCCCCTCTCCAACCCCACAAAATCCACCCAGGCTTTCTCTCCCTCACCTGAACATCCCCCTCCAACTTCATTAATACCTTTTAAGCCTTTCCTCACTCCTCTGCCCACAAATCAGGGCCTTTTTTAGTATCTTTCCCATTATTCTCTCTCCGCTGAGGAGCGAACACATTTTAACGAATCAAGAATGCATGAAAAATTCATTCATGTATTTGTACAAGTCTTTTAAGACACAATTATGAATCCTTGATTCGCCATACTTTAGAAACTGGCCAATTAATAGCAGAAATCCTAATTTGTAAAAAGCAAATTGACCTACTGTACTGTTCAAGATGGTATCTTTATTTAGAATGAGTTTTGAGAGGAATCCAGAAGGATGTTTAAAAAATAGACAATATACCARTGGGAGATGTTTTATTCATAGAGACATTGTGAGAAAAGGATTGAAAACACTGAYGAAGACTTAATTATAATCTTGAAATTAATGAAACAATTATGTCTATTTCTCTAGGCAGTGTATGAACTTCTCACATGGGCTGGATCAGTACCAGGCTACAGATTTTGGGGAAAGAATTAGAAGTAACAAGATTTCTGATCTAGTTTGCTTTTTCCCCCCTACCCATATTTATCTGGTTTGTTTGTATAAAACAGTAGAAAAAAAATTCACCCTTTTTTACTGAGAATTCCCAGCAGTTCTGGAGCAGGCTGTGCTGCTCGGCCTTCAGGCAGCACTACASAAATTCAACAGAAATTCCGCCAACTGTGGAAATGCATTTCCCACATGAAAGGAAGGGCTTGAAAATGAGGGGCAACCTTTCCCCTCCCCAGAGAGGGAGTGCAGGGGGCAAGAACAGACCCCTCCATCCACCCCTGCCTTCCTGGGAGGGTACAAACACCAGAGAGGGTGGAGCAGCACTGACCTGCCAGAGGAGGAATAATTTCATATAAAGGAGTGGCCAGAGCTGAAGCAGTTCAGTGAAGGTGGTTGAAGGCTGAAGGGAATACACTCAAAAAAAAAAAAAGGCAATATGTACAACTAAAAATAATAATATGTATAGTTTAATATATATATATACATATAAATGTATGGTTAATTTTCCCTCGTTCATTTTCTGCTTATTTACTGCTGAGTGCTGCACTGATGAAAATGAACCAGTGACTTAAATTAAATGAAAGTTCTCCCAGTCAGAGCATGGCCAGAAGTGTGGAGCCCAATGAACACACAATGGCTGCCCCTGCAGGAGGAGTGCATGGGAGGTTAACACAGGTTTTGGTTTTTGTCTGATCRGTGTTGGACTGTTAAAAAAAAATAAATCCCTATTTTTGACTGCTAAGCAACAACAACTGAACACCACTGCCTAACTCGTTTYAACATTTGTATAACTGTGGTGTTAAATCTATTATTATAAATCTATTTCTGTGACTGTTTGATGGCAGCAATAAACAATGATTCTGTGCAGAATAAACCACAATAACGCACTGCAGAGGAACACAGGCCCTGGCCCTCACAGAGGAAGCACAGGAGGATGGCAGCTGCAGCACAAGGCAATTAATTGGTTAATTACTGCTCAAACGGCCTCTCTGGCTAAACCCATCCTTACTCTGCTTCTGCTCTTGGTCAAGGAAAGAAAGAGAAAGAAAAGGGAAAAAACAATAAAGCACCCTTTCAAAATGTCAARATTTGAGTCTGTCACACATTATGGAAATGCAGAATTATTTTTTTCTTCACCAAGATCTCAAGAAGTTTATACATGGTTTCAAAGCAGAGAATGCAAGGAGCTGTTTGTTTACTGATTTCTGCTGTATATTGGAGATTTGGGATCTTTGTCATAGTTTTGGCCTAAGCTAACTGACCTGGAACAACTAATTAATTATTCCATGCCTTAGTTTGCCCATCTGAAAGAAATATATTATCACCTGCAGAGCCTTGGGAGGRGACTTTGATATTTTTTAATAGAAGTGCAAATTCACATTGCAGGTTTACAAACTGCAATYCATTTCAAACAACTGGAATTTAAATAAGTCTTTGATCATCCAGAGAGAATTCTGGAGGTTCTCAATTCCTGCTCTTAAAAGTAGATTTTCATATTTAAAGAATATCAGTTTAGCAACCATTCCCATTATAATGTGAAGTGTCTTCTGTCTTTATTATTTGTAAACAAGCAATTTCTTTATTAAGGGGAAAATCACTCTCCTGCTGCTTGAGGCATGTGATAACATTGTAGATGAGTTTTGTTTCTCTTTTATTCATGTTAGGATTTATAACCAAGCAAGACACAGTTTCACTTTTTTTTTTTTAATTCATGCTATCATATAGGAAACGGTTTCAGCAATTCTCAAGATGATTCCTCACTTATTACTTTGCAGAGGGAAAACAAACAAGAACCACTATACACCAGCTGGGCTAAAATCTCTTCAGCTTTTAGCCTGACCCAGATGTAATTTCTTTTTAAATGGGGTGGAAAAAGCCCACYCAATTCGTGGAGTTACCTAGGTATTAGAAACATAAGTAAATAAAATGTTTCTGTTATTAGATTTGTGCCTCAGATGTGTTTTCCAAATTAATATGCCTTAAAACGAAATTTGAAATAGCAACATACTCCTGGCATAGTGGAAAAAAGCTCTTTTTAAACAGAGATGTAATGAATTGGAAATAAAATGTAAGGCCAGTACAGTARTTTGTACTGAATCACTTCCATGGACAAGGATATTGAGATGGTTTGAGGTGCCCTGGTCCTCACAGCAACCCRGATCCTTTGTAATTAGTGCAGGAAGTCCATTTTCCCAAGAGGTGCAAAATAAAGGGAAGTAGTAGTCACTGGCTCTTATTARTCTCATCAAAAATCTGCCTTGATTGCAATGAAATAATCTCAGCAGTCCTTGAGCAGAAAGCCCAGGGGCACCCTGCACATGGACACTGCATTTCCAGYGCCCAGCCAATGCTGATTCACTGAGCCCTGGCACAAAGGTGCTGTGTGTGCCCAGGGGCTCCTGAGCCACACCTGAACCCTAGCCAGGCACACCTGGGGAGCAGGTAAATGTTCCTGAAACGTCCAGGACAGTGTTCATGCAGTCCTGACATCACTGCTGTGCTCCCAAGCCTGCTCCCACCTCCTTTCTTTCACTCACCCACCACACCAGTACAAAACACCCAGGTGAGAGAGGTTCAAAATGGAAAGGATACATCTCCATTTRAAAAATTCCTTCCTTTTTTAAATGTACCACCATCCTGTGAAAAATGCATATTTTATGACTGGCTTTTCACAAATATTAAAATTAATATTACATGTGTTATGTTAGAAAGTTATGCTGTATTAATTTTCTTAAGTAGTGGGTTAAATATCATTTTAGGTTATAATAAAATGTTAAAATAGAAACTGTGCTATCTAGGATACTTTTTTTTAAAGAAAGGACTGGCACTGCGATAGCAGCCACAGGACACCCAAATCTTTCAGAGAAAGAATTTATTGCTCCATTATCAGAAGAAATGAACTTCTTCCTGCCTCCTCAGCCCTGAAGATGCTGTCAGGATTCAGAGGAAGAAGCTGACACTGACCAGACAGAATCCTGTGTTTGAATGGAATTTATGCATCATGGATGAAGTGTATGAATATGCAACAGGTTATTGTTTTTTAGGGTTAATCCTCTGTTAACGTGGGTCCTTTTTTGGGCTTACGTTGTCCAGAAAAGGTACCTGGGCTGTCTGTAACTCTTTGTTTCTATAGTCTCATATTGTCCTAATCCAAATTGTCCAAATTATAATTACTCTAATTATATTACTATTTTTACAACCATTCTATTACTATTAAATTTTTAAAATTTTCAAACCAAGTGATTGGCGTTGTTCACAATGCCATCAGCTCCATGGCATGGGCTGTGGGCAGTGCAGAGCCCCATGCTGCAGGAGCTCCCAGTGCTCAGTGAAACCCCAGCACTGCAGGGCTCTGCTGAAGGCACAGCTGTGCAGGGATGACTGGCAGGAAAATGAGGCCTCCAGAAATGGGGAGAAAAGCTCTGTTTTGGCATGTGATCATTRTCACTAAAAATATTTTTCAGAAGCAATGTCATGTTTCATATTTAATGATATTCCTCCAAAGTCAGAGCAGTGGAGCATTGCAGGAGGGTTGGGTTTTGCACAAGAACCAGGCAAASTTAATTCTGTTTTAAAGCAGTTTTGGAGCAAAGTTTCACTGGAGAGCTAATTACTGAGAGCTGAGAATGCCTCCAGTTTAAAAGTTCCTTAATCCCTCATGGAAGAGCTGTGGGTGCTGACTTTCTTACCTTCTTTTAAAGTGCAAGCTGTTAAAAATGCTAATTGTCTGAACTCACAAAATTCTCTCTTCAAAGAGAAATAACACTGTTTTGAAAGGCAGCTTTTGAATACGATTTTGATTCTCAAGCAGCCTATTTAGAGAAAATGGGATCCATAAATGTCAACACCACCTGTAGTCTGCTTGATAATGTGCCTGCTTTCTGACAACAGCATTGATAAGCCACAGGCACACTAGAACAAACATCTCTTACTTTATCTGCTAGATAAAACTTGAAGGAGGTGGTGGTTACTAGGAAACTTTCTGTTCCTAATTTGTTTCAACAGAAATCTGCAAATACAAGTTGAAGCATCAAACAATGCCAAGGAAAATTGGGTGGATTAGCATTTCCCCTGAAGGAGGCAGGGAGGTTACGAGCCTCCTTGGCTTTGGTGACAAACTCTCTACAGCACTGCAAAAACCACAGAATTTAGAGGCAAACTGTCTTTGGAGCCTGTTGTGACCACGAGAAAATGCTGTGTGACACATTCAATGGGAAATAAACATTCTGACAATGCAGAACCCAATCTCCTGCCTTCTGCTCATAGAAAAGACACGACAGAAAAAGCCTGGAGGCAGCAGAACACCTTAACAGGTAATGAAATAAATGCACTGAGATAGTATTTTACAGGAACTGCTGGATAGAAGTTCTGGTTATTCCAATTACGAGGAATGAAATTTTGGTCTTGTGATAAGCYCAGCTAAAAAGAACAAAGGAGGAACAGCTACAGCTAGCAAATTTTTTTGTCTGCTGGAAGTTTCCTGGGGAAATTTTTAATAATGGATGTCATTTTCCTACAGGAGTTTTTTGTCAATATGTTATGATGGCACAAAATGGCAACTTAAATGCAAGAAGTAAGTAAATATTTTTTAAAAGCTCCCATAAAGTTGTAAAAAATTTTGCATTCATTTTTGAAATGAGTGGTGATCCTAACAATGTGATATTCTAATGAATCTTCCTTTTATATTATTTGTTTCTTATTTTGATTGCCAGGTTATTTTACACAGAGAAAAAATGCAGGGGAATGAGAAAGGAAATCTGAGGTRAAGCAGCATCACAGTCCTCTATGAAATATTCATTGGTACCTGAACAGGACAATTTCAATGTTGTTTTGCATTAAAATCTTTAAAAGGGAAGAAAAAGGGAAAAGAAAACACACAGATCACAGGAGTTACCATGCAAAAGCTGAGGTCAGTGACCCATGGAGCTCCAGGTGTCACTGACAGTGGCCAGGACACAGCTGGGCAGGGCAGAGCACACACAGAGTCTGCCCAGCACCAAGATGGGAAATCCCCCAGAACTTCCCATCTCAAACTGGGAAATTGCCCAGAACTTCCCTCCTCAAACTGGGAAATCACCCAGAACTTCCCATCTCCAAACTGGGAAACCACCCAGAATTCCCCATCTCAAACTGCGAAATCACCCAGAACTTCCCATCTACAAACTGGGAAATCACCCAAAACTTTTTGCATCTACAAACTGGGAAATCACCCAGAATTTCCCACCTCAGACTGGTAAATCACCCAGAACTTCCCATCTCAAACTGGTAAATCACCCAGAACTTCCCATCTCCAAACTGGGAAATCGCCCAGAATTTCCTTCCTCAAACTGGGAAATCACCCAGAATTCCCCATCTCAAACTGGGAAATCACCCAGAATTCCCCGTCTCAAACTGGGAAATCGCCCAGAACTTCCCTCCTCAAACTGGGAAATCGCCCAGAACTTCCTGTCTCCAAACTGGGAAACCACCCAGAACTTCCCTCCTCAAACTGGGAAATCATCCAGAATTCCTCATCTCCAAACTGGGAAATCACCCAGAATTTCCCACCTCAGACTGGTAAATGACCCAGAATTCCCCATCTCAAACTGGGAAACCACCCAGAACTTCCCATCTACAAACTGGGAAATCGCCCAGAATTCCCTGTCTCAAACTGGGAAACCACCCAGAATTCCCCGTCTCAAACTGGGAAACCACCCAGAAGCTGCTCTGTTTCAGTTTCCCCAGCCCTCCTGTACAAAAGTCAATGTCTCTCAGGCAGGCAGAGCCTGCTCATTCAGGGAGATCCTTCCATCAATTCTCTGTGGATGCAGGYGTGGAGTGAGAGCTCCAACATCCAATTTCAGATTTCCCCACACCAGCTCAAGATCGTTTCCCACAGAATGTTAAATGCACTGTCCAATTCAACTTCAAATAAAATCAAGGCAAAGGGCGTCAYAACCACTTCAGACAGATTATTGCAAAGTCTAATAGGTTTTATTGGTTCTAAGTAAAAGGCTTTCTTTCATTAGCTTAATTTAATTCCCTCTGTGAGTTGCTATTCTTTTGAAACTACCAAAATACTCACAATTACTCCATGGTGGCTATAAAAGAGCCTTTGAGCATGTACTGATATTTCCTCCCAGCTAGCCAGCCTGCTCAAAATCCAGGCCAAACTCTCTGGTACTGTAAATCAACACTGCCAAACTGAAATTAATGACACAAACACGGACCTGGCCCACTGCAAGAGCCCAGGAGGAGGTGGGATGGAAAATGTGGGCTAAAACCCAAGTACTGAGCCTGTCCTGTTCATTTTGTGTCAAAGGATGACAAGAGATGGAAATTCAGCTGCATATGAAAAAAAATCACCTTGGGAACAGTTCCAAATTTCTTTGGGTCACTCACATTTGTATTTAATTTTTTCCCCCTTTTTTCCATACAATTAAAGATGTGGCTGCCTAAGTTCCAGACAAGTTCTCAGAGGTGAACTGCTGCTGAACTTTAGACAGGGCCTTCATAACCTGCTGTCACTAATCCCAGAGYTGAAAACTGCTAGAAATAATTTCTTCACACCTTTATTTTATCTTCTCTTTCAATTAGCAGAGGTGCCAACTCTGCATGCACCAACTGAGCTCCTTTTTACCGTTTTTCTTTTTACCTAATAAAAGAATTGTAAGATTTTCTAGAGCCTTGAAATGTGCAMGAAATGAGACACTACTTGGACATGAGTGAAATTGTCTTCATTTGGTTGTGGGGCTTTTTTCCCCTAAATGATTCTTTGATGGGCTTTTTTTTTAATAATCATCACAAATACTCATTAACAGTATTGATTTAACCACAAATGAACCCAAGTCTTATTAAACAGCTGCTGAACAGGCAGAGTAGAGGCAATAGAAACAAAAGTCTTCCCCTGCCCCAAACTGCCCTATTTCTAGAACTTAATGGGTGCCCAAAAACCTCATCATCTGTAGACACAGTAAAAAATTCAACCTGCATCATTTGCTTTGAGACTGCTACAAAGGACAAAAAACAGGGGCTGAAAAACTGGATAAAGGAAATGAAACCATTTGCCTGGAGTGTTATATGGTCTGACACAGCTTCACAGAGACACATTTCAGCTAATCTGGAATTGAAATTGTGTTAATACAGTGCAGCTTGAATCCTTCTGAAATAATCACTCTGTTGAATTCTACGGAAATGCCAGAATCATGCTCAGATTGATACATTTTTTTCCCACATAATTCTCTTGTAGAATCCCTGAATAAAACTGGACAAGGGTTGTTTATACCTTTTTTTGGTAACCTAATTCTCCATGGAAATGGTTGCTTTACCTTCTAGCTTGGATCCTGCATAAAATCAATCACTTCCCTCTTTCTGACATCCCCTCTCGTATGAAAGTCAAAGAGCAAAAAAGGGAAATAACTTCTCAATCTTGCTGAGCTGAAAGGTCCTGCCAGGACATGGATGAGCAAAGATTGCCCTCCTGAGCARGAAGAGCAGAGAGGTGCCTGAGACAGAGATTCCCAGCCTGGCTCAGAGCTGAGGCTGAGGATTGCTTCAGCTGCCAGTGGCTCAGAGCAGGYGGGTCTGATCCTCGTCCATTTTTGGGATAGYATACAATTTTCCATGGTTTTGACACCAAAATGTGTTTGTGTTTGCAAAATCACATAATTGAGTTTATTGATTCCTCGAACGAATCATTGACTGCCCTGCACACGAGTCATCTCATAAAGACTGGAGCAAAAGCTGATTTTGGAGCTCATTTCTTCTGGTGTCACTTGCAGAAAGTTGATTTGTTCTTCGTGCAGAAAGTTCATTCAAGAAACATGCTGCTGCCTAAGAAAATCTGTAACTGATGAAAAAATCCTTCAACACATCTGGTCAAACCAAAAACTACCTTTGGTGGRAAATCCACAAAGACAGTGCAAAATAGATCTGACTTCTGTCACTGAGGAGCACCCAAAGCACCAGAGGGACTGACAGCACAGCCAGCTTCTCTCTGAACTGTGAGAGTCAAACAAGAAAGATCACATTCAGTAGTTAAAAGCATTTTTCCACTTAGTCATACATTTATATGACACTCTGGGTAGAAAGCAGGCCTCTCAACATTCTAGATAAGAATATCTCAGGAGAATGKATGTATTTTCAGCTTCCATCTGTGATGTCACTACAGCTCCAATCTGTTCAAAAGCAGAAAGTCAGGCCCCAGTGGAAGTGTCTCAATCTGATTTTCACACACCTTGGCAATAGTCACCCAGATTTCCCATTTAATAACACTTTGGGTCAGCCAGAAATGCTGCTTTCTGTCACTGCCAGCTCCTTGCCTGCATGATGAACCACGAGCCAGCTTTCAAATGRTTGCTGCTCTKAGTTCTTCAAAAAGGAGGGMTMTGCCCAAGTCCACCTCTGCTTAGAYAYGAAATTAAATGGCACAGAGTCCCCSAAGGGCAGAGAMGGAACTCCAGCCCTGGTGCAGAAGGATCTGGGTGTGGGAAGGAGAAGATTCCATCCAAGATTCCATCATGAGCTGATTCCACCCACAGTGTCAGGCCTGGCCTGGCAAACTCTGCCCTGATCTCCTTCTCCAGAGCTTTCAGGCACAGGGCTCTTGTCCTGAGCTGTTCCTAACTTAACAATTAAAGACAACAAACACTGCTCGTTTAAGGGAATATTTTGATGAATTTTCATTATTGAAAACTGTTCCCCTCCCTTCATTCTTTCCCAAAGCTTCAATTTCCWCCTCTACAACTTTTMGGATAAAATAAACATGAGAGAATTTCTTACAGAAATGTCAAAGGAAAGGTTAAACTGCTCCTGTCTCCTTTGTCAGAATTATTTTTCCTCCTTTCATACTTRTTCTGTGGTATGAAATAAAGAAGCAGACCATTTGAAATAGTACTGGATGACAAATAAAGGAGTTCTATATTAACTCAGGGAAATCTGAAGTTAGATCATGTACAAAACCCCTAACAGTTGACACTAGAATTTTCTCCTTATCTATCTGATTTCTGACATTCAAGAATGTGGCCTTCAAAATTAATTTCCTTTTGAGCTCCATTTTTTTCTGTTCCTTCTTGTTTAACAGTTATTAACTATCTCATAAGCACACACTGCACATCAAAGTAGAGAGCTACCAGAACACAGACCTTTATWTTTCTCCATTTGTTCTACTCTGTATTTTCATCTCATCTGATGCACAGGCTGCCAGGTGATGTTTAAACAAAATTCTTTCAAGTTAATAAATTTTTCTGTATTTATTTTAAACCAGCACCTGTTATCTCTCCTGTACCTTCTGTGATTTCACAGCAGCTGACTGGAGTGGGATTTGGCATTCCTGAGCTTCTGAAGCAATGCTCATCCTGCCTCCTTCCATTTAATTGCACATGGTTCCATTTAATTGCACATGGTTCCATTTAATTGCACGTGGTTCCATTTAATTGCACATGGTTCCATTTAATTGCACATGGCTCCATTTAATTGCCCCTCATGGGCAGGGGAAGGAGCTGCAGAACTGAGCAAGGAGGGGATGGCATCTTTGGTGATGCTGCTGATTTCAGGCAGCTTTCTGCTGTGGTTTGGGTTGGTTTGTTTGCTTGACATGCTGAATGAAGACAACATAAACCAGGTTGTGATGGATTGCAGCAACTTCCATCATGAGCCTGGACAAATAATCACTGTAAGGGCGATTCTCTGCCTGCACATCAGGAGCATGGAGCACACTCAGGTGTCACAAAGTGCCACCCAATTCCCATGACTTCTTAGGAGGATTTAAATACTTCCAGTTCCCATCTGGAATGCAATTCCAACAGCAAAACTGGAGGCAAACAAGAGGATGAAAATGTAACCAGCCCAAACCACCTTTRGAGTTTCTCAAATTACCCAGAAGTCAGATCCAAACTCGTGATTCAGTGACACAGGCTATGACTAAAATACACATATTACAGTCAAAGGATTAGGGAAATGAATCAGCCTAGCACCAAGTAGCTTTAAAAATTAGGATATCAAAGGCAGTTTAGCTCTAAATGCCCATGGCAGCAAGGAGGGGGGACAGTTTGCCTTTTAGGCCTTTGATTTCCCTACCAAGGAAATTATTTGGCTCTAAGCTGGATGACAGAAGCAGGTACATGACTTCAGAACAGGTGCCTGAACATYTACTGTGCCAGTGCTCAGCTCAGGAGCTGCCTCTTCTCCTAAATTCACCCAGCCAGGTATTCCAGTGCCATTTCTGGCCAGGCTTTGTCCACAGGCAGTCACACCCACAGGAGCAGCAGGTTTTTATTTGTGCCCAAAAGGACTAATGACAAAACCCTCTTAATTTTTCACACTTGAAACCCTGAGTATCTCCCATTAGAAATCTACAGCACACTCCATCCATCACATTAGCTTCTTTCCAAGCATAGTGAATCCACCACAGAACTGTTTTATTTTTATGAGCTGGATAATTCTACTCAGGGAGCTGCAGAACTTTGTTCAAGAGGAATATTTAGATTACATTAGACACAGGAGAAAATTTCCAGTAATTCTGTGATTACCTCTCCATGGTGCATGATTTTCTTGTGTTCAGTTACTCCCTTTGACTTGGAGACTGTCCATAGTAAGCTTGTTGCTTGAGACACCAAGGCAAAGGGAAAACTTCTGAATTAGTGTTGAAACAGAAACCTAAATTGACAAACACCTGCAGGGTGAATGTTTTCAGGCAGCAGAGTATCACAGGCAGGTAGCACACAGGCTGGAAAATGAATTTATTAGCAAATATTGAGTTAAAAGTCCCTGGAGTATTGCCAGCTTTGGGATCTGTCTSCTGTGGTTGCAGGCAGCACATTTGGAGGGTCCAGCAGACTCTGAGGTGCTGCTTTAGTCTGTGCAAGTGGAAATAAATTCAACAGTGAGAGTTGTCTAGGCAGGGAGATATGTAAAGCCTCCATTGGATCTGATCAGTGATCTRCATGCTAATAACTTTTAAATATTCTGGTATTGCCTTTCATTTCAAGAATTCTTGCACATTACAGATGGATTTGGATGCTGGAACAACCCAGAAGTTTTTAAATGCAAAGGTCTTGCRACCTGTCCAGAGCAAACTGTAAATACATAACACTCTTAGCTCAGTGGCCACAGCTGCCCTTCAGGCTCAGAGTTAATGTTTGCATTAACAGCTCTGATTGTCGTATGAAAAGGGTTCCTTGGGCACGGGGTAATTACTGATGATGGATGCCAATGGCTTTAGGGTTCAGTGCATGGAACTTAGCTCTGCTTATAGGATTTTGTTAACACCTCTCACTGGAGATTAACCTGATCTSCCTAGCACAGGAAATTAAAAATCCTTTGACAGTCATCTTCAGATTATGAGAGGGAAGGCAAGATGAAGTGTCTCTCAGCCCCTTAGCATGCACCTTTCTCTTCTGTTTCCTGGAGAGAGGTAGAAAAGTTGCAGGGATTTAAAAAAACAAATCCAATGGTAGTGACAAGCAACACATCTTTCCTCTGGGTTATGGTGCTTTTCACTTCTCTGTGTGTTATTCAAGTAGCTGAAAGTGCTTTTATGTTTAAAATTCAGCTTTCAAAGCTTGTACCTGAGAATGGGGTAAGTTATTGTAATTTTTCAAGTGTTTTAATCCTTGGTTAGTGCCCATAAATATTTAACAGTGGCTACTACAGCACAGTTTTAGTCTGATGGATAGACAGGGGCATTGCTGTGATGCAGATAAGAAACCTGAAACTGGAGGAGTAAAAGAACCTTAATAACTTTCTTCCTAATTTGCTCTCCTGCAGAACTTGTGGGTTTGTGGTGCTAAGCCCCATCACAACAAAACTACTGGGGTGGTTTCCTTCCTGTCCTGCTTCTSTGCCTTAGCCCAGCAGGATTTACTGTCAGGGGCCACTGAAATGCTCCTGGAGTTTRCTGGGTGTGATGCCCTTCTGCTGGTTTCATCAAGAGCCACTTTGCCTCTGCAACTTTCAAGAATAAAAATGAAGGATTTTTGTTGTTGTTGTTGTTGTTTTTTAATGTAATTGCATATGGAAAGGCTCTTCCTTCCATTTTGTTTGTAATTCCTTGGAAATAATTTTGCCAGGAGCTGGCTTTGTTGCCCTGGTGGCATTGGATATAGGCAAGGTTGATGTATGGGTGAGGAAAGCAGATAAACCAGGGGGCATGAATTCCCTCTGAACCACCAATGCTGCACCAGAAGCAGGATGAGCTGAAGCAGGGGGGATGAATTCCCCCTGAACCACCAATGTGCACCACCAGGAGCAGCATTGGGAGGTAAACCAGTGGGGATGAATTCTGTCCAAACCACCAATGCTGCACCAGCAGCAGGATCAGCTGAAGCAGGGGGGATGAATTCTCTCCAAACCATCAATGCTGCACCAGCAGCAGCAGCACAAGGAACTGAAGCAGTGGGGATGAATTCTCTCCAAACCACCAATGTGCACCAGCAGCAGGAGCTGAAGCAGTGAGGATGAATTCCCTCTGAACCACCAGCAGCACCAGCAGCAGCAGCACAAGGAACTGAAGCAGTGGGGATGAATTCTCTCCAAACCACCAATGCTGCACCAGCAGCAGGATGAGCTGAAGCAGGGGGGATGAATTCTCTCCAAACCACCAATGTGCACCAGCAGCAGCAGCACAAGGAACTGAAGCAGTGGGGAACAGTGAGGGGCAATGGTAGACAGGCACCAGAAATTAAACCAAACTCTTTTCTATTTCCAGCATCTCAGCAACAACCAAGAAACCCCCACTGTGTAAGAACCCAGTATTCTCTGACTTTCACCCACAGTTTCTACCACTGTTTCACCATTCTGTATCAGGAGCTGTGTCATCCCTAAGGGAATCCCAGAGCTGGTCCCTCCTGCAGGGCTGTGCAGCCACTCCTGGCACTGAGAGCTCTCACACTGCACTCTGCCATGGCAGCAGGAAGGAGATTGAGCATGTGGATTACCAAGGGATGGGATTYTGTCTAGAATCTTCCATCTCTCTGTGGGAAGGCTTCATGCTCACGTGGCTGGWTTTGGCTCAGTTTTTGGGATTTAATGTTTTCTAGCAGCTTTTCTATTCCACTCCTCTGCAAAACAAGTTACGAGAGAGTGGGGAAAATTATTTATTGGGCTGCTGGGAGGAAGTTGATTTTCTTTTGGAGTATTTATCAAATTCTTTCAAGTCTCTGTGGTTCAACATATTTAGCTACATCAAAGCCAAAGCACACACTTTTGAGCTATTCATTTTCTGTTAAAATCCACATTCTTGGATGCTGAAYTGTTTACTGCACTTTTTCCAAGCTTTGCAGTTAGTGGTCTGCTGGCTGTATCAGTACCAAAACTATTTTGGATGACTGCAGTCTGCAAGAATATTTACTGAAATGATGCACRGAGGGAACAGGTTCATTGTTTACACTAGGAAGATTAAATTAGGTCTAAACATTTACAGGAATGCTCTTTTTATTCCTTCTACCCCTGCAGCCACARTCTCAGTTACACATCAGCTCTCAAAACCTGAATTTACAGCAGGAAATACAGCTGGTGTCATCTGCCATCCCAGTAAAACTCCAGGAGTGTTGCACAGGGCTCACACTGTACTTTTCAGACAATGGAAATGTTTCCCTTCCAGGTGTTGAGGGTTCCTCATCCCAGGCTTCTGAGCCATCCAGCTGCACCCCAGGTGCCCATCCCTGCACTCTCAGCTTGTCCCAAACATCTCAGATACATCACCAGCTGTCAGGCTGGGACCCACCAGCAGCAAAATATTGCTCAGCACGCTGAGCTTGAACCCAGCCCTGCTGTAAATTCCCCCTSCACCCTTGATTACTCATTAGTACTGCAGCTGATTGGAGAGAGCAGGAGCTGCTGGTGGAGCCCCTGTTCCTCAGGGCTGCTGTGCTCAGGTCTGACAGACACCTTTCCAAAGGGCTGTGCATGGAGCCAAAACCAACAACAGGGACTGAAGCAGGAGCTGAGAATCTCCAAGGGAGAGGTTCACCTTGAAAACAGATCCTCACTGTGATTCCTCCCACTCCTGTCTGGGATCAGCCTCTCCCCATGGATCTGACTCTCATGGAAGGGTACTTCACCTTCCACACGCTCATGCTGACAGAAATGAGACAGGAAAATGTCAATTTTCAGAGGCTACAGAGAAACAGAAGGAGCAGAAAGCAACTTCCCCACCTCCCTGCTCCCAGAGACTGCAGAAGCCCAAGTCACAAACTCCTGCTCTTGCTACAGCAGCACAAAAAGGACTCAAATGTGAAGCCCCTGACAGCTTGATACACGTGTGGCCAAATTATCACTGAGCACCCTAAAGGCAGGGTTGGGTGTTCAGGTTTCTGCTGCCCWGGGGTCCCTCTGTGCTGGGGCTGCTGTCCCTGTCCCCTCTCACTCCAGGCTGCTTACACACTTATGGAAACCCAGGGCACACAGGGAATATTTCTGTGTCTGCTCTGGGTGCCCTGACCCCAGGGCAGCACTGACTCTGACCCTCATCCATGGAGAAAGTTTCCTAAAGACTTCTAGATAGACTGGAACCCACAAAAGTGTGAAATAGATTATAGAGAGCAGTGTGGGTGGATCACTGGGTGAGAAATTGAGGTTTTGGGATTTTTAGTGTGTTGTGGATGGAAGCAAGATGGAGGGCACAGGGTGTCATCCTGGGTTTCTTCTTCATGCTTCTTCATGCTTCTTCTCCATGGGTTTGGGTGGCATTTTGTAATTGGGCAGAAAAGTCTGCATTGGTGGCTCTGTGGGATCAGTTATTGGGTTAAATGGGAAATAATCCAGGTGTCAGATCTTAATTGGATAGTTTGGATAGTTTAAAAGCCCTTGTACCAAGAGATTGTTGGCCATTTTGTGCCTTCTGATGGAAAGCTGCWGAACTCACAGCAGTGAGACTGTTTGACTGATAAGAAATAATAAACTCCTGAGTCCKAACATGAATTACTGTCTCAGTGCCTTCAATCCAGGCCCAGAGGAACCCACAGCTGGGACCCCCACACACACAGGCTGAGATTAGCAGAGCCAAACCAGCAGCCTGCTGCACTGATTCACACACAGCTATCACATTTACAGCTCTACCTCACATTTACAGCTCTACCTCACATTTACAGCTCTACCTCACATTTACAGCTCTACCTCACAGTTTGGGAAGAGCCAGAATGGTTTCCACCTACTACACCAGAAAAGTAATTCAATCGACTCCAATCCTTTTTACAAATTAGCCTTCAGTTGGCAATTTTCACTGCAAAACTATTATAACAATTTTCTAACTGATTCAGTTCAAGTAATAGCTATTCAATAYCATTTTCCAAGGAAGAAGCACTCAGATTTGTCAGTTTGCATGTCTAGAAAGGTCTTTACAGGCTATTATTGWATTTCTTACTCTGTGTATGGATTGTGTGCCACAAAAAAAAAAATCCACTTGCTTCATTTGTTTAATCACAAACCATCACACACTGACAGCCAAAACCTCCCCACAGCACCCAGAACAGAGGAAATATTGAGTCCCTAAAGAAGCACTCACCTCTCATTGTGAAAGGGGTAGACAGGATTTAAAACCAAACCTGGTTAAAGAAGGGTTAATTCCCCAGTACCAAATATAATAAAAGCCTTGAATGTTCCTTCTTTGACCAAAAGGACAAATCAGTCTTCTCACCCAAAAATATGTCAACAATTCAGTGTGATCTGATCATAAAGACAAAATAAATAATTGCAAAGCAGGTTATTGCTTTGATATTTAACATAGGATAGAGAAATATTCCTAAACCAACCTGCTTCACACCCTGTAATAATGAAATCACTCTTGCAGAGTCCTACAGAAAAGCCATAAATCTGCATGAAACCACAATTTACTAAAGATGCAAATGAAGAGTTAAACTGCAAAGCAAGAGAGTTCCAGTCCCCTTGGAGAGCTGTGGCCACTCACTGACAGCTGAGCTCCTCCCTGGCTGCTCTGCTTGGCTCTGTCAAACAGAAAAGAATCTGGGGGGAAAAAATCAAGGGAGTGGTAATTTCCATTCAGAATATATTAATCAATTTTTTTCCACAATATAGGAGACCTAGATACTTTTTTCCTGTATTTTTGTGGCTGCTATGCAGCTTTGGTCTACTTGTTAAAAGAAAATAGTTATAATAACTTAAGGGCATTAAACTTCTTGGTTCTCCTTTATTAAAAACTTCTCATCTATCATGAGAATTCTGCTCACATTCTCCTAATGTGCCTGAAACTTTTTTTTATTGGGTTCTTATTCCAGAGGTCTTGACTTGTTCTGGTAATTTGCAAATGCTGCCAATCCCTAGCAACGACTTTGTTGTAAAGTTGTGTATTTCTTTTATCACCAAGTTACATTACAGAAATTTAAAATACCATTCAGAACATGTGTTCAATACCTTTCAAAGGTACAGCACTAACAATGGAGCTATGATTTTTTAAAATTCTTTTTTAAAATTTTAGCTGGTTAGAAAACGTACACAAAACATTATCTAATTTGACAATGGCCATTTATCACTGACTTTGAGAGCAGAAATAATGAATTTGTAATGTATTATACTAATTATTATTTTCTGTAAAAAAGAAAAAAGTAAAATATTTCTGTGAATTAAATTACAGAACAGTGAAGCAATGTGATCAACAGCTCCAACTCCAAGAAATATGAATTAACAATTATCTAAAAATTTCTTAAGTAGCTGATCCAAAAAATCAGTTCCCAAGAGTTTCAGATAAAAAATTCTCTGATTTCCAAATTAGATATATGTTCCATTAGGGGTTGCACTAAACTCCCACAGCTTTTGGCTCTGCACATTTCACTGTAATGTAGAATAGAATAAATTATGTAGRAACCTGTTAGGAGCCAATGGTGGTYGAACTGTATTAAAAAAACAGATTAAGAAAAAGATTACTGTATAAGGGTTTGGCATYAAAGGAAGGAAAAAGCCAATGGCAATTACACAAATTGAAAAAGCTTGCAAAGAATGTGATTTTGTAGCAAAAGCCTTCTCCTGCTCTGAGGGGCTGTTTTGGGGTGGAGAAGAGGAGGGTTTGCTTTGAGGTCGGGGCTTTTTTGTTCTCTCCAGCCACAGGGGTGACCACAAATCAATGCAATGGAAACTACAAATCCCCAGAAACAGCCAGAGCAATTCCCTCAGGCTGCAAGGCCCCTTTTGTTCATAAACATCTCAAGTAATAACAGATATGTGGAGGCAGGGCTGGGAGCTGAGCTCGGGGACCCCTCTCCTGCTCACACCTGGGCAGGTGACACCAGGCAGGTGCCAGGGAAGGCTCTGGCACGTGGCACCTTTTCTCCTGACCCTCTCCTGCCCTCAGCATGGGCAGAGCCAGTGCAGGAGCTGCTCCTCACCCCTGGGCTCCCAAACCCTGAACTTCAGTTCTGTTTGTCAGGGGGACATCAACAAAATGCACCGTGAAGTTCATCCCCTGCCCCCAGCTCCTCCAAACTGCTGCACCAGCTTCCAGAGATTGTTTTGCTGCTCCTGCATAGCAAGGCAAATAAAACAGTCTAAATGTCTTTTGAAGAATGGGGGAAGAAAGCCTTTTGAATATCTCTGCAGATAGCAGATCTTTCTCTTCCCAAGAAAGTGCTGAATATACAATTAAATGCTAAACAGTGCTACAGACATTGTTATATTCAGAYCTGTTCCATAGAGAAAAATCATCTCTTTCACAGGTCTGACAACTGTAAACTCTACTTTTACACAAGAGCTCAACATCTTTGTTAATCAAAAGGACAGACTTGTAAGACACACATATTTCTAAGTCTGAGTGAAACAGATCATGTTCCTWTTCAGAGACCTTGGTACTACTTGCCCACGATGCACCACAATTCCATATGAGCAAATAKAGCACATGTTAAATGTGTTACATCAGCTGTGTTCCCTGATTTGTTGGTTTGTCTGGGTTGGAGTTGATCACAGAGTTGATCACAGAGTTCTCAGGTTCTGTCAGAAAAAACAAAAKCAGTTTAAGTGAGGCCAGTGCTGCCCCTGAATCTGATGTGGCAGCCCTGCCTTTGTTCTGTCCAAGAACTCAYAGACAAGGAATCATAAGATGCATTGTGATTTTKGTTACTAATTTATTTTSTAATTGGAAGTGGATGTAAGRCCTTTTCCCTTTCACATTTTTAAAAGTTTATTATTCTTTTTTTTTCTTTTTAAACCAGATACATACAAGCAATTTAACTTGTAAGAACAGGAAMCAAGGTCAAACCAAAGATCCCTGCAGTTCAATACTCCAGCAGATGTCTGAGGAAGCTTTGAGAACATGACAAGTACCAGGGACAGAGTGTACACAGCATTCTGTGAGAATGTTCTACAATCCAAAGATGCAGGGGTCAAGAACCTCTTGAAGAGAAGTTGTTTTTTTTTTTAATACAGAAAGCCTTAATAATTTGAATTTGTTGCCTACTTGTCCAATTGCTTTTGAACCCACACAGATTTTATTATCTACACACAATGCATTGGATCAACAACTTCCACAGCTTAACTTCACGCTGTGTGAGGAACTGTTTGCTTTAATCACACTGAGCCAYCCACTTGCTGAGCTTGATAGCTCTTAATTCTCGTATGGAAGAGACAACTCCCTCCTGTTCTCCTTCTCCAGCTAATTCAGACTTCCTCTCTGTTTCCTTTTCTCAGCCTCAAAGCTCCTAGCATGAGTTACTTAAAAACAACAGTTCCGTTCTGCTGATAATTGTGCAGCATTCTTTCCTAGATCTTCTGRAGTTCTACTGCACCCCGAGACAAAGATCAAACCCACAGACAATATGAAGGAGATAATCATGTCCTTTATTTCCATTCTCTATCAATTTCCTAACATTCTGTCTTTCTGGATTTTAACCACTGCCATCCAGTATTTCCATAAAACATGAGAAATATCAAGACCTCGTTTCAGAAGCTGTGGTTTTGTTTTTAAATCTAGGGCTGTGCAGGATACCTGGAATGAASGTGGGGGAAACTACAACATTTCACTCAGCCACACACTTTTAACATCATTTTCTATCAGACTCTTGAAGTCCTCCAAAATGTGCTTGAACCTTGGCACGGTGGCTCTGCAGGGTTAATGACAGGCAATAAAATGAACTGTATTTTATATCCTGGGTTATTTAAATGTACACTAATATTTAACATATAAAATAGATGTTGAAACATAATCTGGCCAATAACTGTATCAAACTCAATAGAATCCAATGCCAAATTTGARTGGCATCAGTTAACAATCCCCTGCTTTTCAGACAGAGAAAATGTCAACAAATGCAAATGCTTTATTTTACTTTCACCCCATAAAAAGTCATTTTGTAGTGTCTATTAAGCATTAAAAGTAAACACAATCACAACTCTGGAATTTCCAGAAACATGCAGAACTCATTTAGGCAGCTCCTGAGCAGAAAAAGTGCCATATTACTAAGCAGTTTACATTTTTATGTATTCTTTTGGGAATTTTCTGTACAGGCTTCTGATATCAGAGTGGCAATTCCCATCTTTTGTTTTGTCTCTAACAACCTGCCAGGATAATTAAACTCACAACTCAGCACGTCMCAGTGCCTGCAGAATCTTCTGGACAGACATCAGAAGACTGGCATGGAAGCAACTCGTGTCTCCCTAACGAGGAGGAGAAAATCTCCAGCAGCAGATGTCCAGTTAATCCAGCCTCAAAGGCAGGAACAAACGCCAGCCACAAAAAAATGAACCCAAGCTGAAAAGAGCACATGTCCCCCTGCCCCAGAAAAGGAGGAGTTGCACATGTCCCCCTGCCCCAGAAAAGGAGGAGGTCTGCTGAGCAGATCCATCTATTCTGTTTGACCTGACCGAGTGCCAAGTGCAAATCCTGAGCAGAAATGCCAAGGGAAGTCTCTGCAGCCTTCACTCTGAGCCCCTGGGGCCTCCCAGAAGTGACCCCAGCTCATGACAGAGATGCCCAGGCAGCCACACAACTCCTGCAGATCTCCACTGATATTTCACCGCATTCCCAGTGTCCCTCCCAACGCAGCCCCTGCACAAATCCCACAGCTCTAACCTCAAACCCCTCTGGATGCTGGAACCTCCCACCAGCCCCTGCACAAATTCCAGAATTTTAACCTCAAACCCTTCTGGACTCTGGAACCTCCCAACACAGCCCCTGCACAAATTCCAGAATTTTAACCTCAAACTGCTCTGGATGCTGGAACCTCCCACCAGCCCCTGCACAAATTCCACAACTTTAACCTCAAACCCCTCTGGACACTGGAACCTCCCACCAGCCCCTGCATAAATTCCAGAATTTTAACCCCAAACCACTCTGGACACTGGAACTTCCCACCAGCCCCTGCACAAATTCCACAGTTTTAACCCCAAACCACTCTGGATGCTGGAACCTGCCACCAGCCCCTGCACAAATTCCAGAATTTTAACCTCAAACCCCTCTGGATGCTGGAACCTCCCAACACAGCCCCTGCACAAATTCCAGAATTTTAACCCCAAACCCCTCTGGACACTGGAGCCTCCCACCAGCAGGGCCAGGTAACCATGAGCAGAACAGAATCCTCTGGCACTTGAGAAGTCTCACAGTCTCTCACCTGGTCTAAGCTCTGCTGTGCTCCCAGGCACAAGACACCTCTCAAACCATGGGTTCCTCCCTTGCAAGGCCCATTTTGTCAAACATTCTCAGAAAATGAAATTTTGGCTGGGGAAATGGGGTTTTATATAGATAATCAGCACAAGAGGAAGGAAACATTTGGGAGCTGTTTGGCCAGCATGTGTCTCTGTCTGTTCCACAGCCCCCTGAAGACACTCAGCAAAGAGGGGATCTATTTTCACTTCTTCTATCAGACTCATTTAAGGACGTGTTTTGACTCGGTTCTTTCACACTTAGGTCATTCTCCGGGAATAAACTGACTGGATTTTCAAGTTTTTCTRGAAGAGACTTGCTCAAACTGTTTTGTTCTGCACAATTGCCCATAGTCATCAGTGAGAGTTGGCCCAGCTGACCCCTCGAGCTCCCCTTGGCACTGCAGAGTGTCTATTTTAGGTTAGCTCCCACTCAGATTATATTGGCTTTTGCAAATTACACATGTGGAACTCAATATTAACCAGATATTTTATAGAAATACTGTTTCTTAATTCAAGAGGAGGTATTCTTCTGGCACTAACCAATGGCACTACAACAATCAGGCAGATTTGTCAGTCACTGCTAAAACCAAGGACAGTGCAAAAAGATACTCAAGGCATTTATGTTAAAAGGGTCCATTAWAAGGGGAACAAACTTTAAAGCCAGAAAACTCACCCTTGTTACAGAATCTGAACTAGATATTAGGGAATTAAACAGAACACTYAGGAGCCTTTTTTGTGCATTTGGGTCTTCTTTGTTCAAACAGAAAAAGACTAAAGCCACTAAGAAGTTTGAGCAGCTAGACATTGATCAAAACTCTCATGCATGGAGGTGAGAAAGTCTGTAAGATTATAATTTCCCATATTACTGCTCAAAACTTAAAAATACCTAACACATATGCTCACTAGAACTTATGGAAGAAAGGAGTGCTGGTGGAAATAGAAGGTCTGTTCAGGATAATCTCCTACTGCTTGACATTGTCCAGGACCCACCACCAAAAAGTAGGCATAAATAAAGTTATTAAAAGCTCCATTTGCATCTGCTTCATTCTGGGATCCAAACATCCCACCAGAAACCACAGGATGTAAATGACTGTAAGATTCTTTCCCAAACCAGGCATATCAGTTGGAATGGAACAGTAAAAATGAGTTCTAGGGCCCAGCTGGGGCATCCAGGCTGATCAGGAATGGGAATGCCAGGGTGGGRACCAGATATCCTCAATTAGTGCCTAATGACTTCTTCTGTAATGGACATGAGGAAGTTCCAGTGTCCTCAGCAATTTCATTAATGCTTTCCTCAAGAGGAAAAAAGGACTGCAGATTTTACACCCAGAAAATGGGATGTGGCTCTTTTCTCTGAACCACTACCAGGAGTGTGCCAGGAGATTACTAAACAGTTTTAAAAGCCAACAGATTCTTTATTTCAGTATTTCCAGCAAGGCATCATTATTCCTACTGTTCTCCAGGGTAAACCTCACTTAAGCTTGGCCCATTTAATAGAACAGAAGAATAACCAGAAATGAAATAGAACTTTGTCTGTGACTTGCTCAACAGTGTTAAAGTAACTCAGAAAGTTTGAGTGCTTTGGTGGCAAATTGCCATCTGCCCTAAGCWTGTCCCAGAGGCTCTGGGAAGTGATTTGAACACTGATTTTTCAGCGTTCTGAGCCTCTTTTAAAAGTCATTCATCCCTTATTTCACAAACAGCAGTAGGAGTCTGAAACACTATCTTGCAAACAGCTGTGCAGTCAGATCACCTGCACGTGTCACACACTGCCAGCACCTCCTCAGTCAGAACAGGGCAGAAAGGAAATAAAATAACATGGAACAAACCCTCCCTCCCAACAGGAGGAAAGCTTAAGGACAGTAGAAGACCAATTCTGATTTCAAGGACGATATACTAACTACACCTAAAATAAAAGCTAAACTAAAGTTCTCTTACAGTGAGGCACGGCCATTAAAGATGCATGGGTCAGCATTAGTACAATTGTATTTTTAAAAATATTTCATGCTAAAATAATAACAAATATTGTCTTTCTCTAAATCTTGAATATCAAAGGATATGGAGTTAATTAATTTTGATAATCAGCTATGTATTTTGCTAATTCAAACAGAATATTTTCCTAAAAAAACCCTCAGATTTTTATATAGGCAAGTATAAGAAAAGCAACAAAAAAGGTGTTTTGGTTATGAAAAAGACAGAAGATAGGAAAAGTTTGGGGTTTTTTGAGGGGCATTTCATTTTAAATATGGCCTTAAGTTACTTAAATTTAAATAATTTCAGGGAAATAGCTGTTCTTGAACATAAAGATTCCCTCATCACTTAAAGCAGCCATGAGACATTTCCTGAACATTGGCAGGAATTGCTGCTGGTTGCCCATTTGAAATCCTGCAGGTTTCTGCTGCACCCTTCACAGGGACAATTCTGCAGCTCTAATTAGAACAAAGAGGGCCTTGATTGAGTGGAGTGCTGAAGCCACCAAGTGATCATATTGTTGGATTTAACCTTTCCCACGAGATGCATCTTCTGGCAACAAAACAGAATTGTCGCAGCATTTATTATGTTCTATTCATTACTCAAACATACAGCACAAGAGTTTTAGTTGATAAAACAGCAGTGGGGATAAAAAAAACCATCTTCAGTATCAGTCCCTTCATTAGTGCACAGCTCCATGCACTGCAGCACCAAGGCACTGATGCCTTTCATTTGGGTACAAAACCAACCAAAGGAGCTTTTTTCACACCAAAATATCCCACACTGAGCACGGGGGCAGTCCATAGTGTGGAGKTGCCACACASCAGCAGGTCAGGGAAAAACCAGTGRAAATAAGGACTTGCTGAAGCCAGTCTCAAGCACAGAACACCACTGCTTTACAAACATTTCTGCATTTCAGAATTACAGAAACCAAGTGTATTTACCAAACCCATCCATGAGCGTGTTCTCTTACTGTCAGCTAACAGACTGAGCATCTTCATGGGCAAGGGTGATTAACAGGAACCTTCACCTGCAGAGCACCTTGTARCAAACTGTGAGTGAAACCCACTGCTGATAAAAATGATGGAGAATCATGCCCTGTTTGGCATTTTAATCTTGATTGAGTCTGATGAGTTCTGAAAACTCCACATATTGAAAAAAAAAAAATAAAATTACTATAAATTGCAGTGAAAGATTAGTTCAGCTTGGCTTTGTCAGGATGAGCCACATTTGCTGCATTTTCAGCCATTTCCTCCCATCAAACACTAACAGCACCCAAAGGGTTGTTCTGTGATGGAATCCACAGGAAGTATCCCAACCCACTTCTCTGATGAAGCAAATSTATTGATATTAAATGCTCAGCACCAGATTAAACCAAAACCAGCAGCCACATTCCAGGCTGATCCTTAATTTGCTCTCAGCTGGAGTCTTCATCCAGAGCTATTTGATYGAACTGGGTGCCTTTCAAATGCATTCTTGCATCTTTGGAAATGTTTTGAAATGTTGAGTTCTGTGATGTTTGCCTGCATGCTTGTACAGTGAGTATAATGGCCATGGAGCTGCCTCTTGTACACTTTAAAGTCTGACTTTGCTTTCCAAAACAATTTGTAACTGTTGTCTCCATTGAAAGTTTTTAGGAGAGGAACACTCCACTACATAAGATCAGCTATCATTAATTTTGTTCTTTTGCATTTAGTTATTTTCATTTTTATTATCTTCAAAAAGCCAGATGATACAGCTTCACAGGCATTCCCATCCCAAAATGCCCATTTTATTTTCTCCAGCAATGGTACTTTCAGTTAACAAGTAAAGTGTAAATGAGATTAGCTCACAAACAATTGAAAAAAAGTTACTGCTGTGCTCAAAATATTAAAAACTTTATAGAAGGCAATAAAGGTCCTGCCAAAGCAAAAATATGCAACTCTGATAAATTTCTTTGCAGAAATTGAGAAAGCATCTCTCATTCATATATATATATATACACATATATATACACACACACAAAGATCTTGCCTGAAGCCACTTATATCCATTGTTAATTACAAAACTTACTGTGGAAAGCAAGGAATGGTATCTGGCTCGTAAAAGTGCTTAGTAATTGTTAAGAATTAAGAAAAGAACTCACCTAAATTCAGATATATATCTCTCAATTAGTGTTGGGGTATTTTTGTGCATTATGTTTACTGTGCAGCATTTCTCCATGAGGAATCAGATAAAACACATCAGTTATCATTTTYCTTTGCCACATGTATGTGACAGAGTTACATTGTGAAGGAACAAATAGACCCTTGCAGCTCCAGGGGAAAACAAGAACAATCAATTAAAAATAAAAATAAAGAAGAGCAACATCAATTCAAAGAAGTCAATCTTTCTACTCCATTTTGGCCTCATTCACAGGGATTTTGGTTTTGCTTTCAAAACTCTGAATTTCAACACACCCCAAAACAAAAATAAAGTCAGGCACTTGTCATAAACTCATTTTTAACGTGGTCATTAATGGCTGGATGAAACCTCAGGGAAGCCTGAGGCTTCTGCAAGCAGATAAAATCTGGTGTACAAACAGAATAATTWTAAATTGCAGGATTTTAGCTACGTGCTCTTCAGTCACTTCTACGAATTTGCACGGAAGATTTTCAGCTTTTATTAACAAGTAAAATTCCACAGCCATRTCCCCACTCTGCAGTGCAAGAGTAACATTTATATTCCCTTTCTGGAATCACAGCAGGTGAGCCACATAAAACAAAGTGAAGGCCAGTGAGAACTATTAACTGCCTGGGATTCAGAAAGTTAACCACACTTGTAAGTGGATTAATGGAAAACAGCTRCAACATTTTCACCCTCAGCTGCCCACACTGCCCCTCTCCAGGATATCCAGCAGGAACAACAAACAATGCCAACTGGAGCACTCAGTTAATCCAACTCATCACCGTGAACTGAAGTTGACACAGGCTGGCATTAACAGCCATGAACTATGCCCCYAATCCATTTACTTTCAGAACAGTTCTTCAGAGAAGATTTCAATAAGGAAACAAACATTGCAGCAACTCTCAACAGCCAAAGGACCAAACCTACTGCAGAACAGAGCGCCTGCAGCCCCCCAAAAACCCACCCAGGACCCCTCAGGAGGCAGCAGCTCTCACCCCAGCMCCAYGGCTGGGCTCCCCAGCAGGACCCTCCCTCCTCACCTGCTCTGCAGCCACGGGGGCAGCAGCTCCAGCAGGAGCCCAGGGGCTGGGGCAGACCCAGGGAGATGAGAGAGGAACTGGGAATGGGGTTAAACCCTGGGCCCAGAGTGCCTGGGCTGGGCCTGGGGCTGGTTTGGGCTGGATTGGATTGGGCTGGGCTGGATAGTTAGGTTGGGTTGGATTGGATTGGATTGCATTGGATGGATTGGATTGGGCTGGGCTGGATTGGATTGGATTGGATTGATTGGAATTGGATTAGGTTGGGTTTGGCTGGGATAGGTTGGGCTGGCTGGGCTGGGCTGGATTGGATTGGATTGGATTGGATTGGATTGGATTGGGTGGGCTGGGCTGGGCTGGGCTGGGCTGGATTGGATGGATTGGATTGGATTGGGCTGGGCTGGATTGGGATTGGATTGGATTGGATTTGGATTGGATTGGATTGGATTGGATTGGGCTGGGCTGGATTGGATTGGATTGATTGGATTGGATTGGATTGGGCTGGGTTGGGTTGATTGGATTGCATTGCATTGCATTGCATTGCATTGCATTGGGACTGGGCTGGATTGGATTGGGCAGGGCTGGGTGGGGCAGGAGGAAGATAGTTAATATTATTATTAATTTATTAATTTAGTAACACTTTATCAAGGACTGCCAGTGCCCCAGCTGGGGCAGGTCAGGGCTGTCAGCGCCTGTCAGGGCTCCCTCAGAGGGATCCTTTATTCCACATTTCATCTCAGGGTGCCCCACAGCTCACACACAGCCCCTGTGCCACACCACCACACACCTGGCACATCACTGCTGGAGCTTTGCACTTGGTTGTGTGTGCAGCCCACCAGGAAAGAAGGGACTGCAGCAAAACCCACCCTGGAAGGATTAGAGACCAACATACACAATCCTTGCCAGGGCAGATAAAATAAAAATGATGTTCCGTGGTGGTCGTGTCACAGCATTGAAAGCCAGGTGAAGATAAACATGACCAAGAAATRACAAAATGAGTCAGAAAATAGAAGRTGGAAAAGGGATTGATATTAGCCCTGGCATTAAATTAATTGGCTCTTCCCCCACCCACTAATATTATCCAGGTTGTACAGAACCAATTTACTCTCCTCCAAAGACCAATCTCAACCACATTTCTGAATAATAAAATAAATGAAGGAGAAGAGGGAAGTAAGTAAAACCAAAATGATGCTACTTAAAAACAAGCAGTATGATTTTTTTTAATAATTCAGAATTGGAATTCCCTGTCTTAAAACTTAAGTTAAACCAAGAAATAAGGACAGTTCAAAAAAATAATTAGATGTTTCAAAGAATGAGACTATCTCCATAATTACTTAATTTTTTTTCCTTTATCTTATAAAGGAGTGAGAATTGTATTACAAGGTATAGGTCAACAACTAATGAACAAGATGAAGGATAAATGTTTTTAGAGAGACTCAGGCAGCCATCCGCAGGAGGAGAAGAAAGGAAATGGCAAGCCTCTTAACCTTTGCTGTTTTAGCTCACAATTAATCTGGTAGGAGATAAGAGGCCCATAATCCTTTTATGAGTTTTATCAGAAATAATAAGCCAACAAATTTACAAAATGCATATGCAAACCAGGGTATCCTAAGCTTATTAAGGATGAAGCAATCCCACAAAAGAAGGTCATAACTGCAACATCCTGTAACAGATGCTTAGAGAAAGGATGTGAGAAACAGGGCAAGTAAAGAACAGCCCTCTCCTTGTTCATCCCTCCCAGGTACAAGCCATCATTTCAGAACTCCTGTGCTAGAGGTTGCATTTAGAAATTTATTTTCAGCTGCTCCCTCTGGACCATTCTTCCATAAGGGCTCTGTATAATCCTTTTTTGAACCCATTTATAATTTGGCTTTTGCAATGCCCAGTGTAAAGTCTTCCATCATTTATTTACACATTGTATGAAAAAAAAAAAACCTTGTGTTTTCTTAAGCTTCCACATGACAGATTTATTGAGGTAGAGATTAGCTCTTAAAACAGAGGATAGTTTAAATGGCAAAAGTGCTGGGGACAAGAATACTTAGGAATAATCAATACCACCTGTGCCAAAAGAATAATTGAATTGCAGTAGTTTGCCTAAAGACAGAAAAATGAGACAACATTATAGCAGTCATCAGGAAAATAAAAGGCTGCTGCAAAGAGGAATGGAATTATCTGTTCCTCGTGGCCACAGTGAATAAGCAATAGGTTTAAATGGCATAAGGAAGCTCAAAGCTGGATATTAGAGGAAAAAACATCATCCTAATAATAGCAGGGCTAATCCAAAGGACTGCTCTGATAGTTTCTCTGGTAGCAAACTGGAGGAGAACCTTTGTGGAAGCACAGAGATCTGTTCAGCTGGTTCTACAGGGAGGGCTGTGCACCCTCAGTGAGCTGCTGTGTCCCTTCCAGGGCAGCTCTGCACARCCAGGGATGGGAACTCCACACCCACCTGGCTCAGAGCTCACTGCATCCCTCTCACTGTGCTCAGCTGCTGACTTTTTCTATTTATCAGTGACTTTATCTATCTTTATCAGTGAATTCTCCATTTTCAGAGCCACTCGCGCACACCCAGCACAGGGGTACCTGAATCAAGCAGAGCACAGCCAGTGATGCCGAATTTTGCCCCAAAAGGCGAAATAATAACTGCTCAGAGACTAAGTTTTAAGTCTATAAGCAGGAGGTATTTATTAGCAACGCGTTGGAGAATCCTCCAGGCCTCCCWYGAACAAAGGATTCTGSCYYTCAGCAYCAAATACAGGCTTTTTATACAGTTTCGAACAAGGATTACATCATATTACATACATATTCTTATTAATTCATGCATATTCATARYTAGGCYGAGTYTAGGCGGAGTCTCTTATTTTGAGGAGTCATCTTGGTGGGAGTTCCTGTGCCTTCCTCCTGGGCAAGGGTCTCCTTGTGAGTCTTCCTCGGGCTAAACTTTTGAACTTTTCCTAATTTGGGTACTTTCCTGGTACATTTGGCATGGTCTCTAAGGCTTGGCAGAAGCTACTGGGTCAAGCTGACCACTGTTGGCTCCCAATTCTGCTTAGGCCATTACTTTCCTAAATATTCTGGTCCCAGAATTTCTTGGTGTCAGTATGTTTTGTTCTCCTAAAGAATTTATCGCCCTATATGGTTCCCTAATACCAAGCTCTTTGAGTGTCCTGCATTTTTATGTTTTAACCCTTTAATGAGTGGCTTCACCAGGGGGGTGCCAGAACCCATYGTGGGCTTTGCAGAGTTATATTATTTATTTGTTAACAGTTCTGGAACTGTTGCCTCTGCTTTAACACACAGCTACTCCCTCTGTACTCTCTGCATTCCAGATTTGAGTTWGAGAGCAGTAATCTGGCTTTCCACAGGTAGGATGCCTTTTCCTCCTGGACAGCATCACACTGGTCATGATGAAAGCTACAGTTCTCAGGGGGGAAAATCATCTAAAACTAAAGACCCAGCTCTAAATKAAAATTCCACATTTCCTGCAAGGAAAGGAGATTGCTGAAACCATGTCTGTTTAKCAGAACATGCAGTAAGAATGGAGCTTGGAGGTTTAGCCTTTCTAGCTACACATGGTYGAGAGTATCAGATAATTCTGTGTAAAACAGAGTTCTGTTTAAATGGATAAATATAGGTAAAGTTGTTTGCTCCTAATAAAAGAATATGTTTAATCCAAACTCTTTGTTTTGTTGTTCATTCCCGACCATATTTCACATTGAGGTATCTCAGAGGACAAAATTATTTACAGAGTTAGTTAACTGTAAATGTCTTACCTTGTTGGTATAAATCAGGGGTATAATGAAGCATCAGCTGCTACTTAAAGTGCTTGGCAGGACAGTTCATCTCATATTTATGTGCAAGCATAAACTTTGTGTGTCCTGATATATAATTGCAGTAACAATTCTATTGAATTTATCACTGCAAAGCTGCAGATAGAAGTGTGCAGCCAATCTCATCGTTTTCACCATAAATGTTTTATATGTTTTTCCAAATTGTTYGTATTTTTTCCAAATCTTCCAAGCTTGGAAAATACATTTAAAAAAAAATTATTATAAGAATCTTGAAAGGATTGAAATACAAGTCGAAGAACTTAGAATAATCTGATTAATAAACCTTTAAATATAGAGAGAACAGCTTTAGAATAGGTTTTCTTACCTTTTATTACCTTTACTTATCTGAGAGAGAGAGAAAAGAGATGCTCAGAGGGCTGGAGCACCTCTGCTGTGAAGGGAGGCTGAGAGGGGAGGTTGTTCTGCTGGGGAAGAGAAAACCCCAGGGAGAGCTCAGAGCCCCTTCCAGGAGAGCTGGGGAGGGACTGGGGACAGGGCAGGGGTGGCAGCACACAGGGAATGGCTRCAGACTGGAAAGGGGCAGGGTTAGACAGGATTGGGGAGGAAAACCTTTGCTGGGGGGCTGTGGGAGGCACTGGTGGCCCTGTGGGATGTCCCAGAGATGGAGGGCACTGGGTGACCTCAGAGGAGAGATGAAAGGGAGCTTGAGAAGGACACTGAGGCCAGCTCCTAAACCTGCTCCATGGTGCCTGTGCCAGAAGCAATCCCAACTTGTCCAGAGTGAGCTGCCTGTCCCTGCCCTGTCCCTGCCCCTTCCTCCTGCCAGCACCAGAATTGATGGGACATTCCCCTCCTGCCCCTCCTGCACAGGGAACAAAACCCAGCTTAAAGGTGTTCCTGTGACCGTGCTCACAGGGTCTGAGATGAGGGGAAGAGATGAGGATCTGACTCCATGTTTCAGAAGGCTTGATTTATTATTTTATGATATATATTACATTAAAACTATACTAAAAGAATAGAAGAAAAAGTTTCATCAGAAGGCTAGCTAAGAATAGAATAAGAAAAGAATGATAACAAAGGCAGCTGTCCCAGACTCTCTGTCCGAGCCAGCTGATGTGATTGGCCATTAATTAGAGACAACCCTATGAGACCAATCCCAGATGCACCTGTTGCATTCCACAGCAGCAGATAACCATTGTTACATTTTGTTCCTGAGGCCTCTCAGCTTCTCAGGAGGAAAAATCCTAAGGAAAGGATTTTTCATAAAAGTTGTTTGTGACAGCGTCCCAACAAACCCCCCTGGCTTTCCTGCTGTCGCAGAACAGCAGAGGCTGATTCTCCTCAGAGCCATCCAGCCTGGCCCCCAGCAGGGGACACAGGTGAGAACAGCCCACCCTGCAGCAGGGAGATCCTGCAGAAATCCTTCTGTACCTTCAGAAACCTGACACACACACACAGGGTGAGAAACAGCCCATCCTGCACCAGGGAGATCCTGGGGAGCAGAAATCATCCTTGTGAACCCACACACACACAGAGGGTGAGAACAGCCCACCCTGCACCAGGGAGATCTGCAGAAATCATCCTTGTGAACCCACAGACATACAAGGTGAGAACACCCACCCTGCACCAGGGAGATCCTGGGGAGCAGAAATCCTTCTGCACCCTCAGAAACCTGACACACAGGGTGAGAACAGCCCACCCTGCACCAGGTGCAGAAATCATCCTTGTGCACCCATAGAAACCTGACACAAACAGGGTGAGGAACACCCTGCATCAGGGAGATCCTGCAGAAATCATCCTTGTGAACCCACAGACACACACAGGGTGAAAAGAGCCCACCCTGCACCAGGGAGATCCTGGGAGCAAAATCCTTCTGTACCCTCAGAAACCTGACACAAACAGGGTGAGGAACACCCTGCACCAGGGAGATCCTTGCATGCAGAAATCATCCTTGTGCACCCTCAGAAATGTGACACACACACACACAGGGTGAGAACAGCCCACCCTGCACCAGGGAGATCCTGGGGAGCAGAAATCCTTCTGTACCCTCAGAAACCTGACACAAACAGTGAGGAACACCCTGCACCAGGAAGATCCTGCAGAAATCATCCTTGTGAACCCACAGACACACACAGGGTGAGAACAGCCCACCCTGCACCAGGTGCAGAAATCATCCTTGTGCACCCACAGAAACCTGACACAAACAGGGTGAGGAACACCCTGCACTGGGAAGATCCTGGGGAGCAGAAATCATCCTTGTGCACCCACACACACACACAGGGTGAGAACAGCCCACCCTGCACCAGGGAGATCCTGGGAGCAGAAATCCTTCTGTACCCTCAGAAACCTGACACAAACAGGGTGAGGAACACCCTGCACCAGGGAGATCATGGGGAGCAGAAATCATCCTTGTGCACCCATAGAAACCTGACACACAGGGTGAGAACACCCACCCTGCACCAGGGAGATCCTGGGGAGCAGAAATCCTTCTGCACCTTCAGAAACCTGACACACAGAGTGAGAACAGCCCACCCTGCACCAGGTGCAGAAATCATCCTTGTGCACCCATAGAAACCTGACACAAACAGTGAGGAACACCCTGCACCAGGGAGATCCTGGGGAGCAGAAATCATCCTTATGAACCCACACACACACACAGGGTGAGAACAGCCCACCCTGCACCAGGGAGATCTGCAGAAATCATCCTTGTGAACCCACAGACATACAAGGTGAGAACAGCCCACCCTGCACCAGGGAGATCCAGCAGAAATCCTTCTGTACCCTCAGAAACCTGACACAAACAGGGTGAGGAACACCCTGCACCAGGAAGATCCTGCAGAAATCATCCTTGTGAACCCACAGACACACACAGGGTGAGGAACAGCCCACCCTGCACCACGGAGATCCTGGTGCCCAGAAATCCTCTTTCTGCACCCTCAGAAACCCCAAGCCCTGCCCCTGGGCACAGCTGCTGCACAAACAGCACCTCTGGGGCAATGGGTATCCCTTCACTTCTGCAGTGTCCTCAATATCTCCTTGTCTGCCAGCTGGGTGTTTATTCATTCCACATTGCTTCATTTGTTATTTTCCTTTATTCCATTTCCTATTTCAGTCTCCTCATTAATTTTTATGCACTTTTATTTTCATTTGTATACTTTTCATCACTTCAATATCCTAATATTTCAGCAGTCCAATTAGCTGCTTCCATATCTTAATCACACCGAGACTCCTTATTCAGCTATAAATATAATTTTATTACTSCTGTTTTAATGACTAACTGTTATAATAACTATTCTATATAAAACAATTTCTCTTAAAACTTTCCCCATTTCCTTCACTTGTCTATAATTCATTTKATCTCTCATCATCCTTTCCATTTTCCTCAGTAGATCCTATATCATCCCCAAATGTTTCCTGTATTGGAGGCTCATTACCTGGGGAGCTGGTAAACTTTCACTGCTTCACCATAAACATAAGAGCAAACATTGAAACATTTCCCCACACTTARCAGGCTGTCCTAAACCTGCTGAAGGAACCCAAGCATGAAGATAGAGAGCATCTCCACATTAAGGGGAATTGTCTTTTAATTAACATGCAAGCACYGCCCAGATGGGCATGATGAATATAATCCACAGCTCTGTTCTGAAAATCAACATCATAAATAAAAAATGTTGTAGTAGTATATGAAACCATCACTTCTGAAGTGAAAATCCAGCATTATTCTCAGCTCTYTTTTCAGACAGACCATATACTTGCAGTGAAATAGTTAATATTTATTATATTTATTAATTTAGTAACATTCCATCTTCTAAAATCCCCATTATTTCAGGCAGGTCATTAACTTCTGAGATGCTGATGCTTCTAACTATCAGATAAACCACAAAGAAAGTCTCCAAGTCAAACCATAAAAACTTCTTCCATTCTAACTGTCCCCATTCTGTGAGCTGCAGATTTGTCTGTGCCATGAAGGCGCAGGGGGGAGCAAGGTCTGCAGGAAACACAAAATGTTCATCCATGTCATCCTGGAGATGGAAACAATGAGGATTTAGGTCATTTCAGAACACAATCACCATTATTCAGTGCCAATTTCTCCTCAACTGCAYCACTTTGTAACTTTAATTTGCTTTMATGAGGGAAGYATTAAAAGCGTTGAAGGAAGTACAAAGTTACYGAGTTTCAACAGTCTGCATCCAAGTAGCCACATTTACAAATAAAGCCCCATCCCACTGAACTCCTCCACAGGGGATTACAGCACCTTTTTGTATTTTTTTCTTTAAATTTATATTTAAGTTTGTATTTAAATTCATTCCCTTCCCAGTCCACTGGTCCTGTGAGGTGGCMCTGCTTGGGGATGTCACACTTTTAGCAGTGTCACACTTTTATTCCCTGCAAGAGGTGGAACCCAAGCCCTTGTGGTTTCTGCACTGGTGCAACCTCCTCTCTCTGCTTATAAAACAAATCTTCCTGTGCAGATACTTTCAGTTCCTCTTGATATTTTGTCATTTTCATCAATAGTTCATCAATATTTGTGTAGGGGATGGTATCTTTACACATCTTATTACCCAAAAGGGAGACCTAAATCTGTTATTGTATAATACTATTATACAATATTATTATTCATACTATTCATATATTAGTATGTTATTAATATAATATAGCATTATTATTATTATTATTATTATTATTATTATTATTATTATTATTATTATTATTATTATTATTTTAATACAAGCCAGGTGGACATTAGGCTTACTGATGCATTTTAGACCTAAAGCATAACATCTTGATAAACCAGATGGAATTGTATGAATATCACTGTCAATTTCRATCAGCTGAACATGTGATTGTGTTTTACAAACCCAAAATTCAGTTGCCATCCCCAAAGGATCCCAGAAAAATGGTCTTGTCAAGTGTATGTTTCCTACAATCAAATTCAGTAAATCCTATCACAGATTTAAGATTTAATTTGATAATGTAATAYTCTATATCTGATAGCTGGTGTAATAGATCCCCTGCAGGTCTGGGAGCCATGGAACTGTTCCCTTTCAGTGGCACAGAAAGTAACTTCACCCACTGCTGAGACAGTTTGATTCAATTCCACAGAAATACACAAGCTCYTGCTTGTTTACACCATTTAATTGACATTTCCAATCACTACTGATGTCTACTTTTTAAAATGCTCTTCTACTTTCCACTGAAGTGTACCATTKAATATTTCAATTTAGAAATTCATGGTATGCAGGGTTTGCTGCCTATRGCAGCAAAATTTAGCACTAATACCAAGATATGATGCTTCAAAGTTGCTCAAATCTGTTTCAATAKTAATTTTTAAAACAGCTGTTGTTASYAAGTGAGAGATGCATTATTTTACAGATTTTTGCTTCACTTTGGTGGTCTTCCCATCCATCAGAAAGAAGTCTCCTCCTCCAGCCTTATTAGAAAACTTTGCTGTCTTAACCTAACTTATAATCAGCACAATAACATTTGTCTTGATTTGATACCTTCCATTTCTCTTGCATGTTTGGATAGGTCTTGTTTTTTAACAATACACAATCCATTTCCTTCTGACTATCATCACTCTTCCTGTATGCTCTAGAGACTTTTCTCATGTTTCAAATTCAAGTAGCTGGCAAGATGCTGTCAAAAACTGGATGTTTCACTATTTTCTCAAAACCTTTTGAGACGTAYAGATATGATTTTTTCATGCTGTTTTGAACTGTGAAGTATTAAAAGTACAAAATTTAAAATTTCCTGAGTGAAATGTTTGTTCTGTTAATCAAAGTTTCTCTGGTTCAGTGTGGTCTCCTCAATTTCAGAGTGCAAAAGGCAGAGCAGAGGGCAGCTGAGAAGAAGAGYAACCTCTACCAAAAGGTCATCAAAACCATTCAAGAGGAGAATAAATTAACATTTTACAGTAGGTCACATCCACATTTGACATGCCAGGGTAGGAGGCCATGTCCACAAAAACCCCAATGGCTGAAGGGCCTAGGTGCACCTCTGGAAAACCCCCAAAAGAACAATTTCAGTGGAGATAACTAATATTTTGGAATATTTTTGCTTCTTTTCCTGGAAACTCTGCAAGTTTACCCTTCAGATACCTCTCACAAGGAAATTTCAACAGATATTCTAACCACACTCATCAAACTTACTGATCACTGTTCCCCCCACAAGCAATGAGTGTCTGTGCCTGCATTTGGTTTCTATTTTGTGATCAGAGCTGTGCAATAATTGGTTGTACTTCCCTCCACACAGAGTTAGAACAATTATAATTATTTTATTTTATAAATGGAGTTGGAAGAGACACTGCTCACTGCTTACAGGGCACCTTTGTCTCTGCACACGTTCCTCAGAGGATAATGAGGTTCAGGAGTTAAAAGTGTGTTTGTATTCCTGGGTCAACAGCAGTACAATAGGAAACTGAAGGAATGGAAATGCATWAATGGTGATTTAGGGATGAAACACTGGGAGGGCTGAGATATTTACTGAGAAAGGCAACGAGATGCTGGCAGCAATGAAAATGGATGCAAGTTTGCTTCTCAACTTTCTGTAATTCCCAAGGCAACGAGCTTTACCTGCCCCCTAAATCTGCCACTCCACCAAAGCCCAACACCTCCTGCATTCAGGATAACACCAGCAATGACAAAGACCATTATTCTCACGTTCTCRAGGATTATTTTTGCCATGGATTCCCTAAAGGAGACCCCTGACTCTGATGTTGGAGCTCTGGGGTGGGTGCCAGGCTCCAGACTGCAGGGCTGGTTCCTCTCAGCAGGAAACACTTGTCACAAGCAATGAGAACAGAAAACTCTCACAGCACTCCTGCTCCAGCAGGATCTTATTTCGGACTGCACAGAGTCATTTTCTCCACGAGATTGTCTTGCAGTGTTTACAAGATAACAGCCAATAACTGTTCAGTGCTGCTTAGGTGGAAAGAAAAGGGTTATAGAAATTTCAAGGCCAAGTCTAGGTAAATATGATCCTTGTATTTCCACTACAGACATCTAGACACTTCCAGCTGTTGAAATTATTGCTAAATATATTTACAGTCTTTGTACAATAAAAAGCTTTATTACTTTTACTACAGGCAGAAGAAAAAAGCTTTAAATCTTTAGTTCTGAAGCAATATCTCCTGTCTTAAAGGCAATGAAGCCTTTCAAGGGGAAAAACCAGCAGACTTTAAAAAAGGTGGTTTATGATGTTGTATCTTTGTTGCAATTTTGGTTCATATATTTTTATTAAGTGTAACCTTTATATGTAAATGAAATGATTATCCAACACAAAGTATGTTTTCATAAAGTAAGAATAGGTTTTATGTCCTCAAAGATAAAGCAGCATAAAGCAGTCAGGCAGCTCAGCATGGACTTGATGGCTGTGAAATGAACTATTTGATTTCCTATTACAGCCTTAYCACCCTGCACTGTACCACAGCCCCAAACCCACACCATCAGACAGCCAACCTTTCACCAGGGAGCCCAGCAATATAAATCTGTATTTCTAATAGGCAGAACTTCTCATTTAAAAGGGCTTGGAGATAAACCCTGCATTGTGAAGTGCAGGGAGAGGGAAATGAGAACCACATCCTAAAAACCCAGGGAGAGATGAATGTCCCCAGCACAAACAACAGGGCTCAGGCCCACTGTGCTGTTTGTGTGTTGGAGTTTTTGTTCTCCCCATTTCCAGCGCAGCAGGCACCTCTGGGAGCAGGAAGGAACCTTTGCATCCCTGCTCCCAGAGGGGCAGCCAGGGCTGTGCTGGCAGACACACCTGGGGCACCTCACCTGTGCTCCCATCACCAGCACAGGGCTCTGCACCCTCTCACTGACCCTGGCAAGGCAGACACACCTGGGGCACCTCACCTGTGCTCCCATCACCCAGGAGGGCTCTGCACCCTCTCACTGACCCTGGCAAGGGCAGACACACCTGGGGCACCTCACCTGTGCTCCATCACCCAGATGGGCTCTGCACCTCTCACTGCCCCTGGCAAGGGCAGACACACTGGGCACCTCACCTGTGCTCCCATCACCCAGGGATGGGCTCTGCACCCTCTCACTGCCCTGGCAAGGGGCAGACACACCTGGGGCACCTCACCTGTGCTCCCATCACCCAGGGATGGGCTCTGCACCCTCTCACTGCCCCTGGCAAGGGCTGCACAGCATCAAGGGACATACAGGGGGTCAAGTGTCACATTTCAGCTCTGTGCACTGCTCATACACAGTGAAGAAAGGAGCCAAAGCCATCAGTTCCATCAGCATTACATTGTTTTGAAGGAGAGAACAGGGCGGTTTTTAAGATTAATTTTTTCTAATGCTCACCATAACAGAAAGCACAGCAAGCTTGGCCTGAGCCTTCCCCACTTCAATTTGAGTTCAGGATAAATGCCACCAAGGAATGCTGGATGRCCAACCTCCCCTGGACAAGAACCTCACCAGTACTGGATTTACTGAGAGCTAGATACAAATTATAAAATCACAGATCTAACATCATGCATGTCTTCATTTTTCTCTAAAATAAAACTCCTCTTTGGTTCAGAGGATAAAGTCAAATTCACCATGGGATCACCTGGAAAGCCCAAGGATGTGTCTCCTTTTAACAGGAGTGAAAGTGGCTAAAAGCCAAAGAATTCAGGGCACTCCAGTCCCAGATGGCAAATTAAACCCGTCACTGAACAGCTTTTTGGGRAAGCAGCTGTCATAAAAATCTTTATTAATAAATTGATGAATAAAACTGTTCTGCTCCTAAGCAAGGTTGTTTATTCCTGAACCAACAACTCCACAAAGGGTTTGCACAGAAAGCCTTGCTGCTTGTTACATAAATCTGGATCTTCACAGTCCATCCATTTATTCGCTTTTATTTCCTTGTTCAGCAGGTGCACAGTGCTGAGCACAATGACTCCTCATTAGATCCTGTAAATGCTACAAGAACAAAAAAATAAAACTGCCACGCAGTTTAAAAACAACCTACTGGGTCAGTCCCTGCATTTTTTCTGATTTTACATTTTTGTGGTCTTMGGCATTCCTTTAATCTATCATCACAAGAGAATCTGTCAATAGAGAGAGTTATGAAAATAAGATAGGATTGGAGAAAAAAAAATATAGATTTTTTACTTTGGGTGATTAAATTCTCGCTGACATTAACATATGACAACCTGTTGGAATGATTCGTAAGCCTTCACAGTTTTATAAATAGCTTTATCTCTCCATTCCACACGAGGAAAAAGAGATATATTATTTATTGTACCTTTCTACCTCCACAGCACGGAACATTTCAAAGACTCATTTCAAGTTTTGTGGAAGTCTCTTGATATTAAAGGGCTGCAGATAGAAGATGATGAAACCTCCTTTCTGTGTGCTGGCCCCCCGTTGTTCCTCAGTGTTTGGGAGAGCTGCCTCTAATCCTCAGAGAGGAACATTTCCCTTCCACTGGGAGCAGCTGGAAAGCCAAAGCAAGCCATCCCCATCCCATGGAATCCTGCTGAATTCCCCAGAAATGCTGAGGATGACTGGAAATATGCAAAGTTTGCTTTACAGATGGATTGAATATTTACATTATTTAGTTTACACGGGTCTGGTTTGTTTTTTTTTTTCCTCTTAGAAAATGAAATATTTGGTTTTGTTCTCTTAGCGGAGCACAAGGCAAATTATATTAATTAGTCTATTTACATGATTTCCTAACTTGGAGCAGTGAAAGTTGCCTTTAGCTAGCAAATAATTGAAATTACAATTGCTGAAGATATCACAAGTTTGAGGGTTTTTTTTAAATTCTATCAAGCCCTATCAAGCTCTGATAGGACATTAACAGCTACTTCCCTTCCCTGCTGTTGTTTTTTGTCCCCACTAAGCCATTCCAGTGTAGTCAACACCATAAAACAGAAATACATGACAAGAAACAGTAATCCTCCAATTTTATTCCCCAGATTCAGGTTTACTGGTACATCCCTCTGGGAACATAATGACAGAGCTTTGCTTTCATAAAGACACTGGAAATTGATTGCAGTCTAAAAGTTCTCATAAGATTTTGAGGAAGCAACCAGTTCTGTTAGAAACAAAAGAGAAGCACAAAGGAATACAGAAAAGCCAGCACAGCAGAAATATATTTTAGTACTGTAGGAAATTCTTGCCAACATGAATATTGTTCTTTTCTTTGCTTTTGGAAATCAGAGGGGAGGAAGAAGCTCATTAATTCGACATTTGATTTCTGAAATYGAAGGAAAAGCAGTAGTGTAAAAGGAGTCAAACACAACAGTTTCCGTGATAAGAGAACTGTAGAATATCTCTTATCAGGCAGATGCAATCTGGGCTTCTARCAGGCTGGGTTTTAATTAAGTAATAGGCATTACAGATGTTTAATAAAGCTGTGAATAACATTTCTTGCTCCCAGTCTAACAGTGTTACTCCAAGAACTTCAGACAAAGGACTCGGGAGCACCTGGCAGAGCCTTGGAGGGAGAACATGAACCTGGTTCAAATGGAACTTTATTTTCTCACTTCAGACTTAGCACACAAGGCCCTACCTTGACCCCATGGTTTGCACTGACTGTAGATGAGGAGAGAGCACAGAAGAATAGCTGTGATGTCTGCATTTAAAAAGAGAGGCAGAGGTCATAATTTTTTTCAGAGTGGATTGGTTTTTTTTCAACAAAATATTGTCTAGAAACCTCCAAAAACAACATTCAGCACGTGTCTGTGAACAATCTTTGAAATTCACWGGATCCTGATGAATGCAGAGCTCCTGCTGAATGTTCAGGAGTTTTCTCTCTCTCAGATGCCTGGCAGCTGTTTAAAACTTGACATCGGGKTGAACTGGTTCAGAAAATCCATGAGAAAATCTGAGCAAAACTCCAGTAAACATTTTAAGGACTTCTGTTTGGTGAAGTGAAAATTCAGTTAACCTCTCAGGAGTTAGTGTGCCAAATTTGGAGATTAAAGTCACTTACYGAGTGAAATGGGCGTTTTTATTTCTGCTTCGAGTGCAAGTTGCAGCACATTGCTGAAAATGAAGCTGTTTCCAAAGCCTCCATTCCAATTTTAAGGAGAGAAATTATGGCTGAACTTTTGTGTGCTCGTTGCCCATCAATAACGTGAGTGGCTCAGAAGGAGGTGACAGAACAGGACCTGGATATGGGGCAGGTCACCAAGCAAGAGGAGACGCAGAGCCAGACCTGTGAATGCACAGCAGCAAAACCCATTTTAGCCTCTCAAGCCCACAGTAAATCCATACCTGTCCATTTAGAGACAATAAATCCCTCCTAAAGAGCAGAGCTTCATTTTCAACAACAGACTATACAAATGGGAGTGCTCCAAACAGACACTGGGAGTGACTTTTTTTTCRGCTGCAGTAACAGCAATGTTCTTTCTTCTCTCTGTGCTTTGACTTGTCTGCTCTGTGTCTCTGTCACTGTGCTCAGGAAAAGCTCTGCAAAGCAAAAGAGAGACTAAAAGGGAGCCTTGGAAGGCAGCTGACAYCACAATTTTGAGCTGCAGAAGCACTGCTGAGTGTGAGTGCAAATGCACAGCTGAAGTTCCAGAAGGTCAATCCGTGCAGAGAAGACTCTTCACTCCAGGCACTRTGCTGTGGACACCAGACATTTTTATCATTCTGGGTTCATCAGCAATTTCTTTGTTTTTAAGGATTGCAGACGCTGATTAGCACAAACCTCTGGATTTCCTCCAGCAGCCTGCCTCCAGAGCCACCAGGGCATTAGCATTTAATATTTCTGTGAGACAGCATTGTCCCACCAGTGCAGCCTCACCAAGGATAGAGCCCAGGATGTGCCCCCAGCTTTCCACAAGTGTGGAAGCAGAAAATGCAGGACATTCCAAAGGATGAGCAGAGGAAAATGAGGCCMGAGCTCCTTGTTTCCAGCTCAAAACAGGATTGTACACTACTGCTTACCTCTTCATCAGGAATTCTTTTTAAAGATATTTTACATTATTGTATTATTTTATGTTCTTTCAACTGGGAAATCAAAACTGAAAATGATACTTCTTCACTCATCTGCATGTTTCACCCTCATTAAGTGAACTCTGCTGTATTCTCTGCATTAATCTTGCATAAATTAGAATGTGAGGAGCTATGACCTTTGTTTCTCTTATCCTTGGGAGGAAATCAATGTGCTTTCTGCCTTCATGCACACATGCATACATGCAAAGAAGTTCAGCWCTGGGTATTCTGATTTAGTCATTCCACTAGGAGCTGAGAGGCTTGAATCAAGAGACCATAATTTTGATAAATAAAATTGAGTGAAGAAATAAAGAAAACCCACATTCAATAAACAATTCAACACCCARTGTAGGATCCCAGTGATCTAAACTCACAGAAGTCAGCAAAACACTCAGCATTTTTYTGAGGGTGACATTCCAGTTTGAAAATTTTTACCCTGAACATGCTGACTTAACAGCATGAAAAATTTAGAGAAATGTAGCAGGAAACTTTTTGGACTCATTTCAGTAAAAACACCATCAAGAAAGTYGAGGCAGAACTGAGCCCCAGGTAAGGGAATAACCAAGAACTCTATTTGAATGACACTGGCAAAAAAAAAGAAAGTGTTTCAGTTGGGGCAGCTGTAAAAAACCAGAGTTTAGTAACCAGGATACGAGCCAGGCTTCAGGAGGGAAAAATACCTGAAACCTTCCCAATTTTACTGAAGAGTCTGCAGAAACTTGCAGGCACCACATTTCTCTGTGCCCCAAACCACATCTGGAAACAAACACAGCCCTCCACAACCACAGGAGGCTGTTAGGGAGGGAACAGGTGGGGAATAAATGGTTCCAGCTTTAAGGAGACAGAAGAATAAGGAATGAACAAGCCAAAAGAGGAAAAAAAAACCCCAAATTCTGACTAGAAGTCTTAAGTATAACAATTTATAGCATGAGCAGGCAATAAAACATAGAGGGAAGGAATATATTAAATAAGGAGAGAAAGTTTATTTTGACTGGCATGTTCCTCTGCTGTAAGAAATAAATCTGGTTTTGTGAGGACTAATCCTGCCATACTGTATTTTTTACCTCTCCTGCCAGTCTGATGTTCCTTCCCTGATATAATTAAAGAGGTGTCACAGGACCTGCTTGCTTTCATACTGGGAATAAGGAATAACTGCTGATACAAGCTAACAGCTGGAAGCATGTAAAATAAACATAAGCTAAGCTGCTGAAATCACGGATCCTTTTCAAGAAAAATATCTGTCTGCCAATCACAATTTAAACTCACACACCACCCAGCCCTAAAATAGCACTTAGGAGGAATAATCAGGGCTCTATGTTATTTTGGGAAGGTAATGGATTAGAAAGATGCATTGTTTTAAATCAGTCATCAGCTGAAGGAGTGGCAAATCTTTAATAATGCCAAGATTGGTTTTGTGAGTGAATAAACCAGCAAAAAGCTGGCTGGGTGCTAGTAATCTTCAAAGCTTGATTGCTTTTTCTGATAGCTTTAGAAAATTAGTGGATGAAAGCATGTGTAATATATCTGGTCTGAGTAAAACACTTGATGTAGTGTCTTACAAAATCTCTGCTCGCAAAATTAATTCAAATTGGCTTGGACATGGAGGACTGTCACTTGGATTTAAAAATGGCTGGCTGAGTGCAAATAAAGGGTAATGAAAAATGGCAACGTATCAGGCTGGTGGGAGGTGTCTGGTGCAGCTCTGCAGGGATCACTGTTTGGTCCTGTTTATTTAACATCTTCATTAACAGTCGGGAGGGGGAGTGAAACAGCYCGTTAATTAAAGTGACACATAATAATAAATCAGGAATTGCTCCTGATGCCAGCACTAACACTTCACAAAAGCACAGAGCACCACCAGGGTTTCTGGAGAGGTGAAACGTGCCCGCACAGAGACCCAGCTYAGATGCTCTAATTGCACTCCACCTTTACAGAGAGTAGTCCAAAACTCACACTGAGTGGGAGTCAGGYGCCTGCTGGCAAGCCAGGGATTCAGAGCATGACTGCCCAGTGTATACAAACTCGGGTAACTGGAAACTTCCATGGACAGACACGATCTCCCTTTTCCCCTGACACCTGCAGTGMGAGAGATTAAACCAGTTCAGTTCACTCAGCTGATGGAAAACCAGTGTTTGGGGGGAGTTGTAAAATCAGTTTCCAGTTGTTTCTATTTTATATTTTGCATGGCTGCTAAATATAATGTAATAGAGGAAAGAGAGGGACAGGAGGATCTGGTGGCACYACTGCATCTTTTTGTATCATTTAAATTGGACCAGTTGTAACATAAACCACCCCTTATGCACAGATTTATAGTTTCATAAYATAAAATCCAGCATTTTAAAGTAGGTTTTCCACAATGGCAGGACACTAGTCTATTGCTAGATTTACTTTAATTATAAATACTTTTTAAAAACCTCAGATAAGTAAACATGAAGTTGTTCACTGAACACTGGTAAAAACTGATCAAAGACTACAGAAGTCACAGAAAAGACCTCCCAAAACAGGCTGGGATGTTGGTACTCAGTCAGAGACACCTATTTCTGTTTTATAAACATACATAATATAAACCTGGATCTTAAATAGGAGTGTTATTGTCTCCCTGCTTGGAATGATTTATAGCATTACTTACCTGGGCTGGCCCTCAGGCTGCTGCTCAGCACTGAATCATAACTGCAGACTCATTTTGAAAGGACAGTTTGATGCCACTTCCTAAAAGGTAAGAAAAAGGAAGGGAACTTTTAAGGCCTCCTTRACCACACCGAGTTTAAATTGCTCTGGGAACTTGTGAAGTCCCCYGAAAACACAGGAGCAGTTTAAAGCTGTGAGAGCCCCCCAGCCATAAAGAGACCTGCTGCATTAGCAGGGAGGGACTGTAAAACAAGAAAGGGAAGGAGAGGGGAGCTCTGCAGTCCCACACTAAGTCTGTAAAACAAGAAAGGGAAGGAGAGGGGAGCTCTGCAGTCCCAACAACTAAGTTCTGTAAAACAAGAAAGGGAAGGAGAGGGGCTCTGCAGTCCACACTAAGTCTGTAAAACAGAAAGGGAAGGAGAGGGGAGCTCTGCAGTCCACACCAAGTCTGTAAAACAAGAAAAGGGAAAGGAGAGGGGAGCTCTGCAGTCCCACACTAAGTCTGTAAAACGAGAAGGGAAGGAGAGGGGAGCTCTGCAGTCCCACACTAAGTCCTGTAAAACAAGAAAGGGAAGGAGAGGGGAGCTCTGCAGTCCACACTAAGTCTGTAAAACAAGAAAGGGAAGGAGAGGGGAGCTCTGCAGTCCACACTCAAGTCTGTAAAACAGAAAGGGAAGGAGAGGGGAGCTCTGCAGTCCACACTAAAGTCTGTAAAACAGAAAAGGGAAGGAGAGGGAGCTCTGCAGTCCCACACCGAGTGCTCTGTCCCCTCAGCCTGCAGGCAGGCCAGGGATTGGAAGTCCAAGCTCACCTGTGCCACCAGCTCTGCTGCACAAGGCAGCTCTGGGAAGCTCCTTGGGTTCACTGCCTTGGACCCAGCAGGCTTCTGCTTGGGAAGCAGCACCAACAAAGCTCTGGGGACAGCCAGAGCTGCTGTGCTGCTTCGGTGCCACATTCACTGGGTAACTTCTGTTCATGACTCTCGGGTTTCTGGGGTTGGGATGACCCCCAGGTATTAAAAGTCTCTTTTTTCCCAGCCCCACAACCAAAGAAGAAGTTGAGATTCCTTGGTTCTGCTTCTCAGGGTTGTTTATTTTCTCTTATTTATCACATTCTTTCTCTGCCCTGCTGAGATCTGTCCAGCAGGTCGGGTTGTGGCACAGTCCCTGCCCTTGGGGTGGTGTTGGCTTTTCATACTAAGAACTGTGTGTACTTTATTTACAATAATTTTCCAATACCTATCACCTATGTTAGACAGTCTGTCTCTACCCTGAACCAATCCAGAAGTGCCACCATCACAGCAGAAGGTGGAGGACAAGAAGAAGAAGGACAGGACGCACCCAGATTCCTCCATCTTGCCTCTTGAACCCCCATCCTAAATCCCCAAAATTCTCCTTTTTTTCACTTCGTGATAAATTCACTATCATTCTACTCAAACTCTTGTGGCTTGTAACTCCTCACACAAAGTTGGGAATTGTTTCCATGGGCTAAAATGGAAGGCACAGTTGGTTTTGACTCTGTGCCAAGGTCTCTGAGCCCCTGGCAGGGTCTGGAATCCCCCAGGGCAGCCAGAGGAATGTCCTGGGTCCCCACACATGAACTGAGCCCTGCCCTGGTGCATGCAGAGGAATCTCAACTTCTTCTTTGGTTGTGAGTCTGGGAAAAAAGAGACTTTTAATACCTGGGGGTCATCCCAACCCCAGAAACCCAAGAGTCGTGAACAGAAGTTACCCAGTGAACGTGGTAAGCTCAGTGCTTACAGAGAYCCCCAAATCCATGGGRCAATATGTAATAAAATACAATGCAATATAAAGGCACTCAGTGCATGGGAACTCRCCTGGCTGCTGTTATGTAACATCCCCAAACCCTCCTGTGAAAAYCCACAGGAACATSAAGGCCTATTTAGGTGGCAGCTATTGTATTACACTTTTCTCRACTAATTTGACCTGATGGCACTAGGCTTGTTTAGTTTTATTTTTAATCCTCTCTTTTAAAAAATCTCTTTTCTCTTGTTGTTTGGTTGGGTGCTTTTTTTTTTTTTTAATTATTCCCTTATTTTTTGAACTCCAGTAATTTGTGAAGCAGCTGCATTGGTCATGAACTGKTTGCATTTTATTACACCTACAATGACTTTTAAACAGAAAGAATCTGCTCATGGGAACACTAATCCTTCCATTATGGAAATAATTAAGCTCTTTTATTTGCAAGATGAAAATCTTTAGGGAACATATGAAAACTAGCAAAGAGCAATTTTTTTTTCTTTTTTTAAAGAGAAAAAGATGATGATGTAAACAGACCTGCTAGTGTCTGTTAAACTGTGGCATATGGAAAGGCACACAAACTCTTAAGAGAAATCTTTCTCAGTAATTCTTCCACTTGGCTCAGGAATAAAGGATATTCTGCAGAACTTTCTGTACAAAACCACTAGAGCACATTTTCAGGAGATKTTTTCCAAGGCTTTTCAATAGTAAACTGCTCCTGTTCTTTTATGGTAAATGTTAACCTAAATATTGTTATTCTTATTTTTCTACAATTATCTTTGGACTGTTCTTGTTTGCAAAACATARGCTTCCTAAGCAAACAAAGCTACTTATATCAGATTTTTACTTCTTTTTTTCAGGTTATRTGGGGTTTTTTTAGGTTTTTTGCAGTGGTGCATTTGACATGGGGCAGTTCCTGTTCCAACCCTCTTGAAMTATTTGGTGCTATATCCTGCACTGCATTTACACATTCAGGATTAGCACATTGCCACTCGAGTATTTTTGCAAACTTACTGACACAGAACTGGGGTCCATCAGCAGGTTTGGGCTCASAGGAGGAGACAAGAAATGCAGCAAGTCCAGATCAGATGATCAGAGAAGAAGAGATCTTGTGATTAATAACACCATGCCAAAGGGCTTTGAAAACCTTGCTAAAGGTTTCTAAATGAAGTTGTTTGYGGGTCCAGGTTAACTTTTACCATGGAAGAGGTTTGTACTGGGTCCTATATGCAGAAAAAATAGAAATAAAACTTTACTGAGTTACCAAGTTTTCTGTTTCTCATCTAATGATGTTAATAAAATGAGATTTTATTGCAAGTTTGAGAAAGTGGCAATAAAATGTCAGCTAAAATGTGATGTTGATAGACATAAAAACAATGCACAATGAGGGGGAGAAAAATCTTAATTTGCATTTACAATGCTGGGCTCTGACCAAGCTGCACAGAAATATGTTGCTGGAATTATGATAGACAATTCTACAGAAACATCAGCTCAAAGGCAAACAGAAAGCAATTGAATTTTTAGAAAATGGAAAGAGAARAAAATCGAAAACATCCTTGTTTTAGGACAGAAATCCATTCTGTGCTTCTGAATCCTTTGTGCATTACAGGTTATTCATATAGGAAAAGTAAAATAGTGAAACAGAACAAGCACCAGCAGCACAGAAAAGTAAAAATGTGTGGAGATATTTCCTTACAGATAAATCTGAGACAATTTAATTTCTGGTGGGCACAAAATCCAGCAGGTTTTTATCAAAGCCTGTAAGCCATGAGTGGCATGGGCTCCATGAACAGGGAGTGACAAAAATTGATAATTCTTCATTTCGCACCTAGCCCTCAATAAAACACAAACTTTAATGATGAAACTCATTGCTTCCAGACTCAGGAATGTTAATACAAGGAGAAGTTTTAGCACAGATTAGAGGAACAAGTAAAAAAAATAAAATCCACCAGCACAYTGCAATAGAGCCCTTCCTTTGGTTAGAAGATGGCAGAGCATCACTACATTACTTTACATTATAATAAATATATTTCTCCTCATACTTGCTCCTGGCCTCAAAGCTAAGCAGACCTTTGTTCTCAGGTGGGTTAGASAGCCCTAATTCCTCTTGTTTCTGTTTTCACAGAAGAAGGAGAGAAAATTGGCATCCTTTGTRTTGGGGMTTTTTTAAAAGATAGAATGTGATGTAATAAAGTTATTGCAATGAAATATTAATCTGTGTATGCTTCACTGGGGAAGTCTTTTAAACTGTTAAATACCTAAAATGCAAAAAGGAAAAAATTCTTTGGTAAACAAGAACAACAACACTGGAAATTTCATTGACAGTGGTTTCTGACAGCATYGCTGATGCATTTTCTTGGCATGGTTAAAAACCAGAGAAGAGCAGAGATTAATTAAACTGATACAAGCTTTTTTYAAAACTCTGGTTAATTTTGGGCTTACCTTTCTTCTGCAGGAGATGAGTGGCAGAGCTGCAGATGGGAGGGTGCAGTTAATGCTCAATTCTGCCARTGTTCTCTCAAGGGTTTGTTTGTGRTCTCACCACAGAGCCTCCAACATCTCGTTTCACACGTGCTCATTAAACGCAATTATCTTCTGTCTGTTTAAGTCAGGCTTGTATTCAAACGTTGATTTGGTCGCTGGAAATCAGGTTAAACTTCAGCATCCAGCTGAGTTATCAGCTGGGAGTGAATGGGGTGAGACTCCACAGAAAGTGACCCAACAGCTCTAAATTCCTGCCCAGGAAGAGTCCCTGCTTCTGCTGGGTGTGAGCGCTGCATCCTGCTCCTGCAATTCCATCTACAGTCCATCCACTGGCTGAAAAAAACGTTAAAGAAATAAATTTAAAAAAAAAAAGAATGAGAAAAAACCTTTCTGAAATCACACTTTGAGGATATAATTTAGATTGAGATTGGAATAGCTCACGGGTCAAACAAGTCTTTGACAGCCCATGCAGAGATTCCAGGCAGCCTCAGGAGTGCAGGGCCTCATCCCTCACTCTGGAGTGCCCAGGAGGATAAATTGGTTCCAATAAAGACCCAGAGCTGGCAGAGACCTGAGGAGCACCAGGAGCAGGGACCAGGGCCAGCAGCACCTGTGGTCTCAGGTGCTTCTCCATCTCACCTGAGCMCCTGGGCTCTGCAGGGCTCCCTCTCCTCACACAGCTTTGGCATTTTTGGGGCTTTTTAATTGCATTGACAYCTTTATCAACCCTCTGTCAGACACACGTTGGACCACACCTCATATTTCACTTAAGCTATCATCTAACAAAAATTCTACAACATCCCTGATTCCCACTCCCATGAAGAAACCCAAAGTCCACAATCCTGCCATGAAGAAACCCAAAGTCCACAGTGCTCTGTGGGTGAAGCACAAGGGGTGGAATCCCTGTGCAGTTCACATCTCTGTGCAGTTCACATCTCTGTGTCTTCTCTGCTGGTGCAGGGCTCAGCGTTTTCTTGCACTTGATGGAGTTTCACATTCTTCACTGAAACCCACCTGCACTTTGTACCTGTTAAAACACAAACAAATCCACGTCCCCACAGGGACTGCAGGATTTTCTCAAAATCCCGGAGGTGAAGAATGGGTCCTGATGTGAAAATAAAACATTGATCAGTTCTGGTTTGCAATATTGCACAGAGAAATACAAGATACCAACGTAAGTTGCTACTACAAACATTCTTTGGTTATGAGCAGGAGAAAACATCAAGAGCAAAGCAATGCATGTAGTAAAGGAGGAAGGAGGAACTAACATCAAGAGCAAAGCAATGCATGTAGTAAAGGAGGAACTGACAGGAATTGGTCAATAACAACATGGTGATGAGCACAGACAGGATCTGCAGGAACCCTGCAGCTCCATCAGGAATGGATCTGGGGCTCACAGAGCACACAGGCTCTGATTGCTCAGCCTGGCAGAGCAGCTCCCAGTGAGCAATCAGGGATCACACCACAGCAGCGATTTTGCAGCAGGATTTTCTGTGCCTTAACTGACCTCCAGGACACAAAGGTGGTGTTATCAGACTTGAAATGCAGATGAGAGTTTCACAGGGATCTCCAGAGAAGTGATAGAGCTGCTGTATTTCCATCAAGAGCCAAACTGTCCTGGCTGTTTTAAAGAGCTCTTCCACATCCTGACACAACTCAGGAAGCAGAAACAAAAAATCCTGGAATTCCTTCCTTTCCCTTAATATCCAGCGATCACCGTGCAGTTCTTGAGAAGAATAAACGGAGGAAATTAAAAATAATGACAATAATGGAACTCTTTGGAAGGTGTGCACTGTTGTGACTTTCTGTGTGATGATCATTACATGTGCACGAGTGGATCCTCAAATACTTCTCCTGATTCTTAAACAAAATTTGAATTCTAAAGATTTTGCAGGTATCTGTAGCTGTTAATCACATGCTGATGTTTTCTTAATGAGCACCTATTGTCCAGCAGCCRCTCTCCTACTCCAGGAGGTTTTTATTCCATCCCTTGCTCAGAAATGTCAGATTAGCATGCATATCCTAACATTTGGAGGAGCAGCACAATTTATCTTTTAACTTTTGTGCCCTGAAAACTCCCCAGATAATATTTTTAAATGATTGCAAGCCTGAGCAGCTATTTCAGGAACCAGAGAAGACAGTATTTCCACACCACTTTGTGAGAGAAAGGTATTAAAGCCCTTTTAATCTTGCCATAAAAAGGTCTAAAGTAATATCAGTGTCACAATTTTAAGGATTATACATTGCTATCATGGGCCTGTCTGAAAATTCTGGAATTGCTTCTTTTAGCTAAATAACTGCAATGGAATTACAATAGAAGTTCAGCTCAACTATTGAGTTTTTAAATGGCTGAGAGCAACTCTGGAAAAAAAAAATTGCATCTGCAACTGCCTTGGCTGCTCAACAGTCTGTGAGTTTATTACTTTGGGCTAAGAAATATTGCAGACTACTTGGACAAACTAATCATTTGATAATTAAAGAAAAGACAATATARTCCCTAACCTTTATAAATATGATTTAAGGGGAAAAAAACAGCAAATGAAAGCACAGAATTTATTTTTCCCTCTTAAAATCGTAAATTTAAATATTTTCTTGAAAAATTCTGTATTTGGACTCATCATAATGCTTTTCCAACATAATTATGGCAAATGCTCTTAGATAGCAGTTAAAGAATAAAAAATCAGATTGCAAATTTGATTTTGGTTGTGTTTAAGGGGAATTGATAAACTATTCAATTCCTGAGAGTGAAAAAATCARTGGTTTGCAATTCCAATCTCCTTTGCTTTTTGCTTATCTGAACCATAGACTGGAATACTTTTTAAAGRATTGAGCTGCATTTTTATCAAAGTCTCTGGAAAGTCACTATATTTATTCATTCTCTGATATAATTCAAAATAGGAGGCTAAATTTTCAAAAATGATAGGTTTGATTCTTATTTTCTTTTTCCCCTCAAGCTTGTTTTAATCAGTTTTAATATATTTGATTGATAGAGTACCTTCTGGTTTAAGAAGGAATTCAGGCTCTTAGTATTTTTTTAATAAGAAAATTTATCATCAGTAGAAACAGAAAGTATTTTAATTCTTATCAAGGATGTGAACTGGAGTGGAAAAAAAAATCCAGGTAACCAAAGGCCTGAGGTTCAATAAAATTAGTATTTTTGAAACACCCTCAAAATCAGAAAAGGCAAATTCTGTGTTTATGGATTCAATTAAAATGAGATATTWATACAAATAGCAAGATGGAATGGGGGAATAACAGAATTCCAGAGATCCAGAGGGATGCAAAGAGCAGGAATAATTCTCATTTTTTCTGAGAACCTCTGGCAGTGGGAAATACCACTTTTCTGCTTGAACCTGTGCACTCGGAGATTGCTTCATTTTGTATGAAAGGATAAAGTTAAGGAGCTGAGGATGTGAAAATGTAACCTTCACTAAATTTTATTTTGATAAACACCTCAGTTTATCTTTCTATGGCAGGCTGATAAGGAAAATTAGCATAGTTCAGCAGAGTGCAGGTCAGTGAATGTGCTCATGCAGTGAAAAATGAAAGAGTTTCCTCACAAAGTCTCTGCTTTCCCAAGGCAAGTGCCAAGAATAAAAATAATAATAAATTCTTCAGTCTGAGAATTTCATTAAGGAAAAAGGTTACATTTATCTGAAAAGTACCTAGGTAAAGAAAAAGCATAAAAACTTCTGTATTAATAGCAAATGAACAGGGGGGCATCATGGCCAGCAGAATATYCAACAGTAACTTGGATTTAGGATGGAGAGTTTCCAGAAGGAAGTGAATAATTGTATTAATATTGGAACAGTAAATTCCATTTCAGGCCTTCTGAAGCAGCAATGAATTTATGTTGCATTTAATATTAATAAAAGCAATAGGCAAGAAAYAGGACAAATATAACTACAAAGGAAAATACTGAGAACATTTTAGCCCCACAGCTGAAAGTGGCAGACATTAGGTCACAGAGAAAAAGGAAGAGTCCATCCAGTGACATAATATCTAGAGAAATATGGGAATTCAGGTGATTTTCCCAACAAAATCCTGCATTACTGCCAGCAGAGAGATAGTTTCATTTGTTTAGTTCCCAACATGCAGCAGGAAATGTTCAAAGCAATGGAAGTCTGTTATGTTTGTAAAAAACCCAAATTCTGCCATGCAGCCAAACCCAGCTGGGCTCCACATCCTCTGAGAAAATTCTGAATACCACAGCAAATTGTGAAAATTCACAAACTGTGACTATCACACAAAATTCTGAGTATAACTTCAGTTTCTTACCTGATTTTTCTGTCCTCTCACACACAAAGGAGGAAGATCAAATATTACATTTACTTTAATCAGGACTGGAGTACCTTTTGAGATCCATTTACAGGAARTTAAATAGTTCTGAGGGAAGATATATTGCATTTCCTAATTAAAAATAATGAACAAATTCTGCTGGCAGGTGGAATTCCATTGGAATTCCTTTGTACTTCAGGATCTCACCTAGTTTTTGGGTTTTTTTTTTTGTCTAGAAGAAGAGATTTTGAGCAAACCTTGCACAGCAGTCACAAGAACCCCTTGCAAGTCTCTCTTCAACTTTTGCACCGCTGAGAAACCCAAACAAACAAAAATCCACACACATTCCCCCTCCAAAAGAGAAAGAAACCAACAAAACAAKAGGAACCACAACCAAACCAAACCCTCTGAAGTTTTATCCTTGCACCTGTGCTCATGTTGGGGAATTTCTGTAGATGATGCAGARGGAAGATTAAAAAAATGCAATTAATGGCATGAAGGTGCACTAACATTTCAGCTGACATTTCATACATGATTTATGCTTTGCCTGCTGCTCAGATGATGGATCAGTCAAACTATCTTAGCCTGAAGCATGAAAAAGTGAAAATGCTGTATGTCCTCTGGCTTAGAGCTTTCCCTGGGGTGACTTTGAAAGTGTTTTCTGCACTTGGAAAAAAAAGTTAAAAGTGGGGAAAAAAGTAGCTTATATAAAGACAGATTTAAAGAAAACCCAAAAAACAACCAAACAAAAAACACCCACCAAATCAAGCAAACAAACAAACCACCAAACAAAGAAAAAAACACAAAAAAACCCACCCCAAAAAACCCCAAAAAACCAAAATAAAGCCCAAACCCACAAAGCAGGAGCATTTTAATTTTTGTAAATGTTGTGTAAACTTATTGAAAGAATTCTATTTGAAATAAAGGCCCTGAACTCCAAGTCAAGGTAAGCAGCAGTTTTATCTCTGAACATGAACACAAGGCTGCTATGGTAGGATTGCTTCAATGCCACAGGTTTGATCTTGCTTAACTATTTTTCAGACTTAAGGGTAMTGATTTGAAAACAGAAGAAAAACCAGCTTATTTTTGGTAGGGAAATGTATTGATCAAAGTCTGAGACCAGCAAACCTCAGCTTGACCTGCTGAAATTACCAGAAAGAGAAAGGACTTGGGAAAAATAGAAAAGAAGGATGCAGAGAGAAAGATGGGAAAAGCCATATTAGCAAAAAAACCTTTTTTTCTGGTCCTTCTGGGAATAAAGTTTTCTAAACTTCCACAGTGCCAAGCAGCAGTGATGCCAGGTGAGGGCATTTTTGGGGTTAGAGGAGACAAAGCTTTCATCCTSCCAAGGCACTGCCCCGACAGAGCCTGCAGTGAAAAGCCCTGCTTGTTTTAGTTCCATGTAAAAAGAAAAACTCACTGGACTGGGGAGYCTTCTGCCAACACTCATCCAAGCCAAAACTCTGACTTGTTAAACCAAGAGAGTGGGAAATATCTGCATTTATTGCTGGAAGGAACGCTGGGAAGAGCTGGTGGATATCAAAGTTCCACGGAGAAGATCTGGTTCAGCCAGGAACTTTTCCCAGTTAGATCAAAGGTAAAAACAGCAGAAAAAAGAGGGGGAAAAGGAAAAAAGAAGGAGGAAAAACAAACCCTGAAGCAATGGACAACATACCAACAGAATTGCTGKAAGCATCAAGTAAAAATCAGTCTCTTTTTACCACAGAATCTCCAAGAGTCTGGGTCCTACAGCAAAGCATTGACATAATGCAATTTTTGGGATAAAGATATGTTACAGTCTCTTGGTATGAAAGGCTTCTATGACATCTGTGACAGTAAAAAATACAGAGGAAGGAATTCTGCAATCCTGTCCCAAAAAATGCAGTGAAGTTTGTGTCTTGTGAGCAAACAAGGAAGAGATCTTTATTACCAGATGAGTTATTTCTATTCATTTTCATGTGGTGTAACTTTAATTAGAACGAGGGGTTTCTTAATGAATTTAAAGATTGACTGTGCAGGAACAGGATCTTTTTTGACTTTTATCAAATGCAGATGTGGGGTTTTTTTTGTTTGTTTGGGGGTTTGGTTTGGTTTTCTTGGTTTGGTTTGTTGTTTGTTTGGTTTTGGTTTTTTGTCTGTTTGGTTTGGTGTTGTTGTTTGCTAGAGGTTTTTTCGTTTCAGCTTAGAAAGAAAATAGATGGGAGTAAGCACATTCCTATCAAAGGAAACCATACATTAGTCTCCATTCCAACCATCACAAAGGGCTCTTGACCCTAATTTCTAGAGAAATTAGGAAAGAAAAAGGAAAAAAAATATATTTACTTTCTATTTCTCTGCATTCCTATAGATAGATATGTTACCAATGAAGACTTAAATTCACAGTAGGCAACTGGGTAGAAAATAATGATCACTGGAACATCAACTGCTCACTTGGCTTGTGCAGATCCTGTTATTTCAAATCAGTTGAGCAATTTTGCACATGCACTGATAATAAATTACATTTGTGCAAACAGGCAAGACATTTCCTCCCAAGCCAGGGACTAAATGCAAGACAATGACAAAAGCAAGGATTTAATGGAGTGTTTTAGGGAAAACCTGACTTCTCTGTTAGTTGTGTAAGTACAGTGTTGCTCTCAGGATTATCTGAGATCTGAGCAAATATGACAAAAGGAGTTGTGCAATCATTGCTCTCCAGCACTATTTGCCCAATTCTAAGGCTCAGTTTTGCTCGTTTGGCTGAGCAGTCACATCCTGGGCAATGGCTGCATTATCCCCTGTCCAGAAGCCATCACCTATCAAACAACTGCATTAATAAATGATATAGACCCTGAATAACAATTCCAAATCAAAGCCCGTTGATCTGAGCCACCTCCGTGGTGAATTCAACAAAGCACTTTCCTTTGGCACCATGGGCAAGGTGTTCTGTGCCAGGGCTGNAGGAAAAACAAACCCTGAAGCAATGGACAACATACCAACAGAATTGCTGAAAGCATCAAGTAAAAATCAGTCTCTTTTTACCACAGAATCTCCAAGAGTCTGGGTCCATACAGCAAAGCATTGACATAATGCAATTTTTGGGATAAAGATATGTTACAGTCTCTTGGTATGAAAGGCTTCTATGACATCTGTGACAGTAAAAAATACAGAGGAAGGAATTCTGCAATCCTGTCCCAAAAAATGCAGTGAAGTTTGTGTCTTGTGAGCAAACAAGGAAGAGATCTTTATTACCAGATGAGTTATTTCTATTCATTTTCATGTGGTGTAACTTTAATTAGAACGAGGGGTTTCTTAATGAATTTAAAGATTGACTGTGCAGGAACAGGATCTTTTTTGACTTTTATCAAATGCAGATGTGGGGTTTTTTTTGTTTGTTTGGGGGTTTGGTTTGGTTTTCTTGGTTTGGTTTGTTGTTTGTTTGGTTTTGGTTTTTTGTCTGTTTGGTTTGGTGTTGTTGTTTGCTAGAGGTTTTTTCGTTTCAGCTTAGAAAGAAAATAGATGGGAGTAAGCACATTCCTATCAAAGGAAACCATACATTAGTCTCCATTCCAACCATCACAAAGGGCTCTTGACCCTAATTTCTAGAGAAATTAGGAAAGAAAAAGGAAAAAAAATATATTTACTTTCTATTTCTCTGCATTCCTATAGATAGATATGTTACCAATGAAGACTTAAATTCACAGTAGGCAACTGGGTAGAAAATAATGATCACTGGAACATCAACTGCTCACTTGGCTTGTGCAGATCCTGTTATTTCAAATCAGTTGAGCAATTTTGCACATGCACTGATAATAAATTACATTTGTGCAAACAGGCAAGACATTTCCTCCCAAGCCAGGGACTAAATGCAAGACAATGACAAAAGCAAGGATTTAATGGAGTGTTTTAGGGAAAACCTGACTTCTCTGTTAGTTGTGTAAGTACAGTGTTGCTCTCAGGATTATCTGAGATCTGAGCAAATATGACAAAAGGAGTTGTGCAATCATTGCTCTCCAGCACTATTTGCCCAATTCTAAGGCTCAGTTTTGCTCGTTTGGCTGAGCAGTCACATCCTGGGCAATGGCTGCATTATCCCCTGTCCAGAAGCCATCACCTATCAAACAACTGCATTAATAAATGATATAGACCCTGAATAACAATTCCAAACCAAAGCCCGTTGATCTGAGCCACCTCCGTGGTGAATTCAACAAAGCAATTTCCTTTGGCACCATGGGCAAGGTGTTCTGTGCCAGGGCTGTGGATAGTCACTCGTTAATGGTGGCTTTCCTCTGCTGGAATGAAAACAGGCTGGGGTGGTAACACAGGGATGCCTTTGGTTTGTTTGATTTGATTTTTTTTTAAATAAATGCTGGAATTATTCCAAAATACATAGCTGGAGAAATCCCAGCAAAAGGAATGCCTGGGAGGTGGGCCTGCTTGTCCCATTTCCCTCTGTATATTCAMATAATGGTGAAATTTTGAACTTTGATTTGTGAATTGGGGTTTTTTTTTTTTCCTTATGTGTAAAGCAGAACAGGCTCCCCTCTGGTCTGAAGACAATCTGATGCTTTACAAAACCACTTTTAGCCCAATCCCCATATCAATTGTTATGATCTATAAAAACAAGAATACCTCCTTACCTTTGGAAGAGTTTAATTAGGAGGAAATGTTACATTTAAAAAAGATAATATATAATTAATAACTTCAACAAAGGTGGACAAAGAAGAYAGAGATTGCAGGCTTTTCACARCCTTAAAAGCATTTAATTCTCTATTCATCTAAAATTAACAATCAAACTGTGCAGCAGAAAAGAGTTAGAAAAGCTCAAATTATATCACWGACTGTATTTTTTTCTCTCATTTTTCAATGAAAAATTGTTTCACTGGCTGTCTCTGGCTTCTTGCTGCCTGAATTATATTTTTAATTAAGAGCTGCACTGTCATGCCTAAGAAATTTGTTTGTCAAGGATTCTTTTCTAAGCATGTTGACAAAGAACAAGTTATTAATACATACAAAATTTATAAATTTGAGATTTGAGAAAGTATTTAGAGGGGAAAAAACYTGAACAAAGAATTGTTTTCCCTCTAACAAACATTCCAAAAGTTCAYATTGCAGACTTAGAAAAGATTCTGAAGAACCACAAGGGTCTTTTGGGCTCCCAACAGGTGGCAGGGGAGGATTCACAGCAAGGACAAAACCCAGGCATTATGGTGATTTCTCAGCTTTCCTGTCTAGCAGACCTTGCACATAATTGTGGCAATGTCTCAGCAACAATTCTCTTGGTTTTTGAGCTAATTTGCTGGAGGAATAAATATGCAAGCAGAGTTTCTTCCCACTGTTCTGAACAAAGACCCTGAAGGTGTTTGTTCTCYGTACGGATTGAGTGAATCCAACCAGGAAAAATAAATGAAACAGAGAAATTATGGCTGAGCCTGGTGTTTAAAGTGACATCCAGGTTGTGCAGCCTTGAAAAGAACAAATCTGCTTCTCTCACTTGTGGTCCAGGGCTGGCAGGAGCTGTGGCTGGAGAGAACAGAGAGATCATTGGAACAGAACCRGTATTTGTGTTATTGCCACACAGCCAGTCTGAAACCAGGCAAGTTCCTCCTGGCCCCTTGTGGAGGCAAAGCTGAAGGCAAACTTAGCCAAAAATTTATGATTTAATAAGTTTAAAAATGATTGGATTTTTGGAGACTTTTTAAAGCAAACTTCCTTATAGGAAATCAGAAGTGGTGATGGGTTTTCCCCTCAATACCTGGACTTTTTTCTGTTCTGGAAATTCAGAGCATTGATTTAAACACAAAAAATTCAAGTTTTCTGAAATTAGCGAAAGCTTTTGTCCTCYGTGTCTTTGAGTTTTACTTTCTTATCTGTGGAATGGAGATAGTAGCCCTCCATCTCCAAGGAGCAGGACGAGAGGGTATAAATCAAATGAATGTTGGAGAGACACCCCTGCATTGTGTTGAGGAGAGCCACTCTCAGACAATGCAGTGATGAACAGCTCCTTCCCTCACCAAAGCCCTGGGGGATCCAGCAAGCCAGGCAGACAAACAGCAATTAACAGTAAGAATTAAATGAAATATTGAACCTCTGCTCATTGGGTGAATTACATTCTCTTGGTGTCCAAGACAAAGCCCAGGTTCTGAGTTAAAAATTGCAGGCGTGTGTGCAATGCYTGGGGGAAGAATCCACTCTCACAAGGGAGCCCAAACCAGGCTCTACTGGAAACATTCATTTTGCTGGGTAATAACTTTTAAGTGCATGTCTTTGCCACCTTTAATTATATATTGCTCTTTTTTTTTTTCCTTTTTTCTTTTCCTGGGCATATTTAATCCAAAGTTACAATTACCTTTGGTAATCACACATKATTTTTTGTCTGGAATTTCAGCAGTACCGGGTGCTGCTCAACAACTGAGATCACCTCGCGTTTGTTTCATTCGTATTCCCCCTCAGAACAACACCAGCAGTAAACAATTCCAGCTTAATTACCCAAAATGTGTTTGCACTGCAAACAGTCTCCTCTGCACTCCCATTTTTCCTGTGCTGCCACCGACCCTGAGCAGGGAGAGCAGAAACAACTCATGACGTGGGGATGGCTCCGACAGGAGAAAATGGGTGTCATTTTTCAGAAAATGGGTATTTTCTGAAAAATCCCTTGGCCAGGATTCCTCCTCCTGGGAAGGTGAGAAGCCTCAGCTTCTCCATGTTTTACTGCTCTGGAATGTGAWCTGGAGAATTGTTTACCCAGCATGTGAATTGTTTTTACTTAATGACCAATCCCAGTCCAGCTGTGTCAGACTCTCTGGTCAGCCATGGGTTTTTATTATTATTCTATTATCGTTCATCTAGCCTTCTCTTTCTTTAGTATAGTTTTAGAATATAATATAAAAGATAATAATATCTAATATATAATGCTATATATAATATATAATAATATTATATAATGTATATTGTATATTGTACAATGTATAATGTATTATATAATATATAATAAATCAGCCTTCTGAGAACTTGGGGTCAAATTCTCATCTCTCACCTCTTCCTGGGGACCCAACACCACAACAAATGGTCAGAGACCCTGCAGTGGGAGATGCTGCTCTCTCCAAAAAAGGCAATTTCTGCTGCCCCAGAGCTGGAATAAAGCTGGGAATAAACTGGAACAAAGTAATAGTGTAATAATAATAATGTAAATAATAGAACTGGAATAAAGCTGGGAATCTCCTTGGAAGCTGCACTCTGGGGTGTTCTGGAGAGCATCTCACCCAGCACAGCAGCACATGGTTCTGAACAGGCAAACTGAACTCAAACATTTAACACCAATTAAATCCTCACCTCACCTCAGGTGTCCAGAGTTTATCCAGGAAGCTCAGCTCGTCTGTCACCTCATTCTTGCAGAGCTGAATTAATTTTCCACTAAATTAAAGCAGGGACAGAAGCTTTGCAGTGATGTTTGCAGTCCTTCAGAGCTGTGTGGGCACTGCCAGCTCTGCCAGGGCTGGGATCTGAAATGCAGGGAGCTCTCAGAACTTRGGGCCTGTGYGCCAAAGCTTAGAATTAAACCCAGGTTTTAATCTGAGACCTTGGAAAAGGCTCCCAAACTCAGGTGCTAGAAGAGAGAATGTGGATTTGTAGTTTAAAGCAGAGACACGTTAAGCTAAGTAAAGGAAAGTTTAGAGTTTTAGAGTTCAATYTATAGAAAAAATAATAGTAGTTACAAAGGTAACAAGGAGTTTAGAAGCAGCACTGTGGGTTTGTGTGTCATAACATGATTGGCTAAAAAGCTTACACTGTAACATGGGTCTATAAGAAAAAATATTGAAGAATTGGGTCAAAACCATAAATATCCTTGCTGGCAGTGTTTATTGGTCAATAACTCCTAAAAGGTCTTGTAACTGAGGGTCTTGTGACCTTCTGAGCCATGAAGTGAAGATGTGAGCTGAACTCACCCTCCCTTCCTGTGTAGAAAACAAGAAAAATAAACCCCATCATCAAAACCAATGCAGAGGTCCCATCTCAAATTCCTCCAAAGTCCTCCCAGCCAGCAGGKCCTGGTGGGGTTTCCTTGGGGCTGTTTTGCTGTGGGAGGCTCTGGACAAACCCAAGCACTTGGATCACATCCCCTTCCCCTCAGCCTGCCTGCAGCCCCTGCTAAGGAAGGGAATCCCAGGGTGTCGTAGACATCCTTTTCACTAAAATCCTTTCTTTAGGATTTTTCCTGCTGGAGCTGAGAAGTTCAGCAACCAACATAAAACAATAGTTATCTGCTTCTGTGGAATGCACAGGTCAGTTCTGGATTGCCCAGATTGAGTGTTTGGAGGTGATGGCCAATCCAGGGCTGAGAACTCTCTCGGACAGAGCCCGGAGAGAGTGCTGTGTTATCATTTTCTATTCTATTCTTAGGTAGTTAGCACGCTTCTGGAACTCTCCTTTCTTTTTCTTTAGTATAGTTATAATGTATATATATATATATCATAACATAATAAATCAAGCCTTCTGATCAGGAGCCCATCTTCTCCTTCCTTCACCCCGAAAACCTTGTGACAACCGTCAACACAGGGAAGCAGGAAAGCTGAGCCAGAGGAGCATTTGGGATTTTTCAGGTTGGACAGCTCGGGTAGTTTGTGGCCCTGTGTTCCTCAGCGTTTCAGCTCAAGTGTTTTTTCTTAGATAAAATAAAATATAGTTATAATTTATATTTCTCTGACAACCATAAAGATTTTAATCATGACGTTAGATAATATTATGAAAGCATAGGAGGAATCTTTTTTAATGAATGCCCTAAAGTGCAGCTCATTCTTCTGTCAGCACATCCAAGGGAAAGCTGTCATTCCAGCATGGAGCTTGTGAGGAACAAACCTGCCTGGTGCTAGCCCAGCTAACCCAGGCAGTGTCTGACAACACTTTTCTCTAGTCCATACAAGTTACAAACTGCCCACAATAAGTGAAATGAAATTAAATTAAATAATTTCACAATGAAATAAATAAACAATGAAATAAATAAGCAGAAGGAGTGGTGGATGGCTGATGCAGAGTTTTCCACACAAACCCAGCTAAAGCAAAGCTCCTGGCACTGTTAAGCTCAGAGTCAGCCCAGGACAGAGGCAGGAATTGCACAGCAGAGGTGTGGAAGTGGCTGCTGCATCCACAGGGAAATTGTCATCCAGGAGCTGTAAATAAGGAACATTTCACCTCAGCAGCAAAGTCAGATATTGATCCTGCTTAGTCAGCACGACAATTTAAATATTCACCAATAAAACAACAGGGGCATAAATAAAACAGGTTCTAAAGCTGGAAGGGAATTTTGCATTAAGGAAAAAATCCAAATAGTATCCTTGGGAGGGGTGAAATTTAACTTACAGGAAACAGATGTACCAGTAAAGGAGCTTGGTTTTTAATTATAAAACACAATGGCGTGTTTCAGAAACTTCAAATAATTACTGACATTTCACATCTTTGGCATCTGCTGGTTTTTAGTATTTGAAATTTTTACATTGAAATATGTGCAAATTGTTACCCACAGTAATTCATATTCCAACTCACCAACTAATCTGATGTTGACCAAAGGCCAGTTTAATCCAGATGGATAATCTGTGGGCTCTCTGCAAGGGAGAAGCCCTGACAGGCCCAGGTGAGCTCCTGGCCATGAGAAAGAGCAAAGGTGGCACTAACAGCAAGTACAGCAGTGATCCTCAGCCTCAACCTGGGAGGGGAAAAGAAGATTAACTTCTGCAGAACCAAAGTGATGGATCTCAGATCTGTAAAGMGAAGACATTCCTATATAAAATTTGAGGATGGTTTGCTGTCACGAATTTAAGTAGTGTGGCTTGATGGTGTAAATTAGTTAAAATCCGTGTCCTGAAAATGTCAGATTATGTACACTCTACACCCTGCAAATCTTGTCACTGCCTGCTTTTCCTCCATCTGATGCAAAGCCTTAAAAATATGGATATGCTGAAATGCTCAGACATATCTTAAAACCTACACAGAACTTCTACCAAACAAGGGTCCCAGAGTCTGGAAGGGAAAACTATGGCAGGTTTTCTTAATCTGTTTTGATGTTTCTGTATCAACCCAATTAATTCACAAAGGAAGGGCTCACACAGCACATGTAAGCAACCTGKACTCTCAACATCTCCCCCAGAAGGAGCTGCCTCAGAACTGCTTTGGAAGCAGCAATTTTAAGACWCTTTGGGGTTTTTGTTTTTACAAATTATACAATAACACGGGACAAGAAACAATCTCTGGTAAATACTATTTGGAGATTTATTAAATATAATGAATAAGCTGCTTAAGAATTATTTTTTGTCTCCCAGCTGAGTTGAAATGTAGTGATTCTTTCTGACTTCTGCTTTCTTGTGAAGAGCAGCAAAGCAAAGAGGAGCAATTCTGTGAGGAGCAGAAATTACAAAAGCTGGCCTTTTGTGAGCTTATGCATCACTCCTGATTTATTCTGCTCCCTCACATCTACAGCCCATCCCTTTTCAATTCCTCAAGCTCCAGCTGCCTCGTTCCCCCTCTCTCCTTTTTCCTGAACTCCCATCCCGTTCCACGTGTACAAACAATTTGGTTTTACCCTGCTGAGTGGCATCTGCTCTGCTTTAGTTTGCAGCTCCACACGGGGAGGGTTCAGCTGGCTGCTGCTCCTGGCTCAGGAGTGGCACCAGGACATTCTCTGAACAATCCCTTCGCCAGGATTTTCTCCTGAGAAGCCTCAGAAAGGAAATGTAAACAGTAATTATCTGATTGTTTGGAATTTGCTCTGGAGGTTGCTCACCAACAGCTGCATCTCTGATTGGTTCCATGTGGATTGTTTTTAATTAATGACCAAACCCAGTCCAGCTGTGTCAGGACTCTGGTCAGTCACGGGTTTTTATGATCATTCTTGTCTAGCCTTCTGGTGTCTCCTTGCTCTTTCTTTAGTATAGTTTTAAAATATAATAAATATAATATTATTAATATAATTTATATAATTAACATATTATAATTGATATATAACGTAATAATATAATAAATATGATAAATGTAATGTAATAAATGTAATGTAATAAATACATTGTAATATGATATAATATAATGTAATATAATAAATTGTAATATGATATATTGTAATATGATAAATTGTAATATATTATAATATAATATGATATGATATAAATAATATAATATAATATAATATAATATAATAAATATAATATAATATATCGCCTTCTAAGAACTTGGAGTTCAGATTCCCATCTCTCACCTCGTCCTGGTGACCCTCACACAGGAGAGGCAGCAGCTCCAGACTGGTGGCCAGGAGCACAAASAGCCTTGGGGTCACCTCATGGCTGGGCCAGGCACCCCAACCTCCACAGCACCCACACCCCAGACCTGTATCTCATCAAACCTGGCTGAAATTGGCCAACAAACAGCAAAGTTCATGGATTAAAAGGGATGAGGAACAAATAATAGTGATCAGAAAGCTCTAGAAAAGGTTGTATTATATGTAGAAAAAATCAAGATAAACTGCTGGTTTTCTTTTAGACAGCACACCTCTAGTTTAACTCACAGTAACATAACCCCACTCAGGCATGTGCTAAGAGAGTGAAAAGAAAAGCACTTCTTGGTATTTGTTTTCCTGCATTCATTTTATCCATGATCCTCCACCCTTCCAAGGGACTGAATGGAAAGGAAACTCCCCCTCCTGCTTCCATCTCAAGGCTGCTTTCAGCCAAGTGTTTGAATTTAACCTTAATTCCCTTCCGCTGTGATACTCACTTGAGTCACACAAGTAGGACTGGAGTACCACTGAAAGGTGCATTTCCAACTCAAATATGGCATTCTCTGAGTCAGGATGACATTTCCAGTGCTTCCCTGGGTTGGTACTTTGGTCAGAGAGTAGAAACCTCGAAGCCCAATAAAGTAAAATATCAGCCCTGAAARAAAAGTAATGAGGTATTTGAAATCTGCAGAACATTTTCCATTGACTTGTAGGRAGTTCAATGTTTACAAATTCACATTGAGTTGTGTTTGCAGAGAGAATTATAGAGATAATCCATTTTTCTTCATGCTTATATTCTTGATAGGGGTTTTCAACTGAAGTTACAATCAAATCCAATAGACTACCCACCTTATAAAAGCCACTTATTTTCCKCATTTTCAGAACTAGGAATTCTGTCTGAATACCAGATGCAAAATCAGTAGAAATGCCTCTTTAATGATTGCCAATTGAGATGTGTTCAAAGTGCTTTCAATCTCTCATCTGCAGCCTGGCTGCTCATTCTGTTTGATACCAGCACTGCATGACTAAAATTTACAGCAGGTTGCTATTCAGTGGAATTCTAGCAGCATTTTATTGCTCTTGAACTCCATCAGAATTAACACCCACTTGTGCTATTAAACTTCAGAGATAGAAACATTATCTTGCCTTAAAGTCAGTGAGAATTAAATAATACACAAACAAACAACCTGCCATTTGAATACTGGAATAACATTTGAATATTTTCTTGCTGGTGAGCAGAGCTYGAAGGGCTGTGCTTGGGTTAAAAGCATTTTGATACATGCAGGGGGGGACCAGGACTCATTTTCTTGCTGGTGCTGTCTCACTGACTGGGGGCAGGACAGAGAGGTGGGAATTATCCCAGATTTGCTGGGGCTGCCCCGGATCTGGAAGTGTCCAGGCCAGGTTGGACAGGGCTTGAGCGGCCTGGGACAAGCTGGGAGGTTGTCCCTGGCATGGCAGGAGCTGCACTGATGTGGTTATGTCAACTGATGATTTTCTATTGTTTTATTCTTAGTTTCTCGCTTGCTGCACATCTCTAGCAGAGGCACTTTGGGTAATGTTCTACAAAGATTGCTGCATTGATACAGCCTTGTGAAATGATGTCTTACAGTTTTCCATTTGTAAAATATTGTATATAAAACTGCTCAATATAGTATTTTTGGAGCCTTATTGTTTGAAAGCATTTGTTAATCTTTGTTAGAGAGCCTTTCTCCGCATCACAGATGTAAAGGGACAGGAGGCGCTTGGTACTGATTTGCTTCTCTGCAGTGAGGCCTCCTTCAAAAACCATTTTTGAGGCTTCAAGGTCCCTCCCAACCCAAACCATTCCAGGATTCTCCTGAAATTTAATTTTTCCTGAATACAACACACACTTTCCCTGTGATACCGTTGCTCACAGGGGTCTTGATGTGTTGAGGGAAGAGTGATAGGATTGACTCCATGTTTGCGAGAGCTGATTTATTATTTTGTGGTATATATTATATTAAAACTATACTAAAGAGATAGAAGAAAGAGGTTCATCAGAAGGCCAGCTAAGAATAGAATAGAAAGAATGATAACAAAGGTTTGTGCTCAGCTCTCTGGTCTGACGCCAGCTTGACTGTGATTGGCCATTAATTAGAAACAACCATGAGACCAATCCCAGATGCACCTGCTGCATTCCACAGCGAGCAATAATGCATGTTACATTTCTTTCTGGAGCCTCTCAGCTTCTCAGGAGGAAAAATCCTAAAGAAGAGGATTTTCCAATAAAGAAGAGTGTCTGTGACATTGTCCCATTCCACCAGTCAGAGCAGCCAAATTCAGGTTGCCAGCCCCACCTTGTGCATGGTGAAACCCCAAGAGCGAGCAGGGCAGGGCAGCAATCTCCCAGCAGCAGATTCCCAGATTTCTCCCTCCTGCCTCGGTTTCCCACGCCCACCTCAGCTGCCCAGGGATATCACAACAGAAGTAATCACATATGTGCTCCTCAAAAATGATTTTTGAAGGAGGCTCACTGCAGATAAAGCAAATCAGTACCAAGGCCTCCTGTCCCTTACATCTGTTATCTGTGATGGGAAGAAAGGCTCCTCTAAAGATTAACAAATGCTTTCAAACAATAAGGTTCCAAAATACTTATATGAGCAGTTTTATCACATATTTTACAAATGGGAAAACTGTAAGACCTCATTTCACAAGGCTGTATAAATGCAGCAATCTTTGTAGAACATTTACCCTAAAGTGCCTCTGCTAAGGATGTACAGCAAGCAAGAACTAAGAATAAAAAAGAAGCAGAAAATCCATCAGTTGAAAATAACAACATCAAAGAAAAAGTTTATATTAGTCCCCACCAAATTGCAATTTCTGGAAAAATTGGAAGCATCAAACTGAAATAATTGATATTGGTTCAAAAATGTTACTGGAAAGAAAAGCAACAACAACCAAAAAGTGGTTTAGAAGTGCTCAAGCATCCAAATTATCTGGGTTCTTTTCCTGTTAGGAAACCTTAAAAATTCTGTTAATTTCCTTTAATTGGTAGTGTCCTCCAAAATAAGCAGTAACTGAGATWCTAAAATTGTATAACCTAAATTCCAAAACCTGTGGAGGGAAGGCACAGGCAGAATATCACCATGGAGTTCAGCTGGGACCTGTGCTCTGTGAACAAACATTCAGCAAATCTTTTCTAATTTCCAGCTCCTGTGGAAGGCTGTGTCCTAAACCAACATTCCTCATTTCACTACATTCAAATGACAATGCCAGAATTCTCCTTTTCTGAAGCAAAAACTACTCCCTTCAGAGGAATGGAGGAGGAAAAACAGCAAAGGATTTCCTTCAGCAGAAATTTTGAATGCAGGTGCTACAAAACATGACCTGTACATCAACACTTCAGCATTAATAGTGGAAACAGTTTCTTAATCTGACCTTGAAAATACTCCATTTCTTCAAAGTTAATAAGAAGCAAATGATATTTTWGGAGTTTCTGTAACTTGTGAAAGTTTTTATACTCAGCACTTTAAGCAAAATTAAAAAAAAAAATAAAGACACAGTAACAGAAATAAACACCTGAAAATATCACCCAGAGCTTTGCTGATAACTGTTCTACAGTAAATTAACTGACTTTTTTSTATGTATTTAACAGCTTCGAATTCAATCTGTATCAGTTTTCTCTGTTCTCTAAAGGCAGATTGCTGGGTGGTGTAGAAGGGAGTTAATTAGCTATAAATTAGCTATAAATACCGAACAGCACCCAAATAAAAGGGATCATTATCAACACCCAGTGAACAGCTGGGCCGTGTGATAAATTCCTTTTGTTTCTAACAGTGCTCCCATCCATTCCCTAGGTTGGAGAAGGCTTTTCCCCTTACAGCTGTCCCTGAAATCTGAACCTGTCCTACACAGAGGGGCCAGCAGAGGAAAGGAGGTGTWTTTTTGTAAGGATGGATAAAGTTTGTGTTATATTTCATCAATAATGATTTATTCACTAACAGCAACACAAGTACTAATAGAGATGAAAGAGTTAGTGTAGGAATCACWAGGTTTGATGGGGCTAAAGATGGTGCTGGATGATCTTTTACTTATCATTATCATCACAATTTTAACAATATGACCTTATTTTACTTTACTGACTACATTTAGAGCTATAGAAAAATAGTAGAGAAGTGTCTGCAGAGAGTAAAACTCTCATACTTCTGTTGAAGTGTGGCAATCTTGAAATAGAAGAGATTGTATGAAAAATGAATGCTTGAGAATTGWGTTTTCCAAGAATACCACACAGCAGTCTACCCTTCATTTTCACAAGTGATTGATCACGTAGAAATCTGATGCTAACCTAAAATTATTAAAAAACAAACTGGCCCATCAATAAAAAGTGGAAGCTTAAACCAACATAYAAGAAGTTATCAGAGTTTTAATTTCCTATGCTCACTGGTACCCACATGGATGTTTCATGAATGAGATCCAGCACACACTACTGAAACTGCACTCCAAATCCAGATGTTGTATAGGAAATCACATTAGAAGTTATTTAAAAATACACAGAAGTCATAGATCCAATTAACTGCCAGATGCTCTGAGTCATCACCACCATCAGAACTTATTAAAGATTAATTTAATTCCTATTTGATAAGCTGATGGAAGACTGGGTTCTCCTGGCTTGGGCATCAGCCTGACCGAGGGGGGATTTCAGATCATCTCACCCAACCAGGAGCAGAATTTCAGTTCTTTCAGCTGCAGCTCCTGGCCTGAGCTGTGGAACTGAGCTGCAGGAACCTCTCTGCTGTGCAGCCAAATTTCCATGACACCCAGTCACAATGTTTGCTGTCCTCAGTGCCAAATTGACTTRGTGCATTTGGCAGAGGCAGTTCTGAATAAAGGGTTGTTAACTTAATTCTAAGCTACAATTTCAGCAGAGAATATKATGATTTACCTGGATTACTCAGTGGATGTGAGCAATTTGGTCACACAGTGCAATCCCCTCGCACAGAATCACTGATGTGCAAAGCAAAGCTTCCCAAATTCCCAGGAAAGAAGATCCTGCAAGGCTSTTGCCAGGTGGGGTTAAACCACAACAAAAACTCAAGCAAAATAAAAAGTCACCATATTCCCTTGGACTTCAGCTGTCACAACAATTCCTAAACTTGGAATTTGTTCATATGGAACTTTTCTATGTCTTTTGTAACAGACTGAGCGTTTTCATGTTAGAGGAATTTTTCAGACACAGAAAGCCCTTGTTGCTGGATTTGTTCTTAGCAAAATTTGGCATTAAAAAGTCTCCTCCATTCATATAAARACAAAGGTGAAAATTAGAGCCTCTTATGCCTTGTGTCCCTCTGGAATTTGTAGTAAGCAAGGATGTGAATATGAGGAGAGAATTTCAGTGTAATAGAGATTTCACTTACCAGTGACATGCACCAAATACAAGGAATTGTCACAAGGAGACTTTTGACGGAGTTTCTAGTGGCAGAGGAGAGATTCCATCACTCCATTGGCATGCCCAATTTATGRCCACAGCTCTCCCATGTGCCACGGAAGGAACTCACCCCTGAAAAAGACAAGGTGAAGGTTAACACAGCCATGTGTGAGGATTTACTGTAATGCCCTTACAAAAACACCCTGTGCAGGTCACCCCAGCCAACCAGGACCTGCAAACAGCCCCCTGAGTTGTCCTTCCAGCTATTGTATTATTTCCTGCAAAAAAACACCATACAGGTATTGAGGGGGAGAAAAGAGGGGGAAATACCCCTAAACAATCAGTTTTAAGGAATCACATCAAACTTTCAAACCCTCACACTGTGCCACTGTAGAGTCAAACACACTGCAGCAATCCAAAGGATATAATATTTTTAAATTGCTCTCTTCTTTTTGGTAKCTTCAAGATTTTCATAATGAAGATGCAATTTTCATCCCATATTGTTCCCATTATTATATCTTATCTGGATGAAATATTGCAATCGTAGAACATGACATTTATTTCCCTTTATCAACATCAACATTTTTCTAGACACTCCAACCTGTAGAGAATGCCTGTGGAGATGACTAAGTGTGATTACACTCACTCCTGAAATCATTTCACATGCAATTGGAAATGGTAGTTTTCATTCCAGAAGTGAGCTATAAAATTATCCTTTTCTTAGGTTGGCATTTGACTTTTAAACCTAACAGAGGAAAAAAAGAGCTTGCTAATAAATGACCTTTCCCTTTCAAACAATCTGCAAAACCTGAACAGATTCAGCCCACGGTGTGAGGTTCACCTTTTAATTCACATGTTTAATTACTCATTATATTATTACTCAACTTTCAGAGCTGTAGACTTGAAATTTAATCCTYAAGAGGTTTAATCAAGCTGCAGCTCTTTCCTTGCAGCTCCAGTGYAAGGTGCTGGAGTTTGGATTTGGGAATGATTTCAGGATTTCAGTCCCAGCCCCAAGCTGCTCTGAGTGTGCTGACAGGGGAATCAGGACATCAGGGGTCACTGGGAAAACCCAGACAGTTGGGGGGCCTAAATTCCCTGACCTCCCAACTCACTTTATTCTTTGGAGTTTTGTTAGCACAGTATATTACCCAGAAACTAAGGAAAAAAAAAWTTGCCTGAGGCAAAAAGAAATTGAAAGCTCAGAAAGCAAAAGGAAAATCAAAATTTTTCTGCCTCCCTAGTCATAATTATTGAAAGACAGAGGTGGGTAACAACTGGAAGAAAATGTGTCAGCTGGTGGGGCACAGCATCAKAATCCATCCTGTTTCCTACATGCCAGAGCATCAGCTTTGACTCAGTTTTTCAGTCCAACCCACTCTCCTGATATATCCAAAGTAACTCTCCATCTACTGGCATTTCAGAKTAAACCAACTTTGAAGTCTAAAGCTAAACAAATACACTTAGAGTGGTTATATTCAGCTAAGTGTGAAAGAACAACTGCACACCCCACATCTATTTCCTTTAAACCTCTACATCTATTTACATCTTTATATCTGTTTAKACCTTTACATCTCTTCCCTTTTTGAAACAGGACTGACTTTGTTGCTCAAAGTTTGTGCTGTCTGAAATGTGTTCTCTCTGAGCACAGAGTGGGSCAGAGCAAAAGTGTCYCCCMGATTTTTTAAGACTTTCTAAACTTTCTGATGTTTACATTCTCATYARGATTTTTTTCACACATTTTCTGTAAATAACTCATTGRTTTGCATTRTTTTATGGAGGAGGAGAAATTTYATYGACTGTTGMGRTGTCCAGTGTCATTGGAGAGGTGGCACTGTCACRRTCCAACCCACTGRCACTTTTGGAAAWCTATAAATGTTGGAGTCAGAAAATAAACTTCCCTWTTTTACCTTGAAAACAMCAGCATGTGTGRCYTGTTATTTRYTGTCCTATAGTGAKACAAAACTCCTGCAGAAATAAAAAYGTCCCCAAAAAGAAACAAACACAAAGGATAGGAACATCTGAGAATTGATGCTCCTTCCTCCACAGCCTTTCCAGCACTGAYGGGAACACAGTTTTATGGCATCTTCTTGCCAGTCTCTTTATTTTCCCCTCACTAATTCAGTGATTAATTTGAATCCATTAGCTCATTATATGTTTTATGTTGCAGCAGCCCCTTGCAGACTCTGCACAATCGTGTTTTGTTCTGTGTCATTATAAAAATGTCTATACAATTATCAATAACTTAGCAGCAAATGGTACGCCAAGTATTTAATAGATAAAGAGGCACTTAGATAAGAAAGCAAGCACAAAAATCTATTACATTTATTTGCTTAAAAAAYTGCCACCTTGAAGTGGAAGCTCCATCTTTCTATGAAATTAAAGTTATTTATTATGTCTAAATGTGTAAATGTTCAGACATTACAGTAGTAAATGCATTAAGAAAATATAAGGAAAATATATTTGATGTTGCCATTATCTGTTCTTCAGTTGGTATAGAGGGAWTTTGGAGGATAATTTTTTAAAGTCTACTCCAATTGCATTATGGTTCATTATTAGCAGCTAGGAATGTTACATAGCCTTTTAATTGACACAGAACAATGTTTTATTTACTATTTCTTTATCATAATAATGCCCAATTTGCCTGATTTTCCTACTCTAAATTAAGTAATATATCACAAATGATTTCAATTAATCCCTAATTTGAAGTCTCCAGGTTGCACAATTATGAGATTATTGTGATTAATTTAAAATTTCCCTGTTGTTAAAAATCCTCATTTCCACAAGAAACAAAGATTTTGTGTTTCTCCTTGTGGACTCTGCAGGTTTAGGCTGTTCCTGAGACCTCTGGAGATTCCTTCCCACCCAAATTCTCCTCTGGCTTCGTGTTAAATGTGACAATGAGAGGTGTCTGGGAAAATGCCACATCTATTAAATTCAGAGTCAGCAAATAGAAGGATGCAAGGAGAAATGGGAYCTCCAGGAGGGCTGAAATCCAGACAGGAGGAAAACCCAAAGAGTGAAGTGTGTAAGAATGACAYAATTATGAGATGACACAAACTTAAACTGTTCACATTTCTATAAAGCTCTGTGTGCATTTTGCAAATCTGACATTTACAAAGTGATAAGGAACTGGAGGCAGGCTAAACTAAATTACAGAAAGAAATGTCAGACCTAGGAAAAGGAAACCCCCAAAGAATCCGAGCAGCTCTGCCTGCAGGGAACTGAGGAAGGGGTAAATTGGCAGGATTGGGTGGCAAAAATGAATAATTCTCTCTTACTGGAATGATATAACACTGACCATTTTTAATAACACTCTATGAAACAAAATGGATATAAAATTTATGTCAARATGAGGGAAATTTCCCCGTTCATGGAAACTTGTGTTCATTTCTTTTGAGATTGTCACAAGAACGAGGGAAATTCAGGTGGATCTCAAAAGCCACTTCAGAGAAAGAGTTCAGATTCTTCCGGAAATATAAACCCTGTTCAGAATGCAATGAAATGCAGTAGAAATGCATTAGAAYATACATTAGAAAATCTCTAATGATGAAAAAATTAAGAGGAAAATACCCAAGGTTACCACAAGAAGAGATGGTTTGATATTCCCCTCCAAAGAACCAGCATTTCTTTTGGGGGTATTGCAAGATTTCTTCAAACTTTTACTATTTTCAGGGTTTCCCCCTCAATTTTTTTTAATATTAGTATTATTTTTACTAAAATATTTCTTTTTGGTATCTTAATAAATCCCTTAAAACTGATGCTTGAGTAGTATTTTGTTCCATGAGAATTATCCTGAAATTCCTTTAAATAACTTTACAGTTTAAGAATGTGATGGTATATATATGTCAATTTTTTGTATAAAATAATGCTTTTAGGAAAAAATGGAATTGCACAGACAAAAAATAAGGCCATCCTCAAGTGAAATGAAAAAACGATAAATTAAAAACTTTTTACAAGTCATTCTCTTCATATTTTATTTCTCATTCAGTAAATCAGCAACCCATGGATTTTCACCTGTAAAATACTGCTGCAGGAAATTCCTCAATATGAATTATAAAGAGAACAGTTTAGTTAATTAAAAGTTTGAGTAAGTAACAAGTTACTTAGACAACTAAATCCCAATTTGAAGATAATTTATCCACTTTGCCTGTCTCATGAAAAATTAATGGAAAAAGACTCATACAGACTTTAAATCACTTCTGCAGATATGGTTTGGGTGGGTTTAAATGTGCTTTACCAAAACCCATTTTTAAAASTGAATAATGCTGTACCCAAGTGCTTTTCTGATGTCACCATATTCTGAACTGCTGCATTTCTGCTGTCAGACTGGCAAGAGGCAGCAGCCTAATGACAGCAGCTAATTAATGCTGGAGTGCCCAGAATCCTGTCAAACACCAGCACAAGCCTGCTTCTCTGGTATTATGGATTTAATTACAATTAGCTGTTTCATGACAATTACCTATTTAATAATAATTCTCTGTWTAATGACAACTACCTATTTAATGACAAATATTTTTTCCTAACAATTACCTATTTAATAACAATTATCCATTTCATAACAATTCCTATTTAATAACAATTATGTTTAATAACAATTCTCTATTTAATAACAATTCTCTTTCCATAGCAATTCCCTGTTTAATAACAATTCTCTTTCCATAGCAAATCCCTATTTAATAACAATTCTCTTTCCATAGCAATTCCCTATTTCATATCCAGCAGCAGTTTCTCTCTGAGCTCTGGATCCTGGCAGAGCAGGTGCCAGCCAGGACAAGAGTGCTGAGAGCGTGGCACAGACCCATTGAAATGCCAAAAAAAAATCTAATAATGAGAAAAACAATACCCAGGGTGCTGCTGTGGAATTTAAAGAGCTGCACCCTTCTCTAGGTGGGGTTTTTGCAGCRCAGGTTGGCCTCTCTGCACAGAATGTGCTGGGCAAGGTCTGAGAGCTCCAGGATTTCCCATGGCACCTCAGCAGGAGTCAATGCCAGGGGCACAGGAATGGCACAGAATTCCCTTGGCCTCRCATTATTCCCCCCTGGAGCTGTCCCAGGCTCAGCAGATTTTTAATTCCCCCTGTTTTTAAGCTCTCCCTCTCTGTTTTTARCCTAAGTGAGATGTTCCTTCCAGTCCGTTCCTCCGCGCTGCTCAACGCTCCCAAGCTTTGACAAAAAGCAGCATGATTGGCTTGCTTCCCTTGATTGAACTGAAAACTGCAGAGCAGAGCTTGGAGCCAGCCCTTGGCTGCTGGGAGGCATCCCCTGCTCAGAGAGAAATGCTGTGCAAACCTGCTCRAGTTGTTCCTCCTGAGGGGCTCCCTGCTCTGCTGCTCGCTCCAAGTGGATTTCAGTCTGCTCTTCTGGCATCTGGGAGCTTCCAGCTGCCTTGTGGGATTAGTCACAAATAAAAACTTCCCCCCACAGGAAAGTTCAGGCTTTCCATGCAGCAGGAGCAGGGGCAAAGAGAACAAATATTATTTGAAAGCTGTAAGTGCTGATAATTGTATATGAATATTTGTAAAGCAGACACAGAGCCAAGGAAATTGTCATCTATACAGAGCTGATTGGAYCAAATTGGTTTTCTAAAATTAACTTTTAAAGGACTTCCATTATGACCTTACAAAATGTAGGGTTTTTCTGAAACATTCATTGGAATGGTTCTAGAAATTCAAATTGCATTATTACAGAGACAGGGCAAAAAGAGAAGCCAGAAAAATAGGCCAGAAAGATGAAAAAGACACAAAATTAAGCCAGAGGAAACAGCAAAATGCTATGGAATCTATAAAAATATGCAATGGATGTGTTCAATTCCTCCAGTAGGAGGATTTTTTGGGMTTTTTTTGGTGACATTCAGGGAAATTTAGCATTTTGTTATGTGAAAAAATAAAGCTTAAACTATTGAGTTGTTCCATAGCTGGGCTATGGTACCATAGAAAGAAATTATCTCCATGGTGTCCCAGTTTAACTCATTTGTAGCAACCTGAGCTCCACCAGGGTTCATGAGGAGAGCACTAAAACGAGGAAAAACAGCACAAATGTTTTGGAAACAAAAACAAACCCAGATTTTACCATGCTCCACATGACCCTGGGGCTGTGGTGAGACTCAGACAGAGCCAGGGCTCCCAAAGGGGGGGCACAAAGGAGCAAATGCCCAGAAATTCTCCATGGAAATTCTAAGGCTTTTAGTATTTTTTCCTTAGAAGTCTAAAATGAGCATAAAGAAAGCATTTCTGCATAGGAAACCTCTCCAAGCAGGYAAAACTTCACATTTTACAGGTCAGCCTTAAAACTGTGAGGAGCTCATGGAGGGAAGAGGAAAAGCAATCACAGCAGGTCTGCACTAGCACCAAAAACCCAAAGTGATAAATCCCCTCACTCATAACTCCTCACTCCACCCTTTATGAACTCCTCCATGCCAAAGCCAAAAATACAATTAAACTCAGATTCCATCCCTTGSTTGTCTCCTGACTATTTAAAAGCTGATTATTGTCATTGGCTGTGAGAAAACAATCATCCACTCGAGCTGGCTCTCTGCTGGAAACCTGTTTGGTTTTTCTTTGCCCTGCCCTGAAATCAATGAAAGAYTGCCAAGAATCATCAAAACACATTTCTGTGAACACTGGCATGAATTGAGATGAAACCCCTTTGTTTCAGAAATGTCCTGGGTGTAATAAAAGCATTTGTGCTATGACTGCAGTTCACAAGGACATAAATAATATCCCAGCCACAATTAACTGTTCACCTTTAACAGGTGAAAGYCACTGGCATAAAACTTGCCTTTCTGCCCCAGTTTTATGTGTTAAAACATCCTGAAAACAGGGAGCACAGCAGAAAGTCCCCTCTCATCCCCCAGTGCTGTAGATGATCACTGAGAACAGAATTCCAAACCCTCCCTCATTTTTCACTGATACCAACAGAAACCCAACATGCTGATCAAGATACAGGATTGCTAACAAGGCACAATCCTCTTTGCCAAATTAGACTCCAAATATTAAAGTTAAAAACTAGAGAGTCAGAAATAACCAAATATCCAAATATACTGCTAYAAAGATATGATTACTATTCCTTGTACAAAGTTATTTATTTAAATGTATTTATTTAAAATATTTAACCAGGAAATTACCATCAAGATTAAAAGAATTACACTTAGCCCACAGCAACAATATGCTAACGTTGCCAGGACTTAAAGGCTGATAATTTACATGAGGGACACATCTGAGCAGAGCAGATATTAGCAAGGATGTGTGTAGGGGATGTTAGGAGGAGAATTCACCATGTGTGATGGAAGCGGGTGAGGAGGACAATTCATCTGCAGGAGCAAAGGCGCTGCTGGGGAATTCTCCAAACCCACCAGGGTGCACTGCCCATGGCAGGGGCTGGAACTGGAGGAGGTTTAAGGTCCCTTCCAGCCCAAACCATCCTGGGATTCTGGGATTCCGATAATGCAAATCCTTTTGAGAGTGCAAATGTCTCTGGAGGGTAAGTGACACAGGTGCAGCATTATGACTGGGACGTGGGGCTTCATACCATTCCATCTTGGAAAAAGGGTAAATTCTGCTCGGATAAAGGGGTAATTCTGCTCGGAAAAAAAGGTAATTCTGCCTTGGAAAAAAGGGGTAATTCTGCCTTGGAAAAAAGGGTATTCTGCCTTGGAAAAAAGGGTAATTCTGCCCTGGAAAAAAGGTAATTCTGCCCTGGAAAAAAGGTAATTCTGCCCTGGAAAAAAGGGTAATTCTGCCTGGAAAAAGGGGGTAGTTCTGCCTTGGAAAAAGGGTAATTCTGCTTGGAAAAAGGGGTAATCCTGCCTTGGAAAAAGGGGGTAATCCTGCTTGGAAAAAGGTAATCCGTTGCCTGAAAAAAGGGGTGATCCCGCCTTGGAAAAAGGGGTAATTCTGCCTTGGAAAGGGCGATCCCCTTGGAAAAAGGGGCGATCCCGCCTTGGAAAAAAGGGGCGATCCCGCCTGAAAAAGGGGCATCCCGCCTCAGGAAAAAAGGGGCGGATCCCGCCTCAGGAAAAAAGGGGCGATCCCGCCTCAGAAAAAAGGGCGACCCGCCTCAGGAAAAAAGGGCGATCGTCCGCCTCAGGAAAAAGGGGCCGATCCCGCCTCGCGAAAAAAGGCGATCCGCCTCTGGAAAAAAAGGGGCGCATCCCGTCCTGCGAAATAACAGGGCGATCCCGCTAACTCAGGAAAAAAAGGCATCCGCCAGCTGAAGTTTTTACTTTTTTTTCTCTTCTTGTTTTTTTTATTTTGGTCTTTCCTCACGGCAGCGTGTGCCCGTGTTGCCGCTCCAGGCTGCCGTCCCAGCAGCCGCGAGGAGCACAGCAAAACCCTTGGAAGAGGGGAATGAATTCCAAAGGAGGGTTGAATTCTGTTCTCATTGATTCATGCTATGCACTGGGATGAGAGGGATAGTTCCTGCTGTGCTCCCTGGGTTCAGGATGTTTTAACACACAAAGCTGGCAGGAGCTGTGATGCCCTGCAAGGGCAGTGGGGCTCAGCCTGGGGCTGCCTCAGTGCTCAGGGCAAAGCCAGGGCTGTTCTCTGCAGAAACCCTTCYCTCCCACTCTGGCTGAAAGGTGAATCCATCACCTTGTCCAGCTCCTGAGTGCTGGAAGGGTTTGCTTACTTCTCACTTTGGAGGAGATGAGGAAAACTCAGTGTAGGTGTCCTTACATCAAGAGAAAGAAAGTCAATAGCCTTTTGCTAAGGCCCTGAATTCTTTCTTTCCAGACACATCTGCACTTGTCTGTCCCTGGCKTTGCTGACACATCCTGAGTCAGCCAGGAATTCCCTCCTCTGTTCCACTCACTGTCACTCCTTACCCTGGGAATGGCATCCMTCCATCCAGGCATTGAGTACAGACTGTGCTATCAGACAAAACACAATTTAAATAAAAARATGGAGAGGGTCTCATCACAGCCCCTCTATTCACCTCTGTCCTTAAACTAATATCCTGTTAACTATAGCATTCTGCAATTTCATGTACAGACTGGCCTCTGGAAGATCAAATGTGTGCTCTGTCATRGAATGCTGCTCTGCAGCATCTGGAAAACCCTTCAGTGACAATTCCTGTCCATTAATATCAAAAGAGTGTCCGTGCAAGGAAGTAAATATTTAAACTTAAACATTTTTTTCACCCAGAAATTTAAAAAAGCTCAGCCCTGGCTCAGGAAATGCCTCAAGAACTGAAGGCTGGAGATATGGAAAATGCTCACAGGGACCCCACTGTGGTCCTGTCATTGTCCCCATGTTTTCACTGCTGTCCCTGCAGCAGTGRCCTCTACACAATAATATACAACACTGCAGCCACAATAAATGGTGAAGTCTTTGATAAGAAATAGTTCAGCCTCAATTGTATCTCCACAGGATTCATATTTTGAAATGATGTTTTTTCCAAGTGGGAATTTTAGTCAATGAGAAGAGGCTGAAGGTTGTATGAGGCAGAGGAGAGAAAGGAATCCATTTAATTTGTGTTACCAAATGCAAGAATGTGATTTATGGACAGCAGGTTATGCAGGACTCTGAAGTCCTGTGAGCAAGAGAGTACTGATAACTGAAAATTTAAAAAATACAATTCCCCTGGGATATTCCCTATAAACACTTCCATTTCCATAGAAGCAATAAATGCTCCTGTACCAAACATGTTTTGCTGCCAGTCTCTAGTGTGTGCACTTGACTTTCCAGCCACCACCCAAGTTTTCACTTCTGAGTGCAAATGGGATTCTCAGAATAGAAAGGTGGAACCTGGACTCTTTCTGTGCTGTTTTCCTTTAAAAAAAATCATTTCAGGAGAAGGTAATAAATTTGACTTATCTCACTATTGAGAAGATCCCTGCTCCATTAAAGTTAAGCTGTGGAAGTGCCATTTGGCAGAGTTTTTCATAACCTCAGTTGTGCCCTGAGTCATTTCATCCCTCCCACCCTGGGGCATGATGAGCACGCAACACAGCAGACAAATCCCAACTTAAACAGAGATAAATTATTCAATAGCACTTCTATAGGAGGCCATTTTCTGAGAGTGCTTCCAAATGATATAAATCACTTATTCTAACAGCACTTTCCCCTCCTGCCAATTCTGGTTCCTCTGCATGTGTTCATYTGGCCATAACACAATACTGCATTCAGATGGGTTCAAAAATCCCATTTTTCAGCTCCTACAACAGGTAACACTAATTATGAAAAGAATTGATTTGGCATCRCCATTTAACACATCTCTAAGCATAAAGCTTAATTATCTTATCTGGGGATACTTGGCATTTATTAATAAATGCAATACAATTTATAATATATCATTCTGGACATGTTTCAGTCTACCTTTAAGAAAAATTTACCTATTTCAATCTTGTAAATTCTGCTTTATCTCCCAATGTCACCCAGCAGAATTGAGAGAGTAGTAAGAAATGGAGTAGGGAGCTCATAAGAACAAATTGGATTTCTAATTTAAAACTGGAATCAAACCCATTATTCAGTGCTATATTATTTTATTCTTTTGGAGAAGGGCAAAACCTTTCAGCTTCTAAGTTATATATAGTTTTCTACTTCCCCTCCCTAGTGACAAATAGATTAGTTGAGGCAATTTCTCTCCATTAAAGGTTTTGCACCTGGCACTGTAATGCAGCCACTGCTCAGTTACCCTTCAGGGGAGCCCTTTTTAATCCAAGGTAACAGAAGGATTTGCATTTGTCACTTCAGCTGAGCACAGCCCTCATTGCTCCCTTCCCTTGTCCCATCTGATCCTGCTCAGCCAAGGCAACAAAATATCATTGGGGATTTTCTTTGGTTAGTAAAAGTTAATTTACAAATTTATGCAAAAAAAAAAAAAATTATAAGAGCTTTTGAGGCAGAAATAAAAATGAAGGAAAAAATTGAATTTTCCTTAATTTGTCTTCAAAGTGAAATTATATCATAATGATAGTGAGTAAGGGGCATGAAATATGGACAGCTAAGCAGGAAAGAGGGGCAATCCATTTACCTTGCCCCAAAAGATCTGACTAAACCTTTCCTCGTTTCTCCACAAAGAGACCTARCCAAAGATTCTCCAGATTCTTTCTAAGGGCAGGCCACGTTAAGAGCTGACAAATGCTTTTGTSTCTCACTGAAATCCAAACTCCAAATTCTCCCTGCCCACAGAGCTGGCTCCTGGTTCTGCCTCTGCCAGGGGAATCTCATTCCACTTGACACGGAGGTAGATATTCAATAACCACGTCAAGTTGGAATTCTACCTCTGCATTAAATTTGATTTTGCGTGATATTTATTAAATCACTGGATAAATGGCCCACACAGTACAATAACCAGGATTATYCCCTTCGTCTCTCAAACCAAACAGATTACAGTATTGATTTAGATGAAGTAATAAGGGGAACAAGTTTTGCACCCCCTGAAATGACTTGTGTGGGAGTGCAGTTATTGTAGGAGATGTCACACCTATCCCACACTGCTCTGCTGTTTACCAGTGCTACTGTGAGATAAGTAAAAGCAGGTATAAAAGGCATTGTAGGAGAAAAAAGTGCAAATCTGTTGCAGTAATTTCATCTACATGGCAGAAAGGAAATACACATTTAAAACACTTGAAGCTTTTCTGGTATGTGCAAGGAACTGGGACGGGAACAAGAAAATTTCTTAGAAGAAAATTGCATACTCAGTTATTTMCTAATCATATTAATAGCTCTTCTTTGTACCTATTGCAGCTTGAAGTGGTTTCTTTTAAAAGATCACAATCAGGATGGTGAATAAAGTTCAGCTGAGTTCACCACAATGTGGATAATAAATTTACAGTGGCAGTATTATCCTGARACCAAATGCATCGTGCTATTTAATGCCAAGTTGGAAAATATCAACTTTTTTGACAATGAAGGCACAGGACAACCAATGGCAGATAAAGGGCACAAATGCTGCAATTATTCACTGTTGCATCACCACCTTTCAGTGCAGTGCCTGGGAACTGGAGCCCTGGGCAGGGCTGAGAGGTGCACAGCCCTTTAGAGGGCACAAAGATCCCCTCAGAGCAGGATTAAAATCCCCCAGAGATGGAACCTCACACCCTGCCCCTGGGCTCGAGGTAAAAATGCACAATTCTGCTCCAAGCCTCTTTAAAGACAGAGGGGAGCTTTGGAGAAATGAGCTAGCAGGACACAGATGCAGGGAAATGCTGGCAGAAGCAGTGCAGTTGTGGGGTTGGAGACAGTTTTAAACACTCACAGGCCTAATTTTGAGCTCTGCCTRACTGAAAAAGGTCCAAACTTCACATCCCACCTCCCAGGAGAGGCCACTCTCTCCCTCTCACTGACACAAAGCAAATAGAAGATACATTTAGACCAAAAAAAAAAAAAAAAAAGCAAGGGAATTTAAGCTCTGCACCCCATGCACTCTAGATTTAATTCTTTGCTACCAAGACTTGGATCTTTGAAATCCCAAGGTGCAGTCTAAACCCTGTACTCTCATCCTCCCGTGCTGGGAATCTCAGCTACAAACTGGGTACAACTCAGTGGAAGTCCTGGGTCAGGGAGACTTCATTCTATTAATTGACAGCATCACAACTGAGTAAGAAGGGATTTCCAACTGCTTTGAGGCAATTGAGTTTTTTTCAGTCAATGAAACTTTAAATGCTAAATATTTATAGTAGGAGTAATATTTTTTTAATATTATAATGTAAAATGGAAGTTACAGGCACCTTGGACTTCTGAAATGAGATTTGCAGCCTCAAGAGGGAGAGCAAAACAGGAGAGTTCCAGTAAGTTATTAGTGATTAAATCTTTCATTAAAAGGCACTTCTAGCAGGCAGCAATCCACGGAAATAGCCCAGTCAAAGGTCAGCCAGACCCTCTGTGCTGAGACACATCCATATTTTGATGGGATAACTGCAGTCTTTCATTATGGAACATTCATTCAGCCTTTTCTAAACCTCTCCCAGTTTAAATTATCCCCACGTGAAAATAAAATCTTTTATATCAATAGCAATAAGCCACAAGTCTTGATAATGATGACAGTCAGACAGACATCAAGCCATAAATACTGAAAACAGCAAAACATTTTAGGAACAACAGAGAAAACAAACAAGCCCCAAAGCCTGGATTTTTCCAGGAATGGACCCAGAATCTCCAGGCAGCAGCACAATGAACAGGATGGGTGATAAGCTGATGGGTGAAGATAACATTTCATTTATTCAAGCACACTGCAGTGGTGTTCCTTTCTCCCCGTTTCCCTCAGGAACTGTCCAAGGCTGCTCTGATTTTGCTGCAGGAGGGTGAGATCCTTGTGCAGAGCTCAGAAGGACCAAAGGACTGGCAATGAAAACAGAGGGGCCTTTGGAGGGGCTGTCCCCAAAACCATGGGGAGCTGCACCAGCTCCAGGGCTGACCCCAGCCCTGTCACAAAACCCCTGGCACCTCATTTTCAGCAAAATGAGCAAAATGAAATATTACCACCAAACACTATAAGATAGACACTAATAGATAACTCTACGAGRCAATTACAAAAGAAACGCCTCCAAGGAAATTTCATCCATAAAAATTTCTGAGGAACAAATAAGATCATTTCCAAGTGATAAACTTCACCGTTGTTATATTCTTTTACTAATTGCTTTTTCTTTCTTGTAAATTGTTTTGATTTTTCAATTTCAATTAGTAGCCTCAGCAAGGTGTGAACTCAGACAACCTTGCTATTCTGTTTTTCTGCTCCAGCGAGAACATTTCTACATTTTTATTTTGAGAATGCTACTCAGATTAATTACTGGGTTATTTATCCYGAAGGCTGATGGAAGTGATATTTTTTTCCCCATATTGACACTGTGAAGTGGTGCAAGCCCATTGAAATGGAAGGAGTGGAGCCTATTTCTACCAACTGAGAATCTATCCATGTGAAGCAAAGCAAAATTTTCCCTCTGGGCTCTATCTTTATTGGTAACTCAAACTAGTATCRAAAATCTATACTGTAAGAGAAATATTCCCTAGGAATTTTTCATTGAAAAGATCTGTTCCTTCTGCTCAAAGATTCTTCTCCTTATGCCCATCCCAGTTAATGCCAACAAACCACACTCAGCTCGATCAATCTCAGAAAATAAATGTAGCATATCTCAGCATTAATGGTATGGATCAATAGAAGAAGCACATTATAAATCCAAGAAGAAAATAGAAATAAAGCTTAAATACCATTAAAATCCATAATATCTTTCTTTTACAAGCCATTTATCAGGAACAGTGGGTGTTATAGCCCACATGTCAAATTCTACATGGGAGATTTTACAACATGGTGTGCACAGCTTCAGGAAATCAAAGAAAAAAATTTAAAAATTAAGTTTAAACATCAACTAGAATTTGAATTATTTTAACTAGAATTTTAATTAATTACCTCTGTTTAATCTATGAAGATTTGTAAGCAAGTTAAATGGATTTGGAGAGGCAGAAATATTAACAACTCCTGAATTCTCCTACTGAAAGACATGACAACTGTGAGAGCAAATTCTCAACCTTTATCTTCAATGAACTGCCTTTAATGGTATCAGGTAATTTCAACTTTGATCAAAAAAATCAAACCCCTGTGCTGACAAGAACAATTTTTTGCTGTAATYGTGATGAGGGCAGACCACAGCTCTTGGTTTTCGGATGAGTTAAACCACGACAGAACACAAACCTGCAGCAATCCAGCTTCTGCTCACCTTCCAGTTTTACACCAAATCCTTTCAACCCCCAAACGAACAAATTTCCACCTTGCTGTATAAACACACAGAGCTCTGTACTGCTCCCTCCTGAACCCTTTTTGATTTAGATATACTGATTTATATTCTAATACCRGCTGTCATACGAGGTTGGTCTCAGGTATTGAGTAGCAATTTCTGAAACYCACTCACAAGTGACACCTCAAACAAGTAAACAATCCACTTTTCATACCCAGACATTTCATCCTGTAAACAAGAGAGGACACTTTCACCAAAACAATCTGCAATTTGCATCGAGAACACACAAGATCAAAGGGGTACTTACATGAAATTTCGCTGAGGCCAAGGCAAGAGAGAGCGAGTTCCTCCAGTCAAACTGCACTTCTTGATTTATCTAGAAACCTCTGGCCTGGAAGTTGAGGACAAGATGGAACAATTTTACTTCTGATAACATTCTTCCTGTGACCTGTGGCTTCAGCTAAGTAATTACAGTGGCCTTGGCAAATATGAGTTAAGCAGTGTTGCCATGCCAACACACGTCCTTCTCCTTTCAAATATTTTACTGCTCCAGACACTCTGGGCTTGGATCACCCTTCRCACCAGTCAGACTCCTATAGGAGTCCTTATTGGACTTCTATTATAGATTTCTAGTCTATTAATTAATTAATCRTATTAATAGAATAGAAATCTTTAATAGAAGAAGTCTAATATGGACTCCTATGGAATAGAAATCCATAATATTCTATTATAGATTTCTACTCTACAAATCTTCTATTATAAATTTCTATTCTATAAATCTTCTATTATAGATTTCTTTCTATAGAAGAAATTCTGACCTTAAAATGATGTTAAATGCTATGGATTTCACTTCACAGTATCGAGTACAAGCATTAATCATCAATGTATTTCCACTTCCCATAATTTTTTTTCCTGAGGAAGAGCGTGAAGTAGCAGTCATGATCAGTATTGCTGGTATTCAGCAAAATAAAATATCCTTGTGTACTGATATTCCAGTTGGAGAATTGTCTTTCATTTTTCTGGACAAAACATATCAATATTGCATAACTGATACAAAATGAGTTTGTACTCAGATATCTTTATCCAGATGAAAAATGAAAAACATGRGGAAGTTTTAAATTCTGGATTAAATTTTGCCAGAGTAGCCTTGCAGCCAGTTTTAGGAATAAGAGAGAGGAAAACAGCAAGAGTTCAATGCATGTAACCCAAACCTTGTGTAGCAACCTTGGATGRAAAGGAATTCCACACCAAGGAATATCAAGTTTTAGAGCATTTTAATAAATGGAAAATGAACCAATGCAGAATTTACCATACCAAAGAGGAAAATATCAATATCSTAATTGTCCCAGGGCACTATTGTTTTTCTGTACCCTGTGCTCATGCCACAGGTGAAGCTGTTGACCTCAGGACCTAGAGGGGTCCTAGAGGTACTGGACTATTTTAACTGTATACAACTTGCACAATTGTCATAACACAGTGATATTTTTACAGAGTTAAGACTTCAATTGAAATAATAATAAAATATCAGCTTCAAGCATGAATTGTGCTTCCTTTTTTTTATTCCATTACTGGATTTTGCCTGTGAAATTGATGGAGGATCCCTGCAACACATTCCATAACTTGGATGCAACAAATTGATAGCACCAGCAAAGGCTATTGATTATTAAAAACCCTCTTAGATAAGCAGAAACTTCAAGCACATATTTTACACAATATGTAGTACAATGTGAGCCTGATCTGCATTTTTAGCCCTTTCCTGTTTTTTATTTATTTATAAAATACCAGCAGGATAGCATTACAGCAGCATAACCAGCATGAGCTGTTGTTTTGGGAAAATGCTACTTCCTGCAGCTGCATTTGCAGTGCTTTTACCAGCACCACCAATCATGAAAGGACAACTTTGAAAACAGTTTTTGCAGTCTAAAAATAGATCCTTCTGGATTGGTATTCACCTATACWTGTAAATAAGTCAGTCTGATTTTCAGGCAGGCTGTAAGGGAAATGAGATTAACATAATATGAAAATAATTCAATTATTCACAAGAAGATGCAATTATCATACAATCAGTGTTTGGTAATCCAAATAAATCAGCATCTTCATATTTATATTTAAACAAAGAAATCCATCTGCCAATGATAGAAGATTCAAAGACAATTAATTTATTATAGAACAAAAGACGTTGTTCTGARGATTTGAAAGTCAGGTACAAGGGAAGCAACAGAACTGATAATGACTCTAATGCATGCTTTGATTGCTGGAGATGGAAATTGCAGGAGAGAAGCCAAACAGAGCTAAGTGACAGGTTGTTCTACATGCTGGGGGCCCATGGGGAGCCAGGCTTGTGTCTGCTGGGATTGTTTGATCTCTGGTGGGCTCTAAATTAACCCTTTCTGCACAGTGCAGGGCTCTGGCAGCTCTCAGCAGCCCTGTGGCTGATCTCAGCTTGAAACCACAGATTTCTGTCACCTGCAGGGAACACAGCATCTCTGTCCTCTACCCAGCTGCTGCTCACTAAACCTGTAGGAATCTGATAGATTTAGGGCCATCGACACTTTTGGGATATTCATCTGTGGACTAAAATGGGAGGGGTGGTTGCAGAAATACACACGGGTGCCACAAAAACCCTAAAACCAACCAACCAACCAAGGAATCAACCAACTAACTAACCAGCCAACCAAAGAATCAACCAACTAACCAACCAACCAACCAACCAAGGAACCAATTAACCAACCAACCAACAAATCAACCAACTAACCAACCATTCCCAACTAACTAACCAACAAACCAAGGAACCAATTAACCAACCAACCAACAAATCAACCAACTAACCAACCAACCAAGGAACCATTCAACCAGCTAACCAACCAACCAAGGAACCATTCAACCAACTAACCAACCAACCAAGGAATCAACCAACTAACCAACCAACCAAGGAATCAACCAACTAACTAACCAACCAACCAAGGAACCAATTAACCAACCAACCAACCAAACAAGGAACCATTCAACCAACCAAGGAATCAAGCAACCAACCAACCATTCAACCAACCAACCATTCAACCAACCAGCCCAGTCAAACCAATTTTTGGTGCAATAACTAGGTTAAAGTATGTAAACAGTTACAGGTTTTGGATGCATTAATTAGGTTTGGTAACTGAATAAGACAATATTGGTTCTCCAAGCCTATCCATAGACACTGAATATTTATGAATTATTGAAAGGCAGATGAAGACATCAGAAGYGTGACAGTTTGGGGCCTGGAGGCTTTGCAGCCAGCCAAGTATGTAATGTACATTATTCCATTGTGAAGTATGGCCAGTGCCATCTCCACATCACTGAGCTGACTGGATTAACACCCCAACAATTCCAACCACATTTGTTTGATGAAATTCTCACCGCCTATGAAAACTGCACATCTACCAATCAAAACAGCAGATCAGGTTAATCCAATTAAAAAAAAATTAAACTAGATTAGTCCACCATGAGTTTTTCTCTGATTTTTTGAATTAGACTTTCTCTTAGCTTTCAGCAGTGCCAGTCACCAAGAAAAAGTTAAAAACTTGTGCACATATTTGCAAGACCAGGGCCCACAGAAGCCATCTAGCAATCAMACAGGCCAAGTGTTTTCCTTCTTATTTTAAATTTGAAATACTAATGTTAATTTTTAGTCCACATTTTCTGTATCATTCCAAAGAAAGCTTAAAATATTTGTTGTTCCAATAATAAAATAGAATTTATGTCAACTACTGTAGTTTTTCATGGTGTTCTTTAGGAAATATTTAGCATTTTTTGGTCTCCAACAGTCTGATATTTCCAATGGCAATTTTCCTGACATCTCTGTATTTCTTTGGGACTGATGTTTGCCCTGAACATTATTAAAACACTTATTAATCAATCCAAAATGCTGAACTAATTCCAGTTAGTGCAAGACAGATGCAAAAAGGCATTTTGCAGGCAACTGGGAGCCAACTCTGGGCACGCAGCTTTTTTCAGCCAGCTGAGTCTGACACCAGGGTATTTCACTGGATTCTCCTGAGAGAAAAGGACCCAGCTGTGCTTCTCCTAGTGCACATCCTGCCAGATGATCCAAAGGCCTGGCAATTCCAGGGAGACTGGGGCCTTCCCTTTTCCTTGACTGTGCAGTGCTAAAATGATGCCAAGCTTGTTCCAGCACAAGGTGTACCTTGTATTGCCACTTAGTTATTATTAGGAAAATGGAAAAGCAATTAGAGAGCCAGAACACTCCCATGATTTTGTTTGGTTTTCTCTTRTTTCCTCTATTCTAAAGGGTGATTAGAAATGAAAAAGAGGCAGAGAGTTCTACTGGCTTCACCACCACAGCATTGCTGCACAGAAGGAACAGACTCCATTCTTCCTCCCTAAAAATTTTCTTATTAAACCCAACAGACACAAAGAACATAGAGTCTTTGGTAATCAGGACAATAGCCATCCAAATTTTCAGCCTTCACTTGCTGTCCTAAAAATAGGTGAGCTTGAGGCCATTCTTTCCAAAGGGTAAACTGATTTTATGCTCCTGTTTCACAGATYAACCGGAGGGGCAACAAATGTTCAGATAAAGTCAAATAAGGAAAGGAATCCTGTCAAAGGGGGATTTTAAATGAAAAGAAATTAAATGAATTCAAACTTTCCATCAGAACCTAAATGAAAAAGCAGCTTTGGAGCACCTGTTTGAGAAGAAATCCCGGTTTCTTATCAAAGGTTGATCAAAGTGCCGTTGATGGCAGAGTTTCCTGTCCCCTCAGCCCACAGGGTGATCCTGCAGGCTCTGCCTGCACTGACCTGAGCTCACATCCCCTCACATTTACATTTCTGCACAGCCTGCCCTCGGTGGGCTGTTGATGCATGCTTTCCTTGTTATCCRACACAGAGTTATTGCACCTGCAGGGGTCTTTAGGGCCTGCAGAAGAGACTGATAGCTTCATGCCCCATTTTCCTAGGTGAGTTACCAACTCAGTGACTTATTCCCTCTCCGGCTTGGAGATTATTTAAATGTTTTATACAAATGRAATTGCTGGCTCCAGCTACAAAAATTCAGAAAAATCCATTTGAAATTACTCACAACTTCTTTAACTGGGTAGTGGAATATACACCTAAAAATCCACTCTGCAGCTGGTTCAGAGAGGGGATTTGGAAAAGGATTTTGATAGACAGTGACTCTGAATCCTCCTGAGAACTGGGCTTGGGCCTCTCACATCTTGGTGAGAGCTGCTGATCTCCCAGGGAAATTCTAATAATGCTGTGTCTAAAACTAAAAGGAGCCTTCAGAAAGCTGCTTTTCTGAACYATTTCAGAAATTGTTCAGTGATTTTGGCCCAGATAGTTTTGAGGCAATGGAAGGTTAGACTCAAATTTGAAATGTTTCTTCTCAGTTTTAGAAAAAAAGAAAGATSTTTGAGTTAGTTTGTCACTCTAAAGAATCACATAAGGTTATCATAAGGTCATCATAAGATACAGAACTAGGCAACTTTTTCTAATTTCCTTGTATTCTATTTGCAGCTCCATTCAGGCACCTGATTCATCCCCTTTCTATCCTTACACCTCAGSCCTGACACCAAAGAATGTGTACAAGAAAAAATCTCCTGGAAAAACAACCTAGTGATACCTATTAACAAACCAGGCAATTAAAKCCAGATGGTTAAGCACCAAATTTTCAGCAGAACCCAAGCACGTTCCAGAGGAATAACAAAAATAAACAGCAGAATGTAAAARTCTGAAACATATGTTCCCATTAATATTAAAGTAGCACCACTGGTGTGTGTGTATGTGTGTTTATATAAATACATGAGAGTGGGGTTTTTCTGATATCCTGGTTTATATCTTTGTCATATGAATGGACATGCAGGCTACTCTGATGCTGGGAAGTCAAACATTCCCTTACCTGCTCTGGCTTTAGGAGCCATATGTGTTCATTTCCAGTCCACTGAGAACCTCCAAATTCCACATGCAGGATGGGAATGTGAATTTACATCTGTAAATTGAGTAAGCACACACTCGTGAAATTTAAAGCTACATATCAGAAGCCTAGAATTCCATTATTCAGAGCAGAAGTGCAGGAGTTACAGCCATGGAGGGAAGGCCTGGCCTCAGCCAGTGGCCACAGGGAGATGTGGGAGAGCTGCAGAGCCTCCAGTGTGTATGTGGCCAGAATTATGGAATTATGGTGTGTCTRACAAGAAACAAAGACTCAAATGGCATCTGCAGCCAGCTAGGGGCACTGAGAAGGGGGTTTGTCTATTCCAAGGAGATCTTTTGCTAAGATCATGATGTTTTCTCTCTCAATTCCCTTCAGCTCCATGCGAAAGCAAGKTCCAACATATGCTGTGTGCATCCTGTGCCTGCCTGCACACCCCTGCACGTCACTTTGAGTTATCCCAGAGCCTCCTGAGCACTGGGGGAGCAGAGCTTCATTGGGCTGGAAATTCATGCTTCAGCAAATGCATTGTCAATTTGGTGACCATCTGTAACTCTCAGGAGCCTTGTTCTGTGCTGTGGCAATGAGTGAGGCAGGGTTTGATTTCAGAGCAAGGCCAGGGATGTTCTGGAAGCCCTGCAGATCATGGGTCCATAAAGCCCTGCAGCTCATGGGTCCATAAAGCCCAAGGATGAGGTGCTGGATGAGATCTCTCACTTCAGGGGAGCACATCCCAACGCAGCTCCCACACCATTTACACCTGCAGGTGAATACTGCAGACCAGCACAAGGAGTAAGAGAAAGCAAACCTCTAAGAGTTCCAGGATGAAGCATTAATTACCTTCATACTGTTCTGGAGAAAACCAAATTTTCAGTGCTGGTCAGCAACAGCCAGAGACACAATTTGCCTGGGTTGTTTCCTCTGAGTGCAGATGAAACGTGCKCGTGTACCTGAGCAATATACACAACAAAAAATTAACTATGCATAAGGAATTTCAGCTTTACAAGTAAAACTTTCAAAGAGCACTTAGGGATGAGTGAAAATGGTATTTTTCAGTTGAAAAGCATTTCCAGCATTATTTATAGATTTTCTATCCAGCATTCAGGACATGGACATCCCTGAGCAGCCTCCACTGCTGGTGGTTCACTGCAAATACAGAAAACCCAGGCAAGCATGACCACCTCATCAGGGCCAATTTAGGAACTGAATTGTTGGCCATTGTTTCCTTTATTAACAGCAACAGCCATCCTCCTTGTCTCATTGAAACAGAATTTACAAGGAGACAAAAAGATGCAGTTCACCTAAGCCCTTCCTAAAACAGCTCCAGAACAGTTTCCTTCCTTCCTCTTCTCTCTAATCCCCAATGAGGAGATGGTGCAATATTAGTGAATTACATTCATTATTCACCTGTCATCCTGATAAATGATTTTTCAATAGGGGAACCCATCTAATACATCTTTACTACAGTGAATTAGGGAAACCCAGAACAAAGCAGTGTCTCCTCAGCTGCATTTGCATAACCCGGGGAAATATCTGCTCCTAAATCATTTCTGTTCCCTTTCTTGTTTGTTTTCTTATAGCAGGATTTGAACACTGGCATTTGAGAGGGATGCTAATGAATTCCCAGAGGATTAAAATAAAGCCACAGTAAATAGAGTTACCTTTCAGCCACCTCTCTAATGCTTACATCTGTGTGCAGACAGGACCTGAATGGAAATCATTGCCCTCCTCCTCCTCCTCCACAGGTTACTGTGRTGATTTTGGAGGGTTTGCACTGATCTCACTGCAGAGGTACTGGTAAAACACAGAYCAAACCCAGGGAAATTCCAGAAGCACTTGGGGGAGATCCCATGTTGGAATCTAGGAGCCGTTTGTCTTTTACCATTTAGAACCACAGAATGGTTTGGGTTGAAGGGACCTTAGAAATCCTCTCATTCCAGCTGCACTGCCATGGCAGGGACACTTCCACTGTCCCAAGGTGCTCCAAACCCCAATGTCCAGCCTGGCCTTGGGCACTGCCAGGGATCCAGGGGCAGCCCCAGCTGCTCTGGGCACCTGTGCCAGGGCCTGCCACCCTCACAGGGAACAATTCCTTCCTGATATTTCATCTAAACCTCTCAGTCTGATGCCATTCCCTGGGTCCTGTCCCTCCATCCCCTGTCCCCAGTCCCTCTGCAGCTCTCCTGGAGCCCCTTCAGCCCCTGCCAGGGCTCTGAGGTGTCCCTGGGCTGCTCCTCTGCAGGTGAGCACCCCAGGTGTCCCAGCCTGGCCCAGAGCAGCACCTTGTTCAACTTCCTGAGGTTTCCACATCCCCCTCTCCAGCCTGGCTGCAGTGCCCATGAGAAGTTTATTTAAGGGGTTTTTTTCATTTTTAAGTTTAGTTATAAGTTTTTAAGTTTAATTTTTTAAAGTTTTTTAAGTTTAGTTTTTAGAGCAGAATGTTTTGTCCTACTGAGGAGCTTTGAACATTCCACAATGGTTTTTTTTGACTCTTGTCAAACAACAGCAGACTGTTCAAAGCTCCCCAATAGGACAAAACATTCTGCTCTAAAAACTAAACTTAAAAAATACATTCCCAAAAATACAAAACAACAATATTCACAAAAATACAATATTTCAAACTCTGCTCCTGCTCCCTGAGAGGAGGCTTTTTTATGGTTTTGGGTTTCCTAGCATTGGTTATCTGAGAAAAAGACAGCACCCTTAGAGTTCTCCCATTAATGCTCATGTCCCAAGCACAGGCACAGAAAGTGCCCCATTCAGAGGGGTGGAGGGACGTGGAACACTTCCAGGGAAATTCAAGGAAATGTTTATTTTGTAGCCTGTCGAGCTGAGATCAGAACAGAGCTCTGTGTCTGGATTAGTGCCATGGTACCCAAATTTACAGTATTTATACATATCTAAATTGTATAATTGCTTTTAGCTGTTTTGCAGCAAGCTGCTTAGAAACTTGYCAATTTTGGCTGTTATTTGTTGCAGCAGGGCAATCTTATAAACCTTATCAGTCTGTAGATAGGATCTTGTGAAAATTTGCTCTATCTTCTGCTATTTGTACAGTATTTTTKAACTTTTTATTCAAACAGACTTATTTTACTGAAGCAGGCTTAAAACTTTCTTAATCGGGTTTAAAACTTTCTTAATCAGGTTTTCTAACCTTATTTTTCTTTAATTTTTTCAAACTTTAAAGTGCTTYGGCTCAGTCACATTTATTCAGTCAGGAGCCTGGTCTGGCTAACCACTGTTACCAGAAAATATTTTATCCACAAACAAGTCATTTGTTAGATCCTAAACTGGACTTAAAGAGTTTTCTTTTCTGTTGTGGAGACCTGCACTGATARTGAGTTCTGCCTGAAAGATCTGGAAATTAATTTTAAATTATTTTCACACTCCCTGGATTTAAAAACTTCAAATCAGCCTGGCATTAGGCTCAAGTACAGCTAAATAGCCTGATAAATATGACTTTTGCTGGTATTAGTGGATGGCAGAGGGCTCTGCAGCCTGCTCAGTCCTCAGCACTGTGATGCCACACACAATAGGGGCCTGACAAATATTCAGTGCCACACATTCAAAGGGTAAAGCTTTGATTTAGATGCAAACTTARGTTTGTAAGTGTTGATATTTATCACAGAATTCTTCTATTCACTCAAGGGACATTTATTCACTGTTTCTTCAGGGTGTAGAGGAGGTCCGGCTCCCTTTATGTAAGTGGAAAACTTGATTAAAATGAAAAAACCCTGTCACTTGCAGAAGGTACAAATCTGGTTCAGCAGTTGTTGAAATGAAGCAAATACTTGACCTTAAAGCTCTCCTCAGTTTTGTCAGTGTAATTACACAGCCCACGGCTGGGCCAGGTGCACATATTAACATATAAGTGAACATTTGCATGAGGAAATTCGGCTGTGGCACAAAGTCCAGACAGATTTTTAAGTGCTAACAAGAAGCCTGAATTTAAAATCTCTGGATTTTATTGCAAGGCTGCCTTAGTGCTCCTTTGCTATATTTCTGAATGGACACTCCCAAAAGCAGTGGAAATGCTGTTTTCTGTAGTTTTTCCCTTACTGTTGCCACTGATTTCTGRATAGTCTTACATTTCTTAGCTGCCTTGAATTTGGTTTTTTTTTTTTTTTTTAGAAGAAATCACCACAGGTATGCAGAAAAAAACCCAAATTCTCAGCATATTAATAGAACCATCAATCTTTTACACATAAACATGTGTGCACATATACTCACKCATAGCAGTTTGTGTACATCCCAGAAAAATTGGTGAACTGTTATAAGCAGCAGCAGAAACCTTAATTGAGTTCTATACTAATAATGAGCATTAATAGTGCTACTTAASTAATCAAAGAATTAACAGTGCTGTGCAAACTACAGCAGTATAACATTTATATTGTTGAACAGGATTTGTAAAGTGTTGGGAGGATGCTGAGGAAAGGGAACAAACCTGATTTTAATCTGCTTTAGCTACAAGATCACAGTCTACAAAAATTAATAGAAAATTCCTGTACAGCTCTATTTTTAAAATATTACATCAATGCTGTTATTTCTACTGACACTAACAGTGAGAAATCCTCATGCAAAWGAAAAAAGAATTTTCAAACAATTTCTCCTCCCCAATTCTTGTTTATATAACGCAAGAGAAACAACTGAAAGGGAAGAAGATACAGCAGATGCATCTTTCTACATCAGAATTTAGAGCTGAACTTGTAGGGTTGTGCCACACAAACCATTTCCAGCAGCACTCCATCAATGTGATAAATGCTGCCATTCCATCACACACAGCTTTGACACTCACAAAAATCAGTTCTGAGCTCCACTCTCTGGGAAGGTGAGCTTGGTGTGAGAGCAGAGGAAAATCAAAGCTACAGAACAGCACATTCCTGTACAAGAATTAGCATTTCTTCCTGGCATTGGCAGCACTGCTGAGGCTTGTAAATTATTCAGCATCTACAATCAACATGCCAAATTTCAGTGGAAACCTTGGTGCTTTTGTAAGTAAATTTTTATCTTACCTGATCGTGTTTGATGTGTGATTGACTGAGGTGTTTCACAAAGGCATCTCTGCAGCCTGATTGGGAACYCTGCACTTGTGCTTCCTCAAGGAAAAATTAGCTACTTGCATTTGAAATTCATGTCACAAATGCCTCAGTATTCAGGTTTACCATCTCTCRTATAGCCTCATTCTATCTCTAGAATCTTGGGCTTTGATGAAGACAGGACAAGCTACAYGGAGCTACAAGCAGATCTGAAAGGACCATCCATTTATTAACTTTAATAAAAGTTATCTTGATCCACAAGGCTCAGACATTTAATTAAAGTAAATGGAAAAGATGCAGTAAAAAAATCAGAATAAAGTTTAATATTAGATCAGCCTAAGGAAATTCAAGAGAAAACAGTGGGGACTGATAAAATACCTGCTGGATGGGGAAGGATATGATAGTTCAAGGAGAGGGGATGTCATGCAGGATTGTCCCAGCTGGAGTGAAGGCAGAGCCCYCGGCTGCTGGCTAACTCATTGACATGCACAAGGCTGCCTGGAATGCCACCATGTTCAGAAGAAAAACCTGAGATAAATTATTGAAGGGCTGGAAACGCTGCTCACACTTTCCCGGCTCTGACTCTGGGTTTGCACTCATCCATCCTCCCACCAGTTTAAACCAGCAGCTCAGGAAGGAGGGCCAGTGCTGGGCTAGCAATGATGCCCTAGGATTGGAGCTTTTATATTTTCATGTATTTGTAATCCTGCAGTTCTTCAGTGTGTAACTCTAAACTCCATGTACAGTGGGAGCTGCTGCTCTCCCATGTTGGGCAGGCACAACAATTCCTCTCCAGGCCTGGGAACCAAGGACACCTCACTGCCTCAGGGCCCASAGATGGAAACAAAAGTGAGTTTGGAGAGCAAAATTGGGGTAAATGACTTCATTAGCTGAAGCTGGAATTGGAACATTAACCCCCAATATGCAAATGGCCCAAACTTATCAAAGTGTGCAAACCTGTGACCCATCATCCATGTTGGGTGCAGCCCCTGGGGGCCTTTGTCTGCCCAAAATGAACCTGAAGGCCCTTCAATAAATAGAACTGCTTTTTATTCCCTTAATTCCATCTGGCCTCTGTTTTTAGGCAGCCCCAAAAGGCATCAGCAACTCAAAAGTTCCTGCAGCTCTCAGCCAGGAGTTGGAATAAGCAGCTGGGGGAAGGAATTTCAGGATTTTTTACCCCTTGAGCCCAAATTGGACACAGGTGGCTCCAAAGCACTGAGAATTGTCACTCTCCCCCCTGCAAGCCTGGCTGTTATTCCACTGAGACATTCTCATTGTTGTGATTGGCTTGTCAAGCCTTCACATTCCTAATTTCTCACTTTTGATGACTAGATCTTTGCTATAATACTAAGAACAGTGCAGGAAGTGAGTGAAGGACTGACAGTCTTTCATTTTTTGAGACACAAAATAAGCCTTTCCTGTCTACAAGTCAATCCTGTTTTATTCTTGGCTTCTCTGGAGCACACTTCCTCAGACAAGAACTAAACTCTTTTGTCAAAGACATAAATACTGCAGCAACACTGTTCAAACCCTTCCTTCTTGGGTTGTGGTAGCAGATTGCAATTTGCCTGATGGCATTAAAGTTCTAAAAGTTTTTGTTTAAAAAGTTGCCATGGAATAAAAAAATAAATTAAAAACCTATAATTTAAATGACATAGAGTTCCTGATATTCTCCTGAGGCAATTAATAATCCTAACATAAGCAACAGCTACTATGTAACATTTTTAGTCAACATCAAGTGAGATTAAAAAGATATTTCTTAAAACAGTGAAATAGAAAATTGCATTTTACATTGGAGTTGGATTGATGATAAGGAAGAAATATTTTATATTCCTTGCACAAAACAGGCTGAAACACAAATATTAATACTATCTAAGACTTCAGTGTGGCTAAATAATTCATAAAAGTTAATTGAATTTTGTTGGTTGGAAAGGGGCTAAGATTGATTCAGCAGTGAGACAGATGAGATAATCCCCCTCAGCCTCTYATATGAGGATTGCCCTTTTCCAGGACCTCCTCCAATTTGTTCCCTAATTACCCAGGGATCAGTCAGCAAAGGGCTCCTGGGGATTCCCAACAGCTGCTGAGCCCAGAATTCCCTGAGGATATCACAGGGGAGAGCAAAGTCAGCACCAATGGCAATAGTTAATTTGTAAATGATTAGTCATAGGCACTTATTCTCAGGTAAATATTTTCCTGCCCCCTCCAACCACCAAGAGCTGTTTAAAATTTTCTTGATGTTTTGCATACTCCAGTTATTTTGCATACTCCAGTTATTTTGCATTGTCCACTTGCACATTAATCTCTAATTCCCTTCACCTTGCAATACAGCATTGCAGAAATACAAAGACAAATGCATGCAAATTTAAAGAAATCTGATGAACAGACAATGCTCACTGAGCTGAGAGAAATCAAAACTCCCCCCAGTCTAAAAACCTAAGAAGAAAGAAAATTTGTGTCACTGATGTGAAGAATTTACCCCAGTGCTGGTGTCAGTACCTCCCACCACTCAGACAATGACAGAGAGGCATAAAAAAGCAACTTAACAGAACTTCCATGCACAATTTCAATGCTATTGATTAAATAAAAACTCTGATTTGCAGGAAGAAAGTGCAGCAGCGAGAGTTGTTGAGGAAGAACAGAAAATTACAGTCWGGAAACCATGATTATTTAAACTATCTCATCTACAGATTAAGGAAATTTATTTTGGTCCTCTCCTTCCTAAATCCCCAGTCCAAATCCTAAACTGTAGTCACTCATTCACTTGGTGAAATACTGCAGCCTGGTGAGCACTCTAAACCCAGAATATTAAAAAGGTCAAAATAATATTAAATGTGGGGCTTTGCAAAATGAAAGAAGGGTCTTTCCAAGCAGTGCCTGGAGCTCCCAGGGCAAGGCAAAGGAATTCCAGTTTTGCACTCAGCAGGACTGGGCTCCAGGGGAGTGCTGGTACCACAGCTTGGAACAAAATTTAGTGACAAGTTATAAATATTATATTGAACATATTATATAATATTATATATTTGTATAATATAATATTATACATATATATATGTATATATACATATGTGTATATATACATATATGTATTATATATAACATATAATACATATATATGTATTATATAACATATATAATATATGTTATACACTATATATTATGCAACATATATATTATGTAATATATATTTTATCTATTACATAATGTATATTATATATTGTATATAATATATATAATATATATTATATTATAAATATTAATTCATAGCAGTAAAATTACAAAATAAATATTAATAAATAGATATTATTGGTGAATAAAATATTAATTCATATCAGTAAAGATTACAAAAGCAACACTGAGAGAGACCAGTGTGAGAAACATCAYTGCTCCTGTGCAAATGGTCAGGAGGAAAGAGGAGAGCATTGAAGGGCTGTGCTGGGATGCCCAGTCCCTGGGAGCACTCAGGGTGGAGCAGGGCTCCTGCCCCATCACTCAGGCAGCATCCCCAGGCCACCCACCCGCCCAGGAGGGTGTAATTTTGGGTTATTTTGGGTTATTTGGGTGTAATTTTGGGTTATTTTGGGTTATTAACCAGCCCTTCTCCAGCAGGCAGGCACACAAACACAGGCATGCAGCCTTTGGCTTGGCACAGGTTTCTCATGACTGATTTTGGGGCTCCTCTTGCAGCTCTGAGCCAGCAGCACCACAGCAGGGCAGCTTCAGCAGTGCCTCTCGCAGATATTCTCAGCAAAGCAGTGCAGGCTGCTTTGCTTCACCCAAAATTCCTGAAATAGGAACACATTGAACCTAATGTGTTCATTTTATTATCTGTTTAAAAGGCTTCTGAAAGGACAGGAGAACAAATTTACTGGTACAAGCATGGAATTTGATAGAGTGACAGCGACTCTGTTAATTCACTTGGGAGAATTTTCTATTTCAAAAACTARGGCCAGAATCAAGCAATAATATATAGCTATTATATATTATTATTCCATTAACAACAATTATAGATTATATATATTATACGGTGTTAATTATATTATAAAATTAATTATACAGATATAATTAATKTATATCTGATTACAGGTTCTTGCCATGGAAGAGTTAAATCTTATTAGATCTGTGTCTCACTCATCCTCTCCTTTTAAATCACAGTAGAGGAACTACACAAAACAAAGACTTCAGGCTGTTTCCAAGGTGATAAATCAAGAGGCAATATTACATGTGGCAATAAGTTCATATTGCAGTTATTCAAGCATTAAAATCTTCTTTGCTAGAGGATCTGCAAACCCCTTCCTTCTCATGCCCTCCCCCACTTTTGTATTTTTTTTTCCAAATGAAGGATTATGCAAGGTAAGAAAACACAGGTAGGAATTTGTATTAGCAAGAGTAAAAGAGGCACCTAAATGCACAGACAAACCCCTTTTTTCTTTTTTTTTTTTACTCAAAAGTACTTTTTATGCTGCTTTATTTATATTTTTTTCTTTTCTGGCTGCTTATGTCCTGAGCAATTTCTTTTATGAGCACAAAATGCTGTTTTTAGTGGAAGTCTGGAGGGGTCTGCACAAGAACATTAAGCAGGGTTGTGACCCAAGGGACTGAAGCTTTGATCCAGTAATGAGATCATCAGAAATACTCCCAGCAGTGCTGCAGATGTGCTGCACAATAAAACAGAACTAACTACAGCATCAAGAAATGCAGATCTAGAACAGCCASACACACAYAGGAACTGGGAACAGAAGGGTGAGSAAATAAAGGCTGCAAAATGGCTTTCACTCCKAGGACTAAATGATTATTGCAATTTCAACTCCAAAAATACAAACTGCACAAGTCATTTGCATTACAAATATTATCTTGATATCTAAGCAGTACAAAACACAGATTAGAAGGAAAAATGGAGCTTTCAAAATCCAGGAYGATTAGATGGGATCTAATCAGCTATGAAATACTTCACTGAATTACATCATGGGGGAAATACAGGTATAGTTTTTACCAGAGAACATATGAGTTTCACTCTTAGTTAAGAAAGCCATCAGGCAGCAGGTGAATTGTGCTACACTTGTTGTTTCCACAGTGGGAGAATTTTCAGGCTCTGAATTGTCTGAAGGATGGAGAAGGGCTGTCAATAGAGTGCCTGTTCCCACTGGGACAGGGGGACTGCATTTACCTGTGCAACAATTCCTTAGTGACAGCTCCTGTGCCCAGCAACAGCTGGGGATCACTTATTGAACCCCGATTATCCCAAACTGCACCTCTAGAGAGGCTCCTCCCCTGTGTCACCTCATCAATTATCACCTAATAACGAGTGTTACTGCTCTTTAAATYCTCAGCATGGACAGAGACAAATTCTGACATTAGCATAATGAGGTCTYATATCTCAATAAAGGGCAGGAGTCAATAACTGCCATGAGCCACGTCCTGTATGCAGCCAGTCCTTTCAAACTCCCAGGGGAGACATAGTCAAGGTATTAAAGGGCTCAGAGGTGTTTAAATTAAAATATACAAGTGAAACAGAGTAATTTAGGTTGCTTTGAAGCCAGGATCTGAATATCGTTTTCTGCCAATTGCTAGTCAGCAGTTCTGCTTCTGATTTTATCTGAAAACTAAAAAGAAAGAAGGTTTCCATGCTCAGTTACTCAGAGCTGCTCCCCCTGCACTGAGTGCCAGACAAGCCTTGTCAGACAGACCTGTGTTTTACTGGTGTACAGCATCATCTGCTTCATCCTCAGCCCAGATTTTTAAAGCCACTTTAATTAGTGTACTTCAAGGAAGATTCATCTGTTCTAAAATTGATACCTGAGCTGCTTGCTTRACAGGCTGTCCATAATTATTGAGGCTTTTTTAAAGAGCTGTCACTTCTSTTTCCTGTTGTCTGAATTCAAAAGAATAAATGGTTATGTTAGAAACACTAATATTTATGAACACAGAAGTTTGYTGCACATAATAAAAAGTAGCATTGCATGAAACACCAGCAGTTAATGCAAATTGCTTCTTTTTAGGGGTGAAAGAAATAAGGAAGTCCCATTCAGACATACATTTAGCAACACTCCAGAAAAGTTCAGTGTGATATATCTCTGCTGCTCTGCACAGTAAAAGATCACTCACCAAGCACAGGAAAGGGGAAGAATGAAATGTGGCCTGGCCACAAAACTGTCCCCAAAGCAGCRTGGACACACTCCAGTGTCCAGCCCCCAGGCTGGAACAGCTCCAGCCCTGAAATCCAGAGCACTTACCAGGGAAATAGATCCAATTAGCAAATAATGCTTCTTTTCATCATTTTCCAGCTCTGGTCTGGAGAYCCCAGCCAGGAGCTGCTGCAGGAGAACCTGTGCAGGGCTCACAGCTCTGAACACCCAGCAGTGAGCCAGCCTGGGTAACTCAGGGAAAAACAACACTTCCGAGTCATCCTTTCCCAAGAGCTGACATCAGCAACACCAGGTGAGGGSTTTTAAACCAGAATTAAATGGCTCATAATTTGCTAGCACCCACATTGATTCCAGATCTCTGCACACAGCAGGAAATGAACATGGAAAGCTTTGATAGAAATGATTACAGCCTCAAGGGGAGGCAATGAGAAAACAAACAATGGTGTATGACTGCAAGTCCTGTTTTACTCAGCAGATGTGTGATCAGACCACTCCTGGCATATCCAGGACTTAGATTTAATTACTCCTGTAAAAACGTTTCAGTTTGGCCCTTCTCCCTCCCAGGAAACTCTCAAATCACCTCTTCAGCCTACACTTTGGTGTTTCCAGTCTAGCAAGTGGAGGAGGAGCTGAAAGACACCAGAAATCTTTTCTCCAGCARGACTATTTTAGCCATGGAACCAGCACATCATTTATTCATTTTGTCTTTTTAAGCATTTTGCACKAAAACTGAACAGCTCAGCTGAAAGCACTGAAATATTTGCTTCACTACACACGTGTACAGGAAAACTTCACTGTCCAAAATTTCCTTCTAATTCAACAGAATTGTCTGGAACCCATAAACAAATGGAGAGAGAGAGATACAAAAGTGTTCACCACCACCTGTAATTGGGGTTTGATTTCAGCTTTAATGTTCCAGTCATGTAGGTGTCTGCCTTCAGCAGCCAAAGTCTAAAGCTTTATCAAGATAACCAACTCATGAGTTTTGCACTGTGACATCTGAGAAAAACATGATGRCTCATACTTCCTGGAAGAAAAATGATTTCCATTAAGTCAGGTGTACAATAGTTATAAAAGCACAGTCTAATACTGTTAAAGAAATACTTTGACATCCTGCTGATAAGATCATTCTACCCTTGCAGAATGTCAACAGCTAATCATATTCTTTATCTGCACAGATATTATACTGAGAAATTGACTTTGCCATCTGGCTCTCCAGAATTTTTATCAGGTCTTTTTAATTAGGTTCAAATCATTGATTTCCATTGTTCCCCTGCTCCTGTGTTTTTCAGGCTGAATCCATTTGCAGTGCACTGCAGCGTTCTCAGGTGGAGCCTAAAGTGAATGGGATTTTCCCACAGGTTTTCACACTTTACATCTGCTACCAAAAGTCCTGTCACGCTTGCTTAGTGGTGCATATAATTCAATTTTTGTTTTATTAAGATATGAGGATGACCAATCTATTAACAACAAAAAAAAAATTAAAAAGTTAAATCAAACAACCTTAAAAACTSRGTATGAGAAATGGGCCCAAGGCTCATAAATTAAAGYCATCTGCAAGGAGTCTGGGAGGTTGGGTTGCTGTAATTGTGATGAACATAATGGAAATCAGAGTAGTAAAGACTTTCATAGGCCAGGCCATATTTCTGTGTTAGATTGGGTTTTCTGGTCTGCTGCAGTGCTAAAGGCATTCGTGTGCCATTGCAAGGTGAGGATAACTTTATAATATAAAATATTGCTCTACACCTGACATGCAGATACTGTAAATTTCAGGTCTCAGAGCAGAAGCTCCTGCAAGACTATTGATTTTAAACCCTACACAAAACAGTAATTAAACTCTAAAGTAACTTTGGTAATGTTAATCRATGAGGAAGACACTCTTCTGGGTAAGAAACGTCTTTAGGAATTTGCATTCAGAAGGAAAATTGAAGACAAGTACCTAAATAATTGAAGACTAATTTGATTTTCAAAGTATGCAAAATCCAGATCTGAAATTCCCTCAGAATTTAATGGATGGYAGGGCTTGGATAGAGACCATAACCTTATTCAAAAACAAGAAAAAAATAACCAAACAAAGCAAAACTAACACAAGAAGAAAGCAAGCAAACCTACCACACCTTGGTGATACAATTTAAAAGCTGAACAGTGAGGTTTACACTTTCTGCTCATTTCCTTCATTAATTATATAAAAATTTATGTGTTCTAGACATAAAATACAGCAAGTCCTTTGGGAAGGAGAGCAAAGCACTAATTGGGGGTCCACACAACAAGGCTGTCAAAGGTTGAAGCTAAAATGATGAGAAGCAGCAAAACTCCTCCAAATGTCACTCACAGGGCACTGCACTCACATTTAAAGTTCAAATATTTCCCAGACTCRCTGGGATTTCTCACTGCTGACCAAAGGAACTTTGGGTGGGAACCTGCCAGGTTGTGTCTGCTTGGGACAAAGCTGTAAATGGAAGGATTTAGCTCTGGAACAACATTATTTCCCTTTTTCTCCCCTAAAAGAGAGGGCAAAATATGACACCAGGGATAGCAGGAMGTGTCTCTCTCTTGATGCAAACAGAGCTTTCATTCTGGGCACATAAGTCAGCTCAGGTACTGGAGAGTACTTGGAAATTCAGCCTGCAAAACATTTCTGTGCAGAGCATCTGGAATCAAACAGATCCTGKCTTCTGCTGGAGAAATTACAACCCCTGGAAAAATCCCACTCCAAGGCTGTGCTAACCCCACTCCCTCTTAATAATGTATCAATAGCAGAGTTTACTTCAAAACAAATCACAGGACCTGCAGAGCAGCAAACCTGAGGCATGAGCAGCAAAATATGGTGATTTTTGCAATTAAAGCCAAGCAGCACACYGGGCTGGCCATGGGGTTGGAAGGGGAAGCAGAAGGTGCAGGAAAACTTTCCCCAAGTCTTAATTATCTTCCACTGATTGGAGCTGTACATCTGGGCACTTTCATTGAGACATTTGCTTGGAGATCAGAGTAAGAAAAGTAAAAAGAAAAAGCAGGAGTATGTTTGGTTGGCTGTTTTCCCCAAAAATTAAGCTGCCTCACACATAAAATTATCCTGCTCTTACACAAAAATCCCAGATACTACTCTGTCTTTTGGGGTGTTTTTTTTTTTTTTTTCTTTTCAAGAAGTGCTCCTGTAAAATTCAAATACTATTTAGAGTTTATAAAATGTGAATTATTCCTTCAAGTCTCTGYACACCAATTACATCATAAGCTTGACACCGTGCTAAAACCTCCAGTTCCTCRCRCTCATTGTAAATATTTTCAATTGCRTTCTTATGTTTTTTCATAGGGATCGAGACACAGAAGATATTTGATAGAGTAATGTTATTCTTCTYCTTGTTCCTCCTATGACATTATTATGAATAAAGTTCTCTCATTTATAATCCCTGTTCACTTAGTTCTTTTCACAGCTACAAGTGTTATTTCTTGCTCTGGAGGTTACTCAGCCACTCAGAAATACTTCAGTGATTTTTTTTTTTTTAATTGATCAGAGACGTTTTTGATGATTCGTTGTTAAATGACTTTGGCTCTGCTTCATGCTGTGGTTTTACATTTGGATATCTGGATTTTCTGTGCTGTGAGGAGCTCCCTTGCAGGGCTGGCTCTCAAAGAGGGCAGAGCAGCTCTCACATCCCTGAGACGCAGCAAACTCAGAAGTGATGGAGATTGATGAACTCGGGTGTGCAAAAGCTGTGGCAGGTTCCTGCTTTTACTGCAGAGCTCAGAGAGTCCTACAGGAGCCTGCAGAACATTCCTGGACTAACCTGAGCTTCTTCCCAGGTAGAAGCAGGGCCACTGCAGCACAGCTCATTCCTTCAGCTCCTTAAAACAATTTTCCCCTCCCAGTGAATCTGCCTAAGGTTGGAGTCAAACAGTCAAACCCAGCCAACAAAGCCTCGAGGGTGTACCCAGTTAAAACCCGGCCCAACCAAAGCCCTTGAGGTTTGTACCCAGTTAAACCCGGCCAAACAAAGCCCTCGAGGGTTTGTACCCAGTTACACCCAGCCAACAAAGCCTCGAGGGTCTGTACCCAGTTAAACCCGGCCCAACAAAAGCCTCGAGGTTTGTACCCAGTTTACCACAGCCCAACAAAGCCCTCGAGGGTTTGTACCCAGTTAAACCCGGCCCAACAAAGCCCTCGAGGGTCTGTACCCCCAGTTAACAAAAGCCCTCGAGGGTTTGTACCCAGTCAAACCCAGCCAAACAAAGCCCTCAAGGGTTTGTACCCAGTTAAACCCGGCCAAACAAAGTCCTCGAGGGTTTGTACCCAGTTAACAACCCAGCCCAACAAAGCCCTCGAGGGTTTGTACCCAGTCAAACCCGGCCCAACAAAGCCCTTGAGGATTTTCACCCAGGTTGAGAGCAATAACCAAATGCTCTCCTACAACCACTTTTCTTCAGGGTGGGAGAATGAAGAGCCAGGCTCTCATCTGCTACAAAACTTTCTCTGCTGGGAGGAAATCAATAGCAGGGGTGATGACTCCTCAATTATCCCTTCAATGCATTTGCAGTTTTCCTGCTTTTTACCTTCTCCCTCTTGGCTAAGCCACCACCCAGATACTCACAGGAAGGAACAGCTTTTCTCCATGATATTTGGAACAACCCAAACAGTTRAATTTTAGTCTGAGGAGTTTGTACCATTGAACTATTTGTACTGTTTGAACTATTAATAATTCTAATAAATTATAATTTAAGAACTATACCATGAAAGAACTGTATACTATATATATATGGACAAAACTATTGCCTCTTCCARGGTTCTTTTCTCTCCCTGTGATGAAAACTGTGCTGCTGATAAAGAGATGAAGCCACAAACTCAGGGGTAACTCSCAGAGCCCTTTCTGCTGCACCACCCAGTGAGGAGCTGTGTGCCAGGCCAGGCTGAGCCCCACACCTGGGCACAGGTACAGCTGCAGCCCTGGCACCTCCCAGCTGCTCTGGGAGCCACAGCTCCCTGTGCCAGACCCACAAACACAGCAGAGCATATGCAATGTTCACTATATTGGCACTCATTCTGTGCCAATACACTGAGCATTGATTATGGAAAAAATAATTTTAAAATATCATTAAATAATTTTAAAAATCCCTTTTGCATAGAAGATAAATAATGAGTTCTACATTAGCCAGCTTCAGAGTTTTTCTGAAGATACTCAGTGCTTTCTGGTGATTTGCTGAAACTTTTCCTGGTTTTATTTGCATTTTACCCAGCAGCTGTGACCCCCAGACAGCCCAAAGCTCAGTGAGTCCCAGCAGCTGCCRCTGAGCTGCACACASACCCYGTGCCAAGGAACTAAACCCAGCAATGCTGACACGGGCAGGGCTGTGCCAGCCTGGCACTGCTGGCTCCTGCCTGGCCCCAGGAGCAGCCCCAGCCCTGCCCTGTGCCCTCCCCAGCCTGGCAGGGCTGTGCCAGCCAAAAGCTGTTAACCCCTTCAGGGCAGGCAGAACAGATGGCCCAGACTGGCTGCTAAAGGAACTGTCCATCAATGCCTTTAATTGCAGTTTGCTTGTTTTCAAAACAGCCCAGATTGATTTTTTATTTTTTTTTTAAAGCAGAACATAAAATAAACTGCCCTGTAAACGCAGAATAGACTGATAACCACAAATAGGCCCAGGCAGTGTTGTGCTTTCTTGTCCTGGGAAAGCTCCATGTATAGATTAATTATATTAAAAATATAATAAAATATAGATTAATCTACAAATTGTATTTGTATAAATTTTATACATTATTATTTATATTTATTTCTATATATTATCTTTATATTTATTTTATTATTAATTATTATTTATTTCTATAATTACTTATATTTATTTTGTTATTTATATTGATTGCTATATATAATGTTTTAAATATAATATTTTTGTAAAATATTTTTATATATTTATAATGCTATATATTTATATTATTTTATTGTTATATTTGTATAATTTATATACATTTATCAAAAATTTATTGTAAATACAGGTGAACTTAAGCTGTGTCAAAGGTTCCCCCCTAACTGAGAGCAACATTTTAATCACCTGTTCCCAAGGCCCATAAATTATGTGCTGTGTAAAAAATTCCATTACAAAAAATCTTCCTGCTTAGAAAATGCAATTTAAATAAAATGTATCATTTTCTGCTTTGGGAAATAATAGATGTATTTCCATAAAAACCTTATGGATGAAAAATTACCTCTGCCTTTATGTAGTTAGGATATTAGTTTGGTAAACTCTCTGAGGACATTACAGTGAAAGCCATTTCATTTTTATTTTAATTACAGTGAATTACTCGTTCAATGAAAAAAATTCTTCCGCAGATAACAGCCTCACACACCAAACTTTCTTCCTCCAGGAACCAGCTGAGAGCCAATCCAGCTTTATTAAGTCCAAGCCATTTTATGAGCCTGTGCAGCCAATTCCCTCATCAGGTGTGCACTTTCTAGACATGAAGTGACTTTTTCTCACTGCTCTCAAGTTTTGTGCAGGTAAAAACAGGTGGAAAGATGCATCACAAACCTCTAGGTTCATTTTTTTTACTGTTTGAATACCACAAATTGATATTTTTAAGACTTTACATGGGTTTTTCTAACAAAGGCACTCTGGAATAAGCTGCAAATTAAAGCATAAAAAGGGTACTGAAAATGCACACATCCTTGGGAAGATTTATATGCACGAATAAATCAACTGTATGAACCTGTAACTGTAAAGCACTTTATTTTTATCTGCAAGAAAAAGTTATGTTTGGTGTAATAATTTTCTTTAATGTATGATAGTTTAATTCTTATAAATWAGGGTTTCTATTTTTAGAGAAGCAAAGTCTCCAGGAACTCTTTGCCACAACAAACTCTTGAAAACTGTGTTTTAAGAGAAATGTTTACCTTTGCAAGGTGAGCACTGACAAWAAGAAGTCATTTTGGGATATTTAGAGTTTTCTTTCCCTGATTAGCTGGAATGCCAGCAAGCACCAAGGTTTTACCTCCCTGTAGGTGAGCACTGGCACACGGAATTGTGCAAAGTGCTGTGCTGCACCACGGGGAGCTCAGGCAGCTCTGCTGAGCATTTATCTGCTTCAAACCATGTGGCACCAACCTCAAAACCAAAATTAACAGGGAATTAATGTTGCCATCTTATWGCAAAAGTTCCATACCTTCTTGGGGATCTCTCATGGGCAGCTCCTTGCAGCACTGACTCCTTCAACTCCTTCTACCTCCCAGCACAACCAACAAACTGCAACCCTCTCCTCACCCAGCTAACCCAGTCTTTTGTAGGTCTCATCCTTATTAGACACAGCTGTGGCCTGTTCCTAATCTTAGGTAATTAGTACAGCTGCAACTCTTCTGGGCTGAGATTGCCTTCTGCACTATCTTTGTTTCCTTACATTCTATCCCACCACAAATTAAAAACTACTTTTCATATCTTTTTCCACGTCACAGTCATCCCCCCAAAGCCTTTGTCCCAAAAAGGAACTTTTTTGTGGTTTTTTTTAAATCAAGAATTCAAATGGTGTTTTATTAATGTTTYTCCTTAATAAAAGCAATAAAGCTGCAAGGGAGGAGGAAGGGGAGTAAGGAAAGAGAAAGGAACTGGTCTGAGGTGCTCCTCCTGAATGATTTGGGATGTCAGGGTTCAGGTACAGGCAGGAACACCTGCAGGTGTTGTGCCTTGGGGTCTACCCTTGGCCAGGCCCAGGAGGGGAAAGAGCAGTGCAAGCAATGGAATAAGAGAAAACACAAAAAGCACCCCAGCTGCTCTCTGCACACCCACAGCTCCGTGTTGGGGGCCGTGTTTGTGTGCCATCGTGTGTTAATCACACCCTTAGCATGTGCCATGCAGAACTGAACAAACCAGCTCTGCAAAATGTGCCCATCCGCCCTGAGAGTGGCACAGAGCTGTAAAAATAAGCTGTAAATGTTTAATGGGCATTTGGAGCCCTGCAGGACTGACCTCCCAGGCTGAATTAATGATGGATCACCCAGTCCCAGGGCTCTCCCTGGCARGGCCCCTGAACTTCTTCTTCAATGACTGCTCAAAATCAGTTGTAATTTATTCTGATGCCTGCAGCTTGCTCCACATTTTTGAGGCATTAAAGCTGCTCTGTGATTAGTGATTAGGGTGTATCTTTATCTATTTGAGAGGAGTGTTTTAAATGAGAGTTCTCTGGTGTCATCCATGGAAGGGTCACTGGCTCCCTGCTGACCCCAGCCAGAGAGGGCTGAAAGTCAGGGCTGCCCAGTGGCTCATTTTCTCCTCTGGATGCAGGGAATTGATGGGCTTGGTCCAGAGCTTCAGTGGATAAATATCCACATCCCAAACTGTCACCAGAGCTGGTGTTATAATGTCATTCTCAGCAGAAGGTCGAGGGGTGAGTTGGCAGAGAAACTGAATTGTTTGCAAACCCAGGAGGCAAGATAAAAACAGGATAAACACAGCKTGACTGGGTGGCCTGGAAAAATCCCACCCCATCCCTAGGGCTGATCCAGAGCTGCTGCTCCGAGGTTCCTGACAATCCAAACTCTCTTTCCAAAAGAATTCACCACTGGGAGGATTTCTGAGACACTGAACTGCTGAGAAAATGCAATATTTACTGGCAGCTATGAAACRTACAGACCCAAGCAGCAAATAATGTTTAGACTGATCTCCTCAATCAGTCTGTGCTTTGGAAAATCAGCTAATTGAAATTAGCAGATGAAACAGCTGATCTGGTCTTACCTTCCTGCAACCTGCTGCCAGCAGAAGTTTAACCTCTGCTCAAATGCCCAAACAATGCCCAAATAATTGCCCACATCCCCACMGAATGCTTTTCTTCCAGTATTTTCCCTCAGGCTTTGTTTAGATGCTTTTCTTTAGAATTAGCCAAATTTGAGCTTACAAGATTTGTTGGGAACCATATGTAGTCACTTTTTGAACAGCTGAGATTTTCTTCTGCTCCACTTTCTGCTTTTTGAGTGCCATGGGGAAGAAATTCTCTGTCTCAGACCCTCCCCAAAGTTTTGCTGGTTTCCAGAGGAGCTCTGTGGTGTTTGCAGGATGCATTTGCAGACCAGGACTGCACCACAGTAGCATTAATTTACAGCAAACACTTCATGTTGAAGAGAACATTTTATTCCTGAATTTGCTCTTTGTGCACAGCTCACCCACAAGGTGCAATTTCTTCCACCTACATGATGGTGAGTGGATTTTTTTCTGGACAAAGGTCCAGAATTACAGTTTTATAGAGTGTTCCTACCCACTTGTACAAATAATTGAAGGTCTTGGTTTTGTTTAGAAGCAAACACAAATGCTGTGGAAGTCAGGGGATAGCAGGGCAGTGAGGTRTGTGCCCCTGGGAATGATATCCTGATGGTTTTTTAACATTTGCCAACACAGGGCCCTGCTTGTAGGAGTTAATTCTGCACCAGTGAGAGCTCCTCAGTGGAGCCTTCTGACACAGGTGGGAACTAAAGAGAATTTAGTTTAATACAGTTTCATAGCAGTTTACAGTCTAATACAGTTTAGTAGCAGTTTACAGTTTAATACAGTTTAAGAGAGCTCTGCCTGGGGGAATTCCTGCTCAGGGGACAGCCCAGCTGGGATGGATGGGGGCTCCAGAAAGTTGTGGTTTTCCATAATCCCTCTGAATTATCCCTGAAACTGCGGTAATCCAGCAGTGTCCCAAGCCTCAATTTGCTATTCTTGCTCTCCTGAATGCAGTTAAAGGCTCCACATAAAACACCCCAGTCCATAGGAATTCTGGTTTAAAAAGCAGGTGGGCAGGAAAAAGTACAAACTCCTCTTCATGCCGCATGGCAAAAGCAAAATAAACCACAAGTATGTGTATTTTTCAGGGGAAGGTGCTGATCTCAAAGAGAGAAGGGGTTTCCAAGGGGACTGAGCTCCASAAGGCGAGTGAACTGAAGCAGCTCATAAATATCTTGGCAACCACATGCATTAATATTCAGTGGAATTAATGAAATAATTGCCAAGRTCTTCCACTCGAGTCATTACAGCCAGCAGAAAAGAGCTATTCAGGTTGGTTACTGGCTTGGACAGAAAAACAAAGATAAATAGACAAATTCAAATGTAAAACCAAGSTCTCTTTTGGAGGGACTGAGTTTATTTTAACAGTGTCAATAAATGTCTGCTCATATGGGTTCAGTGGTAATGAATGTTCACCAGGAGGTTCATTTTAGAAACAAGAGCCAGAGAAAATCCCTATAAACACAAATGGGAAGATTAAATGTGGAGTGAAAATTAAATCTCTTAGGAATTTCCCCTTAATTTCTATAATTTAATAATTTGGAAAAAGCACTACTTTCAGTTTTGTCACAGGAAAGAAATCCAGTTTTATACAAGATTTGAAAGGTAATCAATTCACTTATTAAAAATATAGGAAACATGAGTGACAGCATTACTGTGTTATTAAAAGTTAATTTCAAAATATAATTTGCAGGATGAAAACTGCTCTTTCTTAATCATGCTCACTGCCATGGAACAGCTTTAGTAAAGTATATTATTAGATAATTTTACTTTCCTGTWAAGAAATTAATTCTGAGTATTAAAAATTGCTTGATATATGTTACATACAACTCATTTTATAGATGGCTATATATATATGTATATAATATAAATACATATTATATATATATATGTATTTAATATAAATATATTTTTTCCCTTTTGAGCCTGGCCACAGACTTTATACAGAAGCACAGGAGAGAGGGCAGCATGGGTAAGAGATGTCAGCCCAGTGAGGGAAAGGAGCAGGGAAAAGGGAAAGATGCAGATCAAGCCATCTTTCARAGGATAATAAAATGACATTGTTTGTTGAGGCTGATCTTCACCAGGAGGAGAATCTAAATCTGCTTGGGATCCAAATCCAGAGTCCTGGAGCTCAGCTAAGGTGAGGATGAATGACCCAGGCCTGTCACTGCAATCATTTCTCCTTAGCAGGGACATTGCTCCTTCAGTCTCTATGAAAATCTGGTTTTAACAGCAGTGCTTAATTTATTGCCAAATTAGGCAGGCAGGATTTTCAAATAAGAAAAGGACAAAAAGCATGTAATTGAAATGCAGCAGTGCTGTTCTCTTATTAAGATTGGTCTCTCTACACTTTCTAATAAAAGCCAGGGCATAGTCAGACCTGACAAGTAACATTATCTGACCTCTATTTTTGTTTATGAATATGTGACAGAGTTATTTTAAAGAGGAAGGCTAAGATGCTTCAGAGGAGCCACTCTGCATCAGCTCCACACCGAGATTAAATATTACTGAGAAGTGTCAGCCAGCGCAGTGAGCCCACTGAGAAAAGGCAAAGAATAAATMTCTCCCTCTGAAGTGCAATAGTCTGGGCTTTTTTAAGTCTCCTGTAAGGTGCAGAGGACAAGAATCTGACAAACAGGGGTGTCACAGGACTCTCACAACAGAATTCTGCTGCCTCCTTAATTGTCATGGAAAACGCACCGGGGTTCACATTGATGTGAGCATTGCTAAATCCCAGTCTCTGATATTCTCAGGAACATTTTACATTCTCAGTGTTCATTTTACATGCTAACTGGGTGGATGAAGAGGATGAACACCCCTGAGGGAGGGGGAGAGGCTGGCTGGGGTATGATCTGCCCTCAGTCTGCAGTCASTGTGATTGGGGATGGGCTGTGCTTGCCAGACACTCTCACTGCTCTCTGCTTGGGCTAGAGCTCTTTCTCTTCCCTTTTCATTTCAGAGGGTTTACATGTAGAGTGAGGACCTGTGTGATGGGCTGTTCCTAGGAGTGTAATGCTTTATTAATATAAATAGCACTTTCATTKGGGTATTATGGCAAGGGGGTACAATTAGAGGMGGGATAATTAACGTGGAACATGCAAATCTTTACTTTCAGGGAATGCTTAATGTAGGACACTGTGGATGTTGTCTGACTATAGTAATACCTTGGCTCTCTCTTTTAATCCTCATCACTGAAAATGGAATTTATTCCTTCGGGTAATTCAAATCAAACTGCAAATACTGAAGTGAAAAAAAAAAAAAACAAACCAAAAACCCACCACAAACACACAGGGAAAAATACAACAACAAAACAAGCCAACTGCCAATTTATTCCACTCCTTAAGCAGAAAAGAAAAACAAAGCTAGCTGCTAATTTTCTCTTTAATAAATGAAGTCTGCTGATAAACTTATTGATAGACAGATATTCTGGGAACAGATTGTCAGAAACATCTCACCAGGCCACACAAGTAACCCCCACTCACTGACAAGCTGTCTGCAAAGTCAATCTCAGAACCTGTAAAATATCCCAGGTTTGGAGTACAAATATTTTAGTGATGAAGTAAATCCAGAATAAGTTAGGTGTTATTGTTTGCATATTTAAACTAATGCAGTTGTTAAATATGCAAAGACCTAAATTTAAGTTCAATATTAATAGATATTTGTTATCTCTAATAACAGAAGAGATAACTGCTTGGTTTCTCCCCAAGCAGAAACCACACAGTTACAAATCCAATAGCAAGTGCTGCCCCACGTGCTGCTTTTGGAGCAGCATTGGACAGTTACAAATCCAATAGCAAGTGCTGCCCCACGTGCTGCTTTTGGAGCAGCATTGGACATCTGCTCCTCCACGCCAAATGTGGCAGTGCCTGGGGTGAGCTTCGTGGTGGAATTCCTGCTGGGATATCTGGGGGGAAGATTTTGCARTGGTTGCTCATCACCAGACTCAACATTTCCCTAAATCTCTTCTGAGAACTTGCTCAATCACCAGGTTTCACATTGTGCAGGCACTACACGGATAAAGTTTGTAATTATTTAAAGAGTCCAATTCTGTTTCTTCTGCTCCTCCTAAATCCCTGCTCTGTTCCAGCAGTCATCAGGAAAAATGGGAAGGCCTTGTTAAGCAAACCATGTCCTGCTGCACCAGTAATTGCTTTTTTTGGTTGTAGCAGCTGTTCAGTCGTGTTAACACCTCCTTAATGATTCTGGGGAGATGCTCAAACCTGAATGGACACAATCCTGAYCAATTGCTCTGTCCAGCCCTCTTTGAGCAGGGTTTGCACTGGGCGCTCTCAAGAGTTTTTTGAGAACGTTGTTTCCTTTGCAGGTATTTTACTTTCATTTGTGTTTACTGCCAGAGAGCCCAAGATGTCAAATGAAAGTTGCACATAAGTCAGAAAGGATCTTTCTGCACCCTCTTGTTTGCAGCTGCTGAGGAGTGGAGCAGAGGGAGCAGAGGGAGCAGAGGGTGTGTGGTCACTGTGGAAAGGAGCCTGCTAGGAACTTCCCTGTTCCTCTAGGTGGGATTTCTCTGGTTGAGGAGATGTTCAAGCTACTCRTGATCCCCGTTGGTGTTTCTGGCATGATGCTGCTTCTTCATCCCAGGGGACACCACTGCCTCAGAACTGGCTCAGAGCTCCACAGAGACTCACTGCATTAAGGGCACCTGGAGAAAGAGCAGGAAGAAATTTAGAAGAGGAAATATTTGCAAGACAGGCTCTGGTAGGAAATGGGCATCAGACACAGGGAAGTCAGCAGATAGGATAGACACAAAAAAAAAAATAAAATGCATTACATACTCACTCCAGGGTTCACATATTACACCAAGAAATACACAGGACGTTCTCCCATTTCTCAAACTCCATGAGTTAATAGAAATTGACAAATCTCTAATAGAACAGGACATAAAATGTCCTGAGCAATGCCTCTGCTCCATAGTGAACTGAAATATGCAGAAGCACAGGCTTAGCATCCCTTAGGCCAGAGACTCCTTCAAATGCAATTTTTGGGAGCTAAAGCAACATTTGCCTACAGCACCTGTCAAGCATCTATTGAGAGCTGAGTCGTGGTTCTGAGCACACATCATGGGCTGCTCTCTGCTGCTGACCTGATGCTGAGTGCTGCAGCAGAAGGGTGCTCCAGTTTGCTCAGGAAAAAGATACTTTGCTCAGAAAATCTTGGCCACGATGAAAGGCAAAGCCAACTCCTAGCAGAGGAGGAGGAGGAGGAGACAGCCCTTCCACACAGACTCAGGAATTCCAGCTCTTCATGGCACCACCATGACTTCTAAGTCAAAAGCATGAATCTGCTTTTAATTTGTATGTCTGTCCTAAATTGTCTCTCTGAAATTTACATGTCTAGTGGTCAGACACAATAATAATCATCTACCTATTTTTATTATAGCTAGATATAGAAAATATAAAAAATTATAATTTTTAATCTATTTTTACTATAMATYGATATAGAAAATACAGAAATTTATAATTTATAATCTACCTATTTTTATTACAGATAGATATAGAAAATACAGAAATTTACATTGTCAGAAAAGAGGTAAATAATAAATATGTATTGGTTTATAGTGTTCCATGTTAAAACCAGCTAAAAGAATGCAGCTGTGCTTCATTATCACACTGATAAGAACTAAATGAGATGTGAGTAAGGAGACCTTGGACTGCACTCCTACCTTGTTCTTGTGCACCTGTAAAGAACATCCCCAAACTGCTTCTTTCCTGTTCTGGATTTGCAGCTAAAGGGATCCTTTCTGCATTTTGCCTGATACTTCTCTTGTTTAGTTTTTAGAATCCAAATGTTTAAAAAAGCTATTTTTCAAAACATGCAAATTGAACATTCATTAGAATGGGATAAGATGCCTTCCAGAATAATTTGAAAAAAATCAAGAAAAAAATTAAAGAGAGCRTGCACAGAAGTGAAACAATTAAATTAGCAAGGCTGCCCCAAAGTGCAGTTTTKCACCCCAGTCTAAGCAAGACATGCAGTGTGCTGCTTCTGCTCTGATACATCAGTGTAAGCATAACGTCACTGAAATTGGCTTAAAAGCCTCCATTTCCTAAGGAAATATTTACACATTTTCATAAGTGTTTGCTTTGCATGAGAAGACTTCTTGTTATAAACAACAAACAAAAAGTAGTAGAAACTGAGTAAGATTAGCTCTAAGAACCAAGACTGGCCTCAGAAATCAAGTTTTTTCCTTAAAGATACTGTTATTCCTTCTGGTAAAAAAAAAAAAAAAAAAAACCAAAAAAAAAAAAAAAAAAAACCTAGAAAAGTGGATATTACAACAGGAACTAAAAATAGCAAATAACTGTTTGAAAAAAAGTCTCTTGATTTGCCAGAAGAACTTGGTTTTGAAAAGCAATTCTCAAGTGTTTCCTCTGTGCTTCCTTCAGCGGCGTTATATGGCAAATGAAAAGAACTTAAGACAAATTTGACACTTCTGTCAAAATGAACACACTGCTCCTCTGTCATACCTTCTGTGGTTTGCACAGGAGCAGGACCTTGGTGATCCTACATGCTTAAAGACTTGTGAAAGAAAAAAATGCCCACAATTTAAACTAGTGACAGTATTTACCTTTTAAAGGAGGCAGGAAGAACAAACATCTGTGTGCTGACCTGTGCTGGTGTGGAGAGGATCCCCTGCTTCCTCTCCAGCTGCTGTCAAATATTCCCCCTGTTCAGGGCAGGAGAACACAAACAGAAACTTGTGCTCAGCCCTCATTTAAAGCTCTTCAAAGCCATAATAGCCAGGGAGGAGGAGGGGAAGGTGATTGTGCCAGAGTGCTGCTGGTAAACACTCACTGATGGAAAGCCAAACCTGAACATTTTGTATCAGTAAAATGAGCAGGAAGAACCAAAGTCTGAACAGCAGGAGCCAGGAGAATGAGATAAGCTCCCACTCCAGACACAAAACACTGCAGCTTGCAGTTTCATCTTGTGAGACCCTACAGCACTTACAAAGTGGAGACTGTAAATTTATATTATTGCCCAGGCCATGTTAATGGAGAAAGCACCCAGACCTACAGCTCTCAGAATAAAAGGCAAAAAGGCAAACAAAAATCCAGGGAATCCAAAGCTTCTCTTGGGACACTGTGACCCTGTGAGACCTTGGAGTTTTGGACAATTCCTCTGTGCTGTTAATGCCCCGTGCCCTGCTGCGTCCAGCCTCGTGCCATCGACACATTTTTATGAAAATCCTTTCCTTAGGATTTTTTCTTGAGAAGCTGAGAGGCCTCAGAAACGAAATGTAAACATTGGTTATCTGCTGCTGTGGAATGCAACAGGTGCATCTGGATTGGTCTCATGTGGTTGTTTCTAATAGTTGCCAATCACAGCCCAGCTGGCTCAGACTCTGTGCTCAGTCACAAGATTTTATTATCATTCCATTCCATTCTACTTTTCAAGCCTTCTGATGAAATCCTTTCTCCTATTCTTTTCAGAATAGTTTTTGTATATCATTTTCTTAATAATATATGCTATAAAATAATAGATCAGCCTTCTGAAACATGGAGTCCAGATTCTCATCTCTTCCCTCGTCCTGGACCCCTGGAACACCCCACACTGGGTGACCCCGAGTGAGGAAAATTCCACATGGGTGTGACCCCGAGTGAGGAAAAATTCCACATGGGTGAGCCCCGAGTGAAGAAGAATTCCATGTGGGGTGACCCTGAGTGAGGAAAAATTCCATGTTGGGTGAGCCCGAGTGAGGAAAAATTCCACATGGGGTGAGCCCGAGTGAAGAAAAATTCCACATGGGTGAGCCCCGAGTGAAGAAAATTCCACATTGGGTGATCCCCGAGTGAAGAATTCCACATGGGGTGACCCTGAGTGAAGAAAAATTCCACATGGGGTGAGCCCAAGTGAGGAAAAATTCCACATGGGGTGACCCGAGTGAGGAGCGTTGCCCAGCCTGCCAGCCTCCCCCAGCTCCCAGAGCAGCTCTCCCTTCTGCTCTCCCTCTGCTCTACCTGGGCAGCTCCCACTGCTCCCACTCAGAAGGAAACCTGAGCCCACCAGTTCCCTTTGGTTTAACCAGCCTGGCTAGCCCTGGTGCWTTTCTGAGCAGAAACCCCAGGCTGTGATCTGCCCCCAGCTCTCTCCCGTGCCTGCTCAGTGTGTGATCCATGGCACAGCCCCAGCCAGCCKGTGGCAGATTAAACACAGACTGAGCAGGAGCGCTACATGAAATTGATAAAATAAGTCTGCATTTATAAATTATACATACATTTCCCAAATTGTCATATCTCCCAATCTTCTCTCTGCTGTTTGCCAGATTTTCTCCCACCAGTCACTGTCACATCACAGCTTCTCCTTTCTTTTTTATGTCCTGATTAACAGGACATCTATATTCTCCCTTGAGCTCTCTTCCTCCCAGCAAGATTATTTTCCATATCCCTGCAGAGGGGCCAAGAAAGCATTTGTGAGCCTGAGATGCTTCTTTTTCAAGATATACTATGTGATCTAATAAAAGATAATACTTTTTCTTATAAACGTAGCTCCATGAGCACAATTCAAATGCTTCAATATAGGGTCAGAAAAAAAAAATCTATATGAAAACAATTTATTCTTAGATTACTATAAAAAAATAAAATTTAAACCTTTTCCCCTATATGTTAGGGGATTCTATTAATCATTTGGGGGGAATGGTTTGACTCTTCAAATATTGATAAAGACCAGAGATTTTGCAGCAGTAAAAAACAGCCAAACATGGAATGATCAGATCKTCCTGGTAGCTCTGATCCTTTAGTGGTGTTCAGGACACTTTTGAAAGCCACTGTGTTCAATGCAACATTTACACCTCCTGCTCTATTTTCAAACTTTCCCATCAGAGTAATGAATCCAGAGCAGACACAGAGTCAAACAGCATTCACAGGGGCTTTGGGTGAGTTTTTTCCCCCAACTTTTGCCAAGCTGTGGAACTCTAACTTCCTTAGTTAGCTCTCAATCCCCAGAGATGTTCCAGGMGCTGCAGTGGGGCTCAGCAAAGAGCCCACAGCTGCAGGGCTCTGGGAGGCAGCTGGGTTGATTTGCCAAAATGGAAACACCAAATACATCGTTTTTGCCAAGGACAAAGTACCACTGGGTACCCCATTCCTCCAGGAGAACAATGGATGATTCTGGAAAAGGCTTCATTGGCACTGCATTCCCTTCAGTGCTTGAGCAGAACCAAGGCACATGTAACCACACTTCTCCTCACACCTTGTGCCCAGCTTCACATTTTATTCACAATGCAGGGAAGGTCCCCACAGGTCTATTTTGGCTTTCCTCTGCAGTGACTTGTCCTGTGCATTTCCATCTTTGTTTTCCAAAATGTGCATTTTTGTGATGTGGGTATTGCACACACGAGACACTCACAGCAGCCATACAAACATCACTTTGCATGATGGGCTGAGAGGAAAAAACCCTCTTGAAAACAGAACTCTCTTGCAGTTTTACTCTTTAATTGCACACTCTGTGCTGCTTTTGACTTTTTTTTTTTTTTTATAATGGGCCTTGGTTATACAAGTCAAGCTTCTAGCCCTAAACTGAGGAGAAGTGTTCACAATACATCAAACAGTGTGTAGGAAATAGCAAAATAATCTGACTGGTTTCYGCATGTCTCACTGGTAGAGTTTGAAGAGCTCAGTGGTTCAAGGAAAATGGTTTCTTCTGCTTGTCTGAAAGCAAAATGGATTTACAGGTAAAAGGCAGCATCTGTGCATGGACTACACAAATACACATCCAGACTCGCCCTGGAGTTCAGCTCGCTTTTTCTAGCACAAAATAACACACAGCACAAAGAGAAAGCAAAGTCCTTGACTGCTCCAAGGTGCATTTCTCAGGTGCCTTCCCTCCCACTGCTTCCCAGCTGCCAGGAGAAGAGTGTGTCCCCTAAAACACCAACTTTGTGAGACAGACACTGAGCTTGTCCCTGTCAGCAGGGCAGGAAATGTGTTAAATCCTCTGCTTCAGACTGAGCTCTAATGCTTCCATCACTGAACTTACCGTGCATCAGAGACAGAACAGTCCAACCTCTGAATGTCACATTTTGTTCCAGAATGTTCCTTTCTAGCTGGACTAAAAGCACAGCAGTTCTGCAGCAAGGGCTGGTAAAAGTCATTCTGTGTTCCACTTGTAATAGGAATATTTTGTTGGAGTTAATAATAACTATGAGTTGATTACAATTTCACGTGTCCATGCTGAAATTAAATCTGTACTGCATGGTTTGACCTTGAAAAATAATTGGGTTTAGTATCTAGAAGACAAAAAACTCCGTGGCAAAAAAAAACTCCATAATTTTTGAAAAAGAAAAGGATGAGAGTGCCAAGAGTATCTTAAATATGCTGTGCTTTTGTAAGAAAATGCATACCTGATGTTAGCAAATAGCACATTTATCACCTGAKTGCCTGGGAAAACTGCTGTTCCTTGAACTCCTTAGACTTTATACATTTTAAAGAGAAAGGCTGTAATTCTGTAAGAGATTGGAGAATGTGTTTAACCATTAAAGATCATTTTTTGCTACCTGTGAAAGGTAAGTTTCAAACTTGTTTAAGACTTCAGACATCCAATGCTTCTCAGCCATTAGGTGCTGCTCTTCTGAAAGCTCTTCACCTCAGCATGGCTTTTAGATTTATGAATCTCAGCAAAGCAGACCTCACCATTCCCAAGGTTCATCTGCTCCCCTGCATTACTCTCGTGCTAAATCAATCTTCAGATCCATAAACCAGGTCTGTAAATATTAATGCAGCCCAAAGCAGCCTCAGCTCYGGGAACCCTCACAGCAGAAGGAAACTGGGGAGGCAGCAGCTTCTTCTGAGTCCTTCCCAGCAAAATTCAGCTCCTGGGCAAGACAAGAGAATATTCTAGTGAGAAAAAAAATGCAAAATAATACAGGAAAAGAATGGAGTTCATAAGGCAATTGGAGAACAAGAAAGGGAAGGTTGAGAGCAAGGAAAAGGACAATGTGCTGAGGGGATGTGAAAAGGAAGGCAGAAAAGAGAAGGAAGCACACAGCAGTGACAGAAAAGAGAGTGAGTGACAAAGTGGTGGGAGGGAGAACAAACACTAATGGGATTATATTTCCTTCTCTTCAGTGTCTGGAAAAGTATCAGTGTAAAAGCACCCAGTTCAATGAATGAATGAGTTTATAAATTGGGTAAGATATCAGGAGAGGTCAGGGGCACATCAATCCAGACTGCCCAAGAGCAAGGGGATGCCTAGGGCTGCTTCCTAATCCCATCACTCTGAGACAGCAGCATAAATTGCCCTGGATMTCTCCTTTAAAAATATTACTGCCAACCTCTCAGTTTCAATCTTTGACAMGTATCATCCCACAAAATGATGATGACTGGCATCAGGTTTCTSTGCTTTCTTATGCACTGATTTCTACTGATTCCTTTGGGTTTTTTCTTTTTTCTTTTATTTCCAAATTTCTGTTTATTTTCATTAATCTTTCTTCAGGCTCTCAAGTCTCACAGGTGACTTTTGTAAGCAAATTCTCTGACCTGGGTATTCTTTCTTCTGCTTRCATGGCTTTTTTGCATTTTCTCAAGGAACAGAAGGAAAGATTAAAGGGACATTGAGCACAGGCAGCAGAGCTGGACACTTGTCTTTGCAGTGATTTTTTTTTTTTAATTGGCAATCAAGAGGAATTAAAACAAGAGTGGAAAACAAGAACTCCTGCCAAGACAGAGAGAGCAAGAGGATGTATTCCTGCTCCTAGTTTCTGACATGATATGTTCAAATCCCTTTTGGTTACAGTACGTCAGCTCGTGTTTCACCAAACCATGAGACATAATGCAGCCTGACACACCAATTGTTTTCTGACAGAAATGTAAAGGAAAAGAGACTCTCTGCTCTGCTGGTAAAGAAATAATTTTAAGCAGAGGAACAGCCAGATTTCTCCTAAACATTAATGCATCAAAGTGGGGTGGCCTTGAGAGCTCTGCCCCTCTGCAGCTCCTGCTGCAGGGCTCAGGGGCAGCTCTGGGCTGTGGGGCAGCTCTGGGCTCTGCCCCTGCCCAGGCAGCTCTGGGGGTGCCCTGGGCCAGGCTGAGCCCCCCTTGCAGCTCTGCACTTGGCACTGGCATGTTTGGCTGCAGCCTGACCTGCAGCCCAGCTGTGCCACATCTGGGGCTGTGCCTGAGCATGGTCCTGGTGATCCCCAGCACATCTGGGCTGTGCCTGAGCACTGTGATCCCCAGCACATCTGGGCTGTGCCTGACCCTGGTGATCCCCAGCACATCTGGGGCTGTGCCTGATCCTGNCCTGTTGATCCCCAGCACATCTGGGGCTGTGCCTGATCCTGACCCTGGTGATCCCCAGCACATCTGGGGCTGTGCCTGAGCATGGTCCTGGTGATCCCCAGCACATCTGGGGCTGTGCCTGAGCATTGTCCTGGTGATCCCCAGCACATCTGGGGCTGTGCCTGACCCTGGTGATCCCCAGCAACTCTGGAACAGTCCTGACCCCTGGTGATCCCCAGCAACATCTGGGCTGTGCCTGACCCTGGTGATCCCCAGCAACATCTTGGCGCTGTGCCTGACCCTGGTGATCCCCAGCACATTGGGACAGTTCCTGACCTGGTGGATCCCCAGCACATCTGGGGCTGTGCTGCTGACCTGGTGATCCCCAGCACATCTGGGGCTGTGCCTGACCCTGGTGATCCCCAGCACATCTGGGTTGTGCCTGACCCTGGTGATCCCACACACTGCTGGGTTTGTGCCTGTCCTGGTGATCCCCAGCACATCTGGGGCTGTGCCTGAGCATGTCCTGGTGATCCCCAGCACATCTGGGGCTGTGCCTGACCCTGGTGATCCCCAGCACATCTGGGGCTGTGCCTGACCCCTGGTGATCCCCAGCACATCTGGGGCTGTTGCCTGAGTTGTCCTGGTGATCCCCAGACATCTGGGGCTGTGCCTGACCCTGGTGATCCAGCACATCTGGGCTGTGCCTGAACCCTGGTGATCCCCAGCACACCTGGGGCTGCACCAGGACATGGCTGTGGCCCCCCAGGCTCACCTCAGACAATGGTCCCAGCCCTGCAGGTGTGGCTGGCAGGCACTGGGACACAGCTGGGACACAGCTGGGACACAGCTGGGACACCCCAGGACCTGTCACCTGTGACCCTGAACCTGCCCCAGCCCTGCAGGTGTGGCTGGCAGGCACTGGGACACCTCTGGCCACCCCAAGACCTGTCACCTGTGACCCTGAGCCTGTCCCAGCCCTGCAGGTGTGGCTGGCAGGCACTGGGACACAGCTGGGACACACCAGGACCTGTCACCTGTGACCCTGAGCCTGTGCCAGCTCTGCAGGTGTGGCTGGCAGGCCCTGGGACACCTCTGGCCACCCCAGCCCCTGCCCCTGAGCGTGGCCACGCTGCTCAGAGCTGCCAGCACCCCAGGAGCAGGGGCAGCAGGAGGGGCCCTGCCTGAGCCCAGCCAGCCCCCTCTCAGCCCCAGCCCCAAATAAAGATGGTGCCTGGCCCCAGGAGCAGCCCTGCAGGCCCTGCTGGTGCCTCCCAGCCCTGGTGGATTTTAATTGTAAACCTTTTAATGTCASAGCACGTTTGTAGGGCCCTGGGTGAGTGGATGACCTTTAATTTTAGACATGTATTATGTGTTCAGAGTGATTAAAGGAGGAATCAAGTTCAGCTTTTAACAGCTGGAAATTTCATGCAATCAGTTTGAGTATTATAATTTCGGAGCTTTTTCAGCAGCAACATCTTCAGACATCCAGAGCTCTTTGTTTTGTTTTTCCCTTTTATGAGCCATTCTCTTTTCAGCAGGCCTACCTGACCCCAGGAGCTGCACCTGCCTTCCTGGGGGTCACACTGGGGCTGAAGAAATACAAAAACTGGAAGTTGTCCTCACCTTCCATCCAATCCATGACTGATGTCCAGACACACCCCCAAGGGAAGTGGATGAGGTCTGATAAAGATTTTTTTTTGGTCACACAAAAAGTCACAAAGGAAACAATTATTTTTTTTTTAACATTCCAATTAATGGTTTTGGGCACACAGCTCCTGTACTCTATTGGYGTCAGTGATATTCCCAGCCCTTTTTCTGCAGCACAGGTTAATTTGGTTACTGGCATGGTGGGAGATGTAGGYAAGGAACTGCAAGCAATATTTCTGTTGTTCTCTTACCTGATCAGGAGTGAGAGAATGGGAGCAGAGGGGCAATAATCCTCTGTGTGGTTYCTGAGCCCTTCCTGTCCTCTGTGCTCAGGCACAGAACTGCTAAGGAATTCTGAAAAAGAAAAATAGGTTTTGTCTTAACTGACTCTTGAAATTCTTTCAACTTGGGAATTGTAGCAGAGCTATTAAAGACCAGTTTTATTGACGTGACACGTTCCCTAGGATGGGCCATTAATCATTTTGTGTTCTTGTATACTTAACATCTGAAATTCAAGCAAAATCCTAATGATACAACTATCAGGGGGGAAAAATGGAACTGAATCTACCTAAAGTGCTGCTTGTGCCGTGACTGAGCAGCACATTCAGAGCAAAACCCATCAGCTGGACTCCTGCTGTTCGTGTGGAGTTTTATTCCTTAAAGTATTGCTCACAGAAAGGGAAGGAGGTGAGCAATGTCATCCTTGTCCCCTCCCTGCTCAGAAGAACTGCCTGGATACAGAATCCTGCTGTGTCCTCYTCTCTGGGGCTTTCTTTTAAAATATATGCATAAACAGATCTTTAATCACAGCCCTGGGCATCTGTTTCAGCCCCAAGCAACACTGATTATTATGGTTCTAGACCAAAATAACTTAATGAGATAGAGGCTACAGGTTTTGCTCCTGTTTTCCAAATAATAACCTGTCCTCATTTYCATGTCACTTAAAGAGGATTAATTTTGACTTTACAACGTATGGTGATTTCAAACCTCTAGAAAAGCAATCTATTAATGTGTGACTGCCTTAATTAGTYTCTGTGACTTTTATTGGTCCTGGCTGCTCCCCTAAAAGCATTCTTTTGGCAAAACAAACAAATCAATATTATTTTAAAGAGCAGGAGGGGAGGAAAGCCATAGTGTTCATATGAAAGGGAGGCTCAGGGATGAGGAGATCACTGGTCCAGGGCAGAGATGAGCACGGCTGCAGAGCAAAACCAGCAGAGCGACAATGAGAAAATCACTAATGGCCTTGAGGTAAAGGAAGGCAGATTTAGGTTTGATATTGGGCAGGAATTGTTCCCTGGGAGGGTGTGAGGCCCTGGCACAGTGCCCAGAGCAGCTGGGGCTGCCCCTGGATCCCTGGCAGTGCCCAAGGCCAGCCTGGACATTGGGGTTTGGAGCACTTGGGACAGTGGGAGGTGTCCCTGCCATGGCAGGGGGGAACCAGAGGAGCTCTAAGGTCCCRTCCAGCCCAAACCATTCTGTGATTCTCAAAGGCTCCCTGCAGGGGCAAACTCTGTGCCAGCTCAAGGCCTGTCCCTGCTGTGCCAGCCCAGGGTGGGTGTCAGGGCTGGGCACTGGCACAGAGCAGGCTCTGTCCTGCTGTGCTGCTGCTCCAGCTCCAGCAGTGCCCTGCCTTTGGAGCAGCCCTGCAGAGCTCTGCTCCCCATGGCCCCTGGCTCAGGGGCAGTCCCACTCCTGTCCTGCTGAAGGCAAGGCAGACATGGCATCTGTCACAGACATCTTTCCATGGAAAATCCTTCCCTTAGGATTTCTCCTCCTGAGAAGCTGAGAGGCCTCAGGAACAAAATGCAAACAATGATTATCTGCTGCTGTGGGATGCAACAGGTGCATCTGTGATTGGTCTCATGMGGTTGTTTCTCATTAATGGCCAATCACAGCCCAGCTGGCTCGGACACAAAGCCCAAGCCACAAACCTTTGTTATTTTTCCTTTTCTATTCTTAGCTAGCCTTCTGATGAAACCTTTTCTTCTATTCTTTTAGTATATTTTTAATGTATTGTATATAATAAAATAACAAATCAAGCCTTCTGAAACATGGAGTCAGATCCTCATCTCTTCCCTGATCCAAGAACCCCTGTGAYCACCAGCACAGGCATCCATGGCCACAGGGATTTCCCCTCAGATTTCAAAGGTTCTGCCATGGAAACAGRTTTGTGTCACACTGGGGGTGTCTGTGGAGCAGCAGTGAGCACAGACACCTGAGCCAGATAATCCCACACCAGCACATCCCTCACGCTGCCCTGACTCAGCCCAGGATGAATAAAGAACAAACCACAGCAYTAACAGAGCAGGAGAAACCAGCAAGGGACTAAAGGGAGGGGAGAGGGATCAGAACTGAGGGGGAAATGATCAGGAAACACAAACTGCACCAGAGCTCTTTTCTCCCCAAATTAAACATGACTGTCATTCTGCTGTGGTTTTGCAGGCTGGGTTTACAAACACATTYGTTCACCACACTTCTTTCAGGTTTAATAAAAAAAACCCAAACCTAACTGGAATGAGTAATAGTCAGTTTTGTTGTCTGATAATAGATTGATAGCCTTAAGCTTTCTCAAAGGAAATTCAATTTGAATAAGGATTAKACTCGAATTTTCAGTGAAGTATCCYTCCACAAATACTTATTTCTCACATTCATTCTAAATTCTGGTTGTACTTTGTCTTCCAAAACATAACGTTCTGAAGCTAGACACAGCTAAATCAAACAGTATCCATATTAATAAAGATGTTTAATGTAAGAGCATTGTTTTTCTCACAATCATTCATGTCTCAAAAAGGTCTTTTACAGCACCACAGGTAAAGAAGATGTATCTGTGAGAAGCGTCACAAGTATTGAAGGAAAAATAAACACTGTTTTTTTCTTTTGATATTTTAGGTGAGGCTTTTAAGGTCAGGTAATTAACTCAGGGTTTTCTTGTATCCTTCTGCTGCTTCTCCTGCCTCTGTGTCAAAATAGTTTCATTAAAACACTCACAAATTATCATTTTAATGAGTTTCTGACAAGTTAATATCCTCCTTGTAGAGGTGCAGGGTTTGGGTTTGATTCAGTCCCTGGTACATTTGTTGTTTACAGAGCAGGAAAACCACCAGGTGCAATGAGTGGTGCTAAACCAGAATTAAATAAATMGAACTCACATTTTTGGACTTCTAACCATCTTTCCACTCAATATTTAAAATACATGTCATTCAAATACCTTTATCCCAGATTTAACAAGAGAAAAGCATTGCAAATGTGGAGTGCACACTTGGCCATGAGCYGGAGAAGCTCCAGATCCTTCTGAGCAGCCACWACGAGTCCAAACAAGCTGATGAGGTTTTAAAAGAGCACTCACTGGAGCCAGCTGAGGCTGGAAGGGGATTATCTAATTAATTTATGAGTTTTCAGTTCCTTCTATGTTATCTGCCTAGAGTAGCTTCTTCAAAGATGTCCTAAAACCCAGCAAAACAGGGAATAATCAGAGAAAAAAAAAATTTGCTTTTCATGTGAGGCAGTAAGGAGAGGAAGACAGAAAAAAATGTGGGTTTGCTTCTCTTGTGTATGAAAAGGAACAGGGGTAGAGTTGCTTTAGACACTCATTCCAAAATATTTTCCATAAATGAGCTAATTTTGAAATCACCTATAATTGAACACASAGATAATTTTAGCTTTGTGCATGAAGTATGGTATTGCAGAAACTGCAAAAAGAGGAAATGGCATGTGATATATTCGTTGGATTTAGAAACAGCAAACTAAAAGTATATTTTTCTCCAAAAAAAGATTCTGGCAGTTAGTGGAAACAGTCAAGTCCTAAGCAGGGTAATGAGCAGRAATGCTGCTCTAAACATTACCCTCCACATAAGAAACAAATAGAAAGCAATGAAAACTAGACCATGGCTGAGGCATTCTTCCTTGAGCCCACTCCATTCAAGGTGATGACTAATTAGGAAAARCTCCAAAACTGAGTTTTGCCTTCTTTAAGTGCACCAGTGAAGATAATATAAATATAACTCAGCCCTATCAACTGATTCTGCTCCTGAAAATAAACTTTTAAGCATATGGTCAGGAAAGCCAATGTATAGGGAGAACAATTCTTGAACAGCATGACAACAGTCTGGAATTACATGCTAGGGCTCACACAAGTGGGTTTGCACAGCCATAATTTCATCAAATGCATTTCAGAGTTTGACAGTCAATCCCACAGAAACACCAGGAGGATTTCCAGGAAATGTTTACATTGTTCCACTCAGCTCTGAACAGTGGGATTCATTTCTAGTGGGGGAAGTGGGAATTTCTCTTTGTAAGTGGGGCAGATTTCTTTGTTAAGTAAACTGAGATGGAAATCAAAGAGCTCAAATTGCACCAGGAAACACCACAGGGAACTGGGCACCAAACTGCTCCAGGGATTGTGGCCTGTAACTTATGGACAGGACCAGCAGAGCTTGAACCCATCATTCCTGCTCTGCTTTTTGGAAACAGAGCCACTGATCCCCTCCTGAGGGTGACTGCCATGAATGGATTGGCTCCCACATTGCCCAGAGTTCCTTTTCATTTTTCTGATGTTCTAATTTATCAGCCAGGCTCCTGATAGTTGTTAACACTCCTGTTAACAAAAATGGAACAACAGCACCCCCTCCAAGAAAAAGTGATTCTTTCTTCAGATTTCCTTGAAAAGAGCTATATTGGGTGTATTTGATGCCTACAGWAGCCTTGGTCCCACTAGAAGGGAACTTGGGCAAGACTGGATATCCTGCCAATATTCTGGATAAGTAGGTGTTCAGTCACTTGTGATACAAATGATCTGAAACTGGASTATCATAAAATCAGGAATGTAAAAACTGATTTGTGCTCAAAGGTATTCCCAAAAAAGGAAGATAAAGTGCAGGTGATGTCATTGAGAAATTTCCCCTGTAGGAACAAATGTAAATGTTCTATGTGCTATAGAAACCCTGAATTACAAAAGGAGAATATTGTTGCTTAGAAAATCTTTGCCAGAATTGCAGAAAAGATATCAGCACTTCAACACTGTTATGCTTCTTTGCTCATAAATCATTACAATAAATTACAAATGTCCACTAGCATTCAGCAAAATGGGTAAATGTCAAAATCATTTGTCACAAAATCCTCCTCACCATCACCACCTGTTTTTTAAAGGAAACAATAAGAAAAAACCCCAGAATTTGCATAATGAAGTACRTTAAACATCCTTGTTTGGTTTTCATATTTCATATGAAATTCATTTTCATTTTCAGATTTCAGTGAAGATTTGGTTTATGATTAAGTTGAGTCATAGATTTGGAATTTCTTAATTCAGTCTTATTTTACAGCTCCTTTATCCAGTTTGTTGCACAGAGCTGATATCTGGCAGTGAATTTCACCTGCCTTTTTCTTCCAAACAGAGCACAAACAAAGCTGGCATGGCTGGGGAAGTTTTGACTATCTCTGCACAAATCCATATTTGTTTTGGGAAGAATGCAGAGTGTATTTCAATACCACACCTGCTTGTTTAACTGTGTCTTCTGGAAAACTGTACAGAAAAAAAAGAGGAGTAAATSCTCGGAGAAGTCTGTCTGCTCAACCTCRCTTGCTCTTCTTTGGTTTTGCTCCTGAACCTGCAGCTGGCTGTGTGCTTGGTGCTTCCACTGGGATTGGAGAGCTCCAGCCTCTATTTATTTAAGATCCACACCTTGTTTATCAATTAAACTGTTTCACACCTCCTTCTCCAGGTAAAGCAAGGCTGGTGCAATAATCACAGGTTATTGTGATGGTGTTCACAGGGGTTTTCAGATTGGGGAAGAGATGAGGATCTGACTCCATGTTTCAGAAGGCTGATTTATTATTTTATTATATATATTACATTAAAACTATACTAAAAGAATAGAAGAAAAGGTTTCATCAGAAGGCTAGCTAAGAATAGCAAAAGGAATGATAACAAAAGCTTCTGTCTCAGACTCTGTGTCCAAGCCAGCTGGCTGTGATTGGCCATTAATTAGAAACAACCCCATGAGACCAATCACAGATGCACCTGTTGCATTCCACAGCAGCAGAGAACCATTGTTTGCATTTTGCTCCTGAGGCCTCTCAGCTTCTCAGGAGGAGAAATCCTAAGGAAAGGATTTTCCATAAAAGATGTCTGCGAGAGGTTATAAATTGGAGTAGGTGATCTTAAGGGTCTTTTCCAACCTAGTTCATTCTGTGATTCTGTGATGCTGTGATTCTGAGATTTTGTGATTCTGTGATTTTTTGATTCTGTGATTTTCTGATTTTGTGATTCTGTGATTTTGTGGTTCTGTGATTTTCTGATTTTGTGGTTCTGTGGTCACTACCCTGCCGTGCCTGGAGGTCACTGCTGCCACCAATCTCCTGGTGGAGCTGCTCCTCTGAGCAACCCCAAAGCTGTCCCAGCCCCAGTCAGTCTGATCAGCAAAATTCCCCTGTGCCTGCTCTGTTTGCCAGCTTGGACCATTTGGCTGAGGAGGGCCCAGGTAAGGAAATCCAGCAGGTTAGAGATGGGATTTCATTCCTGGTGCTGTGGAGAGGAAGCAGCAGCAGCTTCCAGCCGGTGGGACTGCAGACAGAAGCACAGACCTGCACCAGGTGAGCCTGGATGCCCAGGGAAATGAATATTCTGCTTTATCCTTGCACCAGGACACATCTGACTCCTGTCAGCTGCAGGAGGACAGACAGCACCTGACCCAGCAGGAAGTTCAGTTTTTACAAACAGACGATACTTGATTTAGTATAACCTCTTTGGAGACAGAGTTACTCCTTCAAAAACYATCAGAAATATGATCTGGCAGAGAACATTGCTGAGAGCTCAGCAGAATGTCTTATCTGGACTCAGCATTTCTGGCTGTGCTCACTGGAGGCACAGTTAATATCCCATGGAAATGCAGCCCGAGCCCTCCAGACAGACAGGGCTACACCCCCTGCTAAATTACACAGACTGAGAAATTAACTCTTCTGTCTGTGTGGAAATACAGCCGGGCAAAGAAAGTAAGTGATCCTTTCCTCAAGCTTTGCAGATGTTTAAAAACGCTGCAGAGACTTAAAATAAAATTTAAACAAAGGTAGAGAGTGACTGTATTGACATTATATTAAATTTAGGTGACAATTAATGCTGGACAGAAGATTTTTAGATATTTCCAACCATTATTAGGCTCAAACTGCTTCTTTTCTCAACATCAGCTACATGCCATTTTTATATTAAATATTATCTGATTTTCCTATTGTACCTACCACACTTATTAGCACAGCCATGTATAGTTAGCAACATAAATTATGTTTTTTGTGCTAAGATTGTGAGAAACGTAGAAGCGTTCACTGCAGCTGCTGTGCCTTGCATGCCCTCACAGTATTCTGATTTACTGTGCAATTTTCCTCAGAGGATCCCTTAGCATGAGAGTAAGCAATTTTGCACCATACCTATGTCATGTTTTGTTGAATCCACATCAAGATGCCAATGCCCTGCAGCACCTGCAAATGTGCACTGATCTTCTGCAGCACCAGTTTGAGCTCTTCAAGACRGAAATTGATTTTTCTCAAAGTGGCATGTGAAGGCACAAAGTGTAGCCAGTGATCCATAGCCCAAATGAGTGTAACAATACCAGTCCCAGTCGTTCAAGGAGCAGTAACTTTTTAAGTCTTTGCAAGCAACAGTGCAAGAAAAAACAGAGTGTAGTGAGGAATTTATCTTGTAAAATGCCAGGCAGTCAAGTTGTTTTACTGCTGCTGCAGGCTATTGTCAGAGCTGCTAAGTAAATGGTAGGAATGGTTTTCTTTAATTGGAAAGAGCTGGGATGCCATGGTGATGGGCTTTTTATAGCACCCCCACACAAACAGACAAACCAGCATTTCCAAACTCGGATTTTATCAGATCTGAACCCGGTTCTGTGGTGGGAAAGGCTCAGGTGGGCTCTCACCTGCAGAGTTCCTCACCTGATAGCTGAGACAAAATTAAGAAGTTTAAAATATTATTTAAAATAATATTTTAAAATATTATTTAAGAAGCTTAATAATATTATTATACATCTGTGACTTGTTCTGGACTTTCAGAGTTTCACTGAAAAGTGTATGAACAAGAAACTTTTTACTGCTACAATGCRCTGAAATAAACACCTGAATATTAAACCAATTAATGTTTCTACCTGCACTGGCTCCTGCAGAGTCCAGGGCTTTAAAAAGCCTGTTTGCTTCTCATTAAATGTGTGTAACTGTAGGAGAATTTTCACAAGCCCAAGGAGAGGTGGCACCTCAGTGAATAAAGGAATTTTGACATTGCAACACCTGAGATAACAGATCTTTGCAGTTACAAYTGAAAAGTGACCTTTGCAATTTTAGTTCCCATTTTCCTCTCATTGAATGTGATATTTCTGTCTTTTTTCTCCTACTTGCAAAGAGGGACTGTAAAAAGTTAGGGTTTGACTTTGTGGAATAGCTCTTAGAAGGCCATTCAAGGTGAGCAGGTGCAGATGCTTGGCTTTTTTAAAATTCAAATATAAACAAGGCAGCCTGTGTGAGGTCTGGCAGGTCCTGGGTGCAATTGCAGCACTGAGGAAAGGACCTGGGGCTGCTGTGCTCAGGGATTACCCTGAGCCAGGTCAGAGGAACAACCATTCCCCTCTCACAACTCTCCACAGACCAATGTCCAGGTGTGTTTTCTTCCCTTTGCATTCACCTGTGGCAGTGGCAGTGGCAGTGCTCGCTCAGGATCTGTGCTCAGCATCAGAGGGAATTGTTTCTCACCTGCTCAAAGCTGGCTATCAAACACTGAGAGTTAAGTGGAAAATTTGTATGAAATCTGAGAAAATCAGTGTCATTCCTACAGACAGGAAAACTGCAAAGCCTGAGCCCAGCTTTGAAGGCTCAGGCTGTGTGAACACCAAGTTTGTGCTGTTCTGACAAAATTGTATGGAAATGAGTGTTAGTAAATTACAGAGATGATTTCAGCTAAGATTTCATTTCTTTAAAACTTTAATGGCAGGTGCAGTTTTAAAGAACAGATGATGCTAATTCTATCTCTTGCTTGCAGTCTCTTACCTTTTTAAGCAACACAGCTTCTGCTGATGGCAATTTCAGAGTGGCTCTTGGGGGGAATAGCTCCAGTTTTGGGTGGGATTCCAGGCTGGGCTGCCAAGCAGCTCCTGATTCTGTTCACAGAAAGAGTAAATGAGGATTAGGGTCAGTAATTTGCCATGCTCTGGCTGTGATTAGTGCAATATTGAGCAGAGTTCCTGGGCACGGAGGGAGCTCTGTGCCATTCCCAGCTCAGATCCCTGGGTGGGGAGCATGCCTGGAAAAGGACATGGCAACAACACCCAGGTGTTCCTGCACCCCCAGTGCAGGGATATTCATGGACTGCTTCACTTTTACTGAAATCAGGGCTGGTAACACAGTCCTTCTTTTAAATTATGGCTTGTTAGGCCTATTTCTTAATGTGATTAATGACACATCAGTGCTCAAAGCACGGGGCATTCATCAGCACAGCCTGTGTCCTTAGCACAGGTGTGGAGGGAATTCCAGAATGTTACAACACCAAATTCTGCRGTGTCCACGAGGGCTGAAGTGACAAATCACCAAAGAACAGGAGCCATTACAGACCTGAAACAGCAATTAATTGGTGTGTACTTAGTGAGATGTGTGTTCCTCTGATGTTGCAAGGATTCCATAAACCTGTATGTGTAGGGCATGTGACTGTGGAGGTAAATGTGAGCACAGGAAAAGCTAGAGGGTGAGAAATAATTCAAATTTAAACATTTTCCAGTGCAGAATGTCAGACAACAGGAAAATAATCTTTCTTGAAGATAGAAACTAGCTTTGGTCAAGGTTTTCRCAATGGAAGAAACATGTTCTGAATCTTGAGTTAGCAATTTAGAGAGAGAGCTGYCAGTCATGRAGAGTGCTGACCAAGGGCATATTCTYTATATAATAAAAAATAATACAACTTACCTCTCAGCATCTCTGTAATTGGAGCACAAAAGATCAGTTCTCAAAATCAGTCACTAGTTACAAAAAACACCCAAATAAATAAATGACTGTCCCCAGAGAACACTACTGATAAAACTGAGAAGCAGACCAGGTGAGCCAAAGACCCAGAGGACAAAAGCCCTGAAAATTCTGAGAGAAATGGAAAATGGCCTGAAAAGCAAACAGAGGCAGGGAGTCTCAATCCCTAAAATGTAAAGATGGCTGTGATTTTAGGTAATTAATTAGAAAAAATGCAAGCAGATCTTARTACTTTTTGTAACATCTGTGCATGCATCTCAGAGCATTTTTGATCAAATATCACACGTTCACATTTGTATCTTGTTTTACCAGGAGTCATGAGTGACTCTTGTTTTCTGCCTAGTTCTGTTCATTTTTTCATCTTCCTTTTCTTCCCCAACCTTGATTGTCTGTCTTGCTCTGTTATTTCATCTTCTCTTTCATGTATACTGTAAATTCTCTGGAGCACTTGTTTCTTTGTTATAGGTCTGCAGAGAGGCTGAATAACCCAGCCATGATCTKAATTGAGGGGATCTGAGTGATAGCATACAACTAAATGAATAAAATGTGTTTATTGCACTTCTCTAATAGAAAGAGATGATTAATGCATAATAAACACTGATCTTATTAATTTAGAAAAACAATAAAGGGAAAATCTTGTTGGTAAGCAAGACTTGGAAAAAAGTATTTCTACACAATCTGTTGTAGCTGTCCTCAGAAAAACTTCCTGGTTCTGCCTTCAAAAGCAGAGATATTCTGAAAGAATGAAATATTAGGGAAAAAAAAAAAAAGAAAAAAAGAAGAAGCTAATAATCAGTGCTGTCTATCAAAGAGACCTGTGAATTATGCAGTGCCCCAGTGCCCTGACCACGGTGGGAGATTGAAGATTGACTCTCTGGAATTGAAATTAAAGAGGAGTTGCAATATCTGACACAAACCCCATTTTTCATGGCTCCAATTCCTCCAGAACTGGCCATTACTAAATGGACATGGACATCAGGATGCAGAGTTTTTGTAAAACCTGCTGGGGCTGCTCTGGAGGGAGCAGCTGGGTCTGAGCATCCCCCTGGGACCCCCAGCTGCTGCTTCAGGGGGTTTGGGAGGAGCCAGAGCCAGGCTGGACAGCAGGACAGGACAGAGCTCAGACCTGGGCTGGGCTGCAGCAGAGCAGGGCTTGGATCTCCACACACAGCCACTCCCGTTTGGCAGAATTAAAAATAAAAATTAAAAAAATTTGTCAAAATTAAAATACACTTCTACTTCAACAGTAATAAAACAAAATAACAAGAAATCCCATCAAAATATAATATATAATATATCAAAATATAATATAAAATATATTTATATTTGATATTTATATATAAAATATATATATTCGATATAGATAAAATATATATTTTATTTTAAGAAATTTATATTTTATTTATATTTTATATATTTTATATATTTTATATATTTTATATTTATATATTTATTATATTTATATTTTATATATCAAAAAACCTCCAAACATATACAAATACTACGCATAACCCAACACATACAAAAATTACAACTATAAAAACACAACTACAAAAACTTGAAAATAAAATTAAAAAAAAATCACAAAAACTCAAAAAATAATTTAAAAAGCTTTCCCAAATCTCAACAATACAAATCAAAGATTCTAATACCAAACATAATCATCCCCCAAACAAAAATAAATACATCCCATGAGCTGAGCTATAATTCTTCCTACATAATTATAAAAAATAATTTCAAAAATGAAATAAAAAAAATTARTACAACTCTAACACAACAAATACATAAATTAAAAACCAACAAAACCCTGAGAAGCCTCAGAGAAAAATGAAAACAATAATTATCTGATTGCTGCTCCTGTGTTTTGCTGCTTTGGAATGGGGTTGGGGATTGTTTATCCAACAGGTGAATTGTTTTTACTCATTGGCCAATCAGGGCCAAGCTGTGTTGGGACTCTGAAGAGAGAGTCACAAGATTTCATTATTATTTTTTAGCCTTCTGTAAGTATCCTGTCTCTACTCATTAGTATAGTTTAGTTCAGTATTCTTTAATATAATATAGATCAGTATAGTTTAGTTTAGTATTCTTTAATAGAATATAGATAATAAAATAATAAATTAGCCTTCTAAGAACACYGAGTCAGATTCATCATTCCTCTTCTTGGCAGGGGTCTCAGAAAATGCCACACCTGCCCACCTGGGTCTGTCCCCCATTTAGGAACACTTTGGCTTCCTGCATTCCCAACCCCAAGAAAAAAAAAAACAACAAAAAAACCAAAAACAACAACCTGGAATTTGTAAAAAATAAAATAAAATAAAGTAGCAGGCAGCAAAAGGAAGACTCTGGAGTGCAAGTGCAGGGCAGCCTTGTCTCTGAGGGCTCTGGGAGTGGGGACTCTGCTCCTGCTCCATCCCAGGCTCCTGCAGAGCCCAGCCCAGGGAGGATCCCGTGGAATGGATGGGTCTGGGTGACCTTGGCTGCTGCTTCAGGAGAAGGTTTGAGAACGGCTGATACTGTGCCAAAACAGTGCTGGAAGGGCTCTCAAATGTGACATTTTATTTTTCACATCCGTGCTGCTGCTTCTGTGTGTTTCTAACCTGACCTCCAGATTTATCCCCTTAAGAATTTCTAAAATAATGGCATTCCATTAAGAATAATAATTGCTAAAAGTTTCCATGGTTTGTTTTGCTTCCTTAAAAACTACTTACAAAAYTGAAATTTCATCCTTTATCTCACCTCTACCTTTGATGGTTTTTTCTGCTCTTTAGAAATCAACAATCTGCTAATAATAGATKCTTCACACAAGATGTGTTAAGTGGTGTTTTATAAATGATGTTTCATAGCAATGGATTACTCACAACACGCCAGCCATCTAAATTAGAATACGTGTTAACAAAGAAATGGAAAATCACCTTTTTGGAGTTATTATAAAYTTTGCATTTAACTTTTTGTCTGGTTATCTTTATATTTCCATTTTCAGTTAGTAGAACCTTCACTATCTGTACAATCAGAATAAACCTTTACCTGCTTCAGACAAAAAAAAAAGTTTGTTGATCAAAAAATTTTCATGTCTTCAAGCAACCACCCTCATGCAGAGAAAAGGGAAAGGATAATTACCACATTTTTTAAAGGTTTCTGCCTATGATAAGTTAGTTTTATTTGTCATTTGGGAAAAAAMAAATTTGGGAAAAAAGCAAATTCTTGAAAAATAATTTGGTTTATTTCTTTCCTCTCCTAGTTAGCTGTCCTTAGCTGTTCTCAGCACTTCTCTTTGTGCTGGTCAACCTCTGACCAGGGGATGTGAGAAGCACTCAAGGACAGATGTGTTTGTGCTCTCGCTGTGGTGGATGCTTTGCTGAGCTGGCTGAGCCTTTCTGTGCCAGCCCAGAGCAGAGCTCAGCATTGTCATGGTGTGAAAACAATCTGCATTGTCACTGTGTGCCCAACTATCTGCATTGTCACTGTGTCCCAACATCTGCCATCTGGTAGTCACTGTGTGCCCAACATGTGCATTGTCACTGCCTGCCCAACATCTGCACTGTCACTGTGTGCCCAACATCTGCATTGTGTCACTGCCTCCCCACATCCTGCACTGTCACTGCCTGCCAAAATCTGCATTGTCACTGCTTTCCAAGACATCTGCATTGTCACTTGTGTGCCACATCTGCACTGTCCACTGTGTTGCCACATCTGCACTGTCACTGCCTGCCCAGCACCTGCATTGTGCCACTGCCTGCCCAACCACTGCATTGTGTCCTGTGTGCCCAACATCTGCACTGTCACTGCCTGCCCACATCTGCACTGTCACTGTGTGCCCAACATCTGCACTGTCACTGCCTGCCCAACATCTGCATTGTCACTGCTTCCAACATCTGCACTTGTCAACTGTTGCCCATCTGCATTGTCACTGCCTGCGCACCATCTGCAATTGTCACTGCCTCCCCACATCTGCATTGTCCACTTCTTCCCAACAAATCTGTGCCATGGCAAGAGGCTGCCTGGAAATGAATTAGGCATGAGGCAGTTTTTATATCCCCATATAAAGCAAATATGGAATAAATCAAATTARTGTTTAATATGCTTGATTATCCTTTAATGCCTCTCCAGTCACATGGCATATGTCCTGTAAAGGCCCTGGTTTGCCCCTGTGAACATGCCATGGGTCTCTTAATGAAGAGAGATGGCACAACAAGTTCTTGCCAGAGCCAGAATCCAGGGGAAAAAAATGAGTTATAATATAGATTCCTGCTCTAAAGACTGTGTTAGCAGAGGCATAACTCATTTTGAAAAGGGTGCATTAATGAGGACTTCCTTTCTCTGAAAACAGGGAACAATCCCTTTTGCTGATTAATATTTATCAGAGAATCCCTGAGGTGGAAGCTCCTGAGCTCAGCTGCTCCCACCCCTGCTCAGAGCAGCCTCCACTCAAGGGCCTTGGGCCAGTCTGGTTTTTACTTTCTCCAAGAATTCCCTTTCTCAGCCTGTCAAAACCTATGGCACCACCTTAACTACCAAAAAGGTGATTTGCCTATATTTAAATTAGATTTCCTGCATCATGGTTTGTGRCCASTGCTGCTCATCCCATTATTGGGCACCACTGYCATCTGACTGTGGGTTTTTAAAGGAACTTAATTCTAATTATTTATATAAAACAAAACCTGTGAAAAAATATTTTCAGTTRTGAAAAAATACAGAAGGTACTGCTTAATCCAAAGTGTCTTTTTACCATGGAATCCCTGCTCTTGGTAGAACAGTGCACTTTCACAACGTGACAAAGCACCTTTCAGTCATAAATTTAGCAGTAAAAAGGATTTGGAAACCAAAAGACGCCACAAAGATTATTTGTAAGCAATTTGATAGTAATTTTTGGGTGCAGACAAAAATGGGATGTAATCCAACAGGTTTTGTGGGCTAAGATCCCTGAGATGAGCAATTTTCTGTCCAYGGGTACAGACTGAGCCATTAACCCTGAATTTAGGGTGTCCCTGCTGGGCCACTCTGCCTGCCCGTGCTGCAGCACCCATTGCTGTACCCACACAGGCACTCAGTAAAACACTGAATTTCTGTTTCCACCAAGTCTGAGAGGAGGAACCTGCCAAGTGCCCACACTACATTCACCTCCCAGAGCAGGATAAAGCCAAACAAACTCTCCCAGCTCCTGCCCTGCAACCATCCTGGCAGGGAAATTAACCCTTGGTGGAGTGAGCTCTGCTGCAGCTGGGGCTAGAGAGCATCCCCACAGCTCAGGGAAGGAGATTCCACCCTGCACACCCTGCCAGGCCTCCAGGGGCTCCAGGGCTCACCTTCTTCAAGCACCAGGGGGAACTCTGTGCCATGGGTTCCGCTGTAAAATCAGATTGGTGCATGGCACTCCTGGGCGCTTGAATTCAAAAGACGATTTGCACTTCTTGCTATTCTCAAGGAAACAACCAGCTCCACATGACTCATCATTTTGTGGGAGCTCAATGCCAAGGCTGCTTGCACACAAAAGGAAATCACGTAATTATACTAAATTTTGTAAATCAAAAACCTCTTTGTAATTGCCTTAAGATTATTTCATATTCCGTTCTCAGAAGATGCTTCCCTGTGTAGCCACTTAGAAGGAACATTTACTACAAAAGTTAATTACAGTTTCTTAAAGAATTAAATAGGRTTTTTTGATCTTTTGGGGGTTTTTGGTTCCAAATAATATCTCTGTTACATTCATGTCCAAATTTTGGGGTTATGTGTCAGTTTGGCCCAGATTTTTGACAATCTGATTAAGGAAATGTCATTTCGTTTTCCTGTACATGTATCTAATCAGTAAAACATATTTTATTGAAATAGTGTTGGGCAAAAAAATGCCAAACACTGCATCACTGCTGTTCTTAACAGTCCCTGAACTAATTTTAACTTCAGGAAAATATTTTAAAATTAAAAAGGAAGGGGAAAATACAGAAGCATTTTAAATAACATATTATTTCAACATAGAGATGAAAACAGCCAGGAATTTCAAAACATCACTTAACTGGAAGAAAGAAGGGCCAGGAAGAGAATTGATTAAAAAAATTAAAGTTTTTCCAGTTTCTGCCATATTTTTGTGGGGCTTCTTGGAGCCCAACACTGCCAATCCAGCAACCAGCAGCTATTTCTGATGTGTTGTTTCCTAACTTAAACACAGTCTGTCACTTGAATCTCTAGAGAAAGTCATTGTCTAGAAAAACTGAACTGGTAAAGGGGGAAAAGAGCAGAGAAGTCCCTTCTAATTACTGCTATATCCATCTGGGGACTGAGCAGAAGCATCAGGAATCTCTCCTTATTCCTTCCAATAGAGCAGAACCAAAGGGAAGTCTCAGTTTGAACCCAGCTCTGCCTGGSTCCTGTTTACCAAAAGGAATTCCTGGGCTCCAGGCAAGTGGGCAGAGGCAATAAAGGACTTCTCATAATTRAATAACCAGTCACAGAGTTCTGTTTAGGCAATTCTAATGCTTCAGAAAATTGGATTTGGATGAGGTCTCTGCACCTTAATTTGCTCTCCCTTTGCATTTCCTGCAAAGGTCTGCTCCCCAACCCCCAGCCCACAGCTCCCAGGTGTTTTATTGCCTTTGTGACAGCAGAGCCGTGCTGGTGTTCACCTGAACGGGCACAAATTCTGTGTTCTGACCCTGCCCGGGGTTTTCTCCCACCTTTGGCCCTCCCTGCCTTCCTCTGAATGCTCTGCAGAGCAGCTCCTCCTCTTCCTCAGCTTCACCCTTGCCTCTGCACCTGGGAGCAGAGCTCAGGGAATTCCCAATGTACCTACCTGGGAACAGAGCACAGGGAATTCTCAGCCCAATGCCCCTGGAAGAAGAACACAAGGAATTCTCAGCCCAGTGTACCTGGAATTTCCAGCCCAATGCTCCTGGGATTCTCAGCCCAATGCTCCTAAAAACAGAGCTCAGGGAATTCTCAGCCCAATGCCCCTGGAATTCCCAGCCCAATGCCCCTGGAATTCCCAGCCCAATGCTCCTGGAAGCAGAGCACAGGGAATTCTCAGCCCAGTGTACCTGGAATTCCCAGCCCAATGCTCCTGGGATTCTCAGCCCAATGCTCCTGAAAATAGAGCTCAGGGAATTCTCAGCCCAGACTTGGGAGCAGAGCTCAGGTAATTCCCAATGTACCTGGGAGCAGAGCACAGGGAATTCTCAGCCCAGTGTACCTGGAATTTCCAGCCCAATGCTCCTGGGATTCCCAGCCCAATGCTCCTGAAAACAGGGCTCAGGGAATTCTCAGCCCAATGCCCCTGGAACTCTCAGCCCAATGCTCCTGGAAGCAGAGCACAGGGAATTCTCAGCCCAGTGTACCTGGGAGCAGAGCTCAGGTAATTCCCAATGCCCCTGGGAGCAAAGCACAGGGAATTCTCAGCCCAATACCCCTGGGAGCAAGGCACAGAGAATTCTCAGCCCAATGCTCCTGGGATTCTCATCCCAATGCCCCTGGGAGCAAAGCACAGGGAATTCCCAGCCCACTGCTCCTTTCCCTCTCCTCTGGGGACACCTTTGAGCCCTTCCAAAGGCACCTGGCAGGTTCACAGCTCCTGCCTGCAGCCTGGCTGAATTCCAGCCTCATAATTGCATTCCACCCACCCCAAYTTCTCCCTTTAGCTCAGAAATGGGACCGTGTGCCATTTTCTGAGCTCTGATGCTTTGCTTATGAACTCCCAGTGAAACTGAAGAGAAAAGCAGGCAGGATTTGGCTCACTGGTCTAAAACCATTACCTACAATGCAGCAATTGTTCAGGAAAGCCAGTGAAACCACCAGCAAAGAGCTGGGCTGGAATTCTGAATCCAAAGCTGCTGCAGGCCCCGTTCCAGACCGGTCTGGGACAGCACTTAAGCTCCTGRTCTGCTTTATTCAAAGTGCTGGGGAATGAAAATATTTTGATATGGAATCTGGGACCCACAAGCAAACGCCCAATATAAACTTTAGAATAACATTCCCCCTTTCTGAAAACTATTAAGTGGCTCCATTTTTATTTCAGTGGGGAATTAAAGGTTTCCAAACCTTTGTTTTCCAGGAAAAAGAAATGCCAGTCAGTAGTGGAATTTGCTTTTCAGGCCCTAATGTAAATCTTACTCTTGGATTAGAGYAGTGACCTGAATCTCCCAGAAGTTCTGGCTTTTTTCTCTATTAACACCTTCCAGCCATGTGAATTTTCATTTGTACTTGAAATATATTTCTAAACATTTGCAGTTCTCTACTTCATGATTAACAAACTGATCATGAAGTCTAAAGGGAGATAAACCAGTCAGAAGAACTGACATTTGCAAGATAAAAGCAGTTTAACTTGAGTTAAATATGAACTATTAYGCAGTAAGATTTTTGAGACTTCCAAAATCTTTTAGTGTTTAAAATTTAAAGCCAGAACAGAGAAGAATAATTAATAAGAGGAATAAAAGTGGCATCTTGATGTATATGGGAAGAATGAGTATAACTATGCATACAAAAGTGGTCTTGAAGAAAGATCATCAGAACGTGAATAAAATGAGAAAAATTATGTGAGATAGAGTTAAGAGAGACAGACAAAAGGAAATTAAAAGGAGGACAGTGGAAGAGGAGGGACATTGACATAATTTCCTGCTCAGCATTTCAATTCTTTTCCTTTAGCTCACGGCAGCATCATGAAATCAGCATTTTCTTTTRTCCATGATCCCCATCCCAGTGAAGRTCCTGGTGTTTGGATTTGCTGCTAAGTTGACAGAGGGATTTTGTCAGTGGTCTGCTCTGGTTGCTCACTGCTTGTGATGTGAGTTCTCACAGAACAGATTGGTTTGCCTGCAGCGTGGGAGGGGAGGACACACAAGAGGCGTGTGGGCAGCGTTGACCTGCGCTGGGGCTCTGGGGGTCTGGGGGCTCTGTGGTGAGCCCATGCCACACACAGCACCCCAAAACATGCACCTCTGTGTGAGCCCCATGGCCACACACAGCACCCCAAAAACATCCCCTCTGTGTGAGCCCCACAGCCACACACAGCACCCTAAAAACATCCCCTCTGTGTGAGCCCTATGGCCACACACAGCACCCCCAGGTGTCCCCTCTGTGTGAGCCCCGTGGCCACACACAGCACCCCAAAAATGTCACCTCTGTATGAGCCCCATGGCCACACACAGCACCCCAAATGTCCCCTCTGTGTGAGCCCCGTGGCCACACACAGCACCCCAAAAATGTCCCCTCTGTGTGAGCTCCATGGCCACACACAGCACCCCAAAAACATCCCCTCTGTGTGAGCCCCATGGCCACACACAGCACCCCAAATGTCACTCTGGTGTGAGCCCCACGCCCAACACACAGCAGCCCACTAGAGCGCAATTGTCCCCTCGTGTGTGAGCCCCATGGGCCCAACACCAGCACCCGCAAATACAGCATCTACCTCTGTGTCTGAGCCATGGCCACACACAGCACCCAAAAATGTCCCTCTGTGTGAGCCACCAATGGCACACACACAGCACCCAAAAACGTCACTTCTCTGTGAGCCCCATGGCCACACACAGCACCCCAAAACTGTCACCATCGTGTGAGCCCCATGGCCACATATAAATGTCACCTTTCTGCCGGCCTGGTGGTCAGCCCAGGAAAGCTCTGTGAACATGGGAGTGCTGGGAGCAGGGCTGGTGATGGCAACACAAACTGGGAGCCACAAAATCCTGCCTCAGCTCTTTGTGTTCTACCAATTCTCACATCTCAGGGAAAGTGAGGTGTGAGAGTTGGTAGGGACACAAACTTAACTCCACTAAAAGCCCACTGTACCTCCAAGGAAGAAAGTCCAAACCAAAATAAACAGGCCTTCCCAAGCAGATTCAGTCTCTGCTGCCCTGAAAATGCAAAAGCAAATAAAAGCTGGATATCTGGGGTGTGGTGTGCTTGAACAAACGAACAAAATGCACATTACAGYCATCTGTGTGAGTGTGTGAATAGTTCTCCTTCTACAGCCAGAGCACAAGGGTGCCAAATTCTGAMTTTGGGGCAGGTTATCAGCATGAGAACAATTACAGTGTTCATCAATGTTCACTGAGTGGGTACCATGGAAAATTGCACCCACACTCAGCAGTGAGTAAATCATTAGATTGGAATTTAGTAAATCCATTCGATTAGAAGTTAMTGACACCAAACATTTCCCACCAAGCTGGAACTGAGCATTGTCATTTCACTTTCTCCTGTGGTTTTTGCAGTCCTCTGGCTGCTGTTCTGTGTGGCAGGACAGAAAACAAACCCTGTTTTTCCTGGGCACTTTGGGCCTCCTAGAGCAGCCTGGCTCCCTCGCTTCTCATTGATAACATTTGCATCTGCTGCACCTGACTGTCTCTGATCATTCTCCCCTGTGCTGATGCTTTACCTGTTCCCTGTGAATTACTGCAGATGTTTGCTGATTYTATGCAAACTGCCTTTCAAACAACTACAGATTTGTTCCAGAACGCACRGGACATCAGAAGAGGATTTCACTGGCAGCAGGTTTCCCAGCTGATGGAGAGACAGAATGCCCAGAGAGAGGGATTTGCTTRTTGCAGGAGGGAGGAGGGCTCTGCTCCTCTGTTTCTCCCTGTGCTTGCCTCTTTGCAAATGAAACTCAGCACATGGGCTGCATGAGGAAAAGCACCATGAATACCAAGCCAGCCCTGAGCTGCAAAGGAATAAAAAATGCATTGGTTCTAGTTAAAATCGATTTTTGCCTTGGAAGTAAGTATTGGATTCACTTTCTGTCTCTCTCTCCCCAAAACACTTTGGGCAGATGGAAAATATCACTGTAAGTGCTGTACAGTGGAGTGGTAAATAAACAACCAAGCAGCCCAGAAATCCTGTTGGGAGTGTCAGGGCAACTCATTCTCATTGTTTCCCTGCAAAAGGGGGAAAGCCTCTGGAATGAATTCAGAGTTCTTCTGTGGTGATCCAAAAAATGGGGGAGGTTCTCCTCCCTCCCCCAGTACCAACGAGGTATAACTGGAYCAGAGTAGTTTCCAGAACTTTAGAGTCCCTAGGACTGTGGAATTATCAAAAGAAAAGAGAAGATATGCAACATGAACAAACCCATTTATGTTCTGAGCAGAATTTTGAAAAAGTTTTTCGTTTTCCTTTTTAAAAAAAAAAAAGGTCACAAAGGTTTGCATGAAGTTATAGAAACAAGGTTTTGTATGCTGAGTAATAACCAGAGCAGCTGCTGGATTCTTCATGCCTCTCTTTAAATTAAGACAAAATAAATGACTGATCTGAGTTTTTTAAGTAATTACTGACTTTAAGTAAAGATACTGATGAGTGTGGATGATTCTTGTGCAGCCACAGGGGGACTCAGTGGATATTCAGAGGTGGGAAAAGCTGCAGCAAGAGCTGCTGAATCCTGGAATGGGTACAGGTGGAAAAGCCCTGTAAGATCCTGCTCAGCACAGGATCTGCCTGACCCTGTCCCTGGGCAGCACATCTGAACCCCCTGAACACCTCCAGGGGTGCAGAGCCCACCTGTGCCAGTGCCTGGCACCACTGCCAGTGCAGAAACCTCTCCTGAGACCCAACCACAAAATCTGCACTCAGACTTCTTGCCCAGGTGAGGAAAAGGTCCCCAGAGCTCCTCAGGGCTCTGAGAGGTCCCAGAGGGTTTTGAGGGCAGGAAGGAGGAGAGGTCTGCTCTGGTGTCACCAGTTTAGAGCACACACACTGCATGGAAACATCTGGAGAACATTTCCTGCCAAGCCCCTGAGCTGTGAGCTGTAGAACACCAGCAAAGAACCAAAAAACCCTCAAGGCATTGGAAGTGAGGGGYAAAGAACCTAAAAGAACCAAACTGYGGGAGAGRTGTGGACTCACCTCTGACACAGAGCTTGGAAAGAACATCCTCCAGCCCCAGAAATCTCCTGGGACTGCCACAGCACGGGGTGACACTGCTGTCACCCACAGCAGGGGCTGGGCTGGTGAGGAATTCCAGTTGTGAGAGCCTTCCCCCTGCAGGATCTGCTGCTGCTCCACCTCCCAGCTGTTTTCTCTGTCGCTGTGGGTGTTGCAGGACTGCACAAGCTGGTTTAAAGCATGGTAAAAMTCATTATCTCTCTATTGTAATTCCTATTTTCTTTGGTATTCTTTGTGAGGCTTCTGCAAATCCATGCCCTGCTTGGCTGCAGCTCTGTGCAAATCACTGGTATATGCCTTTAAAGATTAACTTGTATTTTCTTGCATTTGCATGCAAATACTGATGAACTGAGGAACTCTGCTCAGTTTTGTACATCTGCACTACTACAGGCATTTTTGCATTATGTCACACCACACTTCCACTGTAATCTGCATTTCCCTTATCATCTAATCAAGCTGCAGTTAATAACCAGAAGCAACCCCTCATGTCCTGCTCTCAGTGCTCTCCTGACCCCTTATGTGAAATGCCACATTTTGCATATCTGCACCAAACTCTCCCACAGCTGAATTCTGAACCTCAGAGTTTTATACCATATAAAATGTCATTCTTCAGGCTGGAATACATTCTGATAAAATACAGAGATTTCTCTTCCCAGCTCCCCAAAATACATCCTTTTCTCCCAAAAATCTCCAAAGTTTGCTGTAAATTATTCCCTTTGTGGTCACACAGACTCTTTCAACACACAGAAAAACCCTTGCTCAAACTAAGAATTAGCTGTCTGCTCTTCTCTTCTCTCCCTGCATCTCACACCTGTGCACACAAACCCCACAGTCCCCCACACTTTTTTAAAATGAAASTGATTTTTCTCTATTTTGATGTGAGATATTTCAGGAGAATAATGCCTCCAAGAAAGCTGGCTGAAACTTCTTTTAAAGGATTTGCTTTCTCAAGACTGGATTTTCAGTTGGTGGATTTATATTTTTTCAGAATTGCTGGCACAGAAATGATCAGTTTGCCTTGCCTAGTTGAGCATGGTGAATATTGTCTCTTGGATAATTCTCCTGAGAAAAGATACAGGCATAATGAGACTTATTCATGTACATAAAGTGTATGCAGTTAATATGGAGCCACAATTACCAGAAATTAAATTCTAAATGCTCCTGTAATAAAAGCACATCTATGAAAGCCTCAGAAAAGGCAGAAAGAGACCTCATAAAGGATAAGACAGTGATCTAATAATGGGAATAAAGGAGAGCTATTGGGGTGTGGGAATTGCATGGTTCTGCCTCAGCCCATCCTGCATCCAGAGTTTGTGTCTGCAGCACCTGAGTGCCCCAAACATCTCTGGGACACCTGCAGGGCRGACTAAACTCCATGTAAAATAAATTCATAAACTACAGCTGAGAGTCTAAAGAACAGCTTTTAAAGCAAATCAAGATCTGMYAGAATCTTTGCTGTCCAGCCCTTTCTCAGWCTAGGAATTCACTTAGCTATCAGTTTTTCACTTATTCCTTACACACACACATGTTAACAAATTTTAACATGCTAACAACATATTAACATTTTTAACATGTTAAAAACCCTCTTCCATTGTACAATAAAAGAGAAGATTTGACCTCTCTATTCCACTTCTGAGTCTGAGAATTCCTCAGCCTAGGACAGGACACCAGATGTTTCACATCTGGGGACATCACTGTGCTTGCCCCACTTGCATTTAGAAGGTCACAGCTATGGAGCAGAGAATGCTGATTCCAATCCTTTATTCCAATCCTTTATGTGTATGACTAAACAAGCAGTGAATATATTGTCAGAAAGGAGCTGCACTCCGTGCATGCAGCACTAATCTGGACCTAATGAGTTTAATTAATCAGTTTTGTACACCATAATCCCACACAGGCCATAGAGATGGTCTCCAAAGAGCCCACCCCCCTCTCAGTTATGGGATTTGGGACCATCCTGCAAGGGTTTCACTCTGAGGGCACCCCAATCACCACAGCCCTCAGCAGAGACGCCTTGGGAAGGGAAGGCTGAGCTAGGACAGAGTCACAGAATAAAGCAGGGATTTATTCAAAGTCTCTCCTGCATGGATCCACCCTGGGCAGCACCAGAGCCCAGCCAGGGCTGCACCCAAGATGAACCAAAATGGCCCCAAAATGCACGGCCGGGCACGGGGTCTGTCACTGGGATCAGTTCTGCTCCATTTGCATCTTACAGTTCAGTGTCCCATTCCAGCTTTAGGTTATGAATTCCATCCTCCTTGTTTTTCTCTCTTCAGTTCACCATTGCTTACACTTTTTGGGCCTGGATCTTGTACCAGGTGTCCTTGGACAAGCTGGAAAAGGATTGCTCTGTCTCCCTACCCTGTGCACAGAGCTCAGCATCCTTTAATTAGAAGTTACACACTAAAGCAGCACAGAATTTGAAAAATAGAAAAGCTAAACCCTGAGGCATCATCAGAGGGCAGAGCTCATCATCATCATCKTCCTCACTCCTTGGTGGCCCCTGCTCTGTGAAGAGCTGCGGGGCAGAGGCAGAAGAGTCTCTGGAGAACTTTCCACTTCTAAGAGCAGCACAAGGGGTTAAACATCAGACTGGTCATGGTGCTTTCAGACACAGCCTGGAGAAGCCAGGTAACTGAAAGTCTTCATTTTCCACCCATCTRTTTCCACTTTGTTTTTACTTGGTCACTTTTTAATGTTTCTTACCATTATGGAAAATCTGAGATCTCTGTGCCATRTTCATAACAGAAAACATTAAAATTAATGTTTTACCTTGAAAGTTCACTGTGTCTCCACTGGGACTTCTGTTCCAGTGCTAAGGGATGTGCTTTAAGGTGTTAATAAAAGCCAAACAATACAAATGTTTCCTTAATCTAGAACATTTGAAAAATTTATTAGAGAATGTTTTAACAGAGGTTTCCAGTTCTACCTTTCCCTGGCTGAACTAAAATCTAGAAGTGATTATCATAATCATAAATTGACACTTCCATCATTTATTAATCATGAAAGAATAAAGGTGGAGGGAAAACCCACACATTTTTCATGTGTCCATGTGAGCTTATTTCTTAGTAGGTAATGTTAGAGTATCCCAAGGTTGTGTATTGAGTACAGCTGTTTGAGCTTGACTTCAATCAAGCCATAATTGGGGCAAAACATCRTTTTCCAAGTCACTTACTGTGTCCTAAAAGTGATAAATTATAGAAGGATGGGAAAGCAGAACAAAGACAGGAAAGCTTCAGAAGGAACTGCCAGCCACCCATTCCTACACATTTCCATCAGAGCAGCTCATGGAGTGCTGATATGGAATTCAGAGCTAAAGCTCAGATTTAAAAGAGGTCACACACCCCATGACAGATTTCTTGTAGAACAATCTTGATAATTTATTCATCAAGATGGTATCAGCTAGGATATGACTGTGGGGAAGGGAAGCAGAAGCAGGGCAGGATGAGGAGGGATGTGGGAGAATCAGAATAGGCTGTACAGTTGTCAGAACAGGAGGAAAACACTACTAATAAAACAAAATTTAAAATGAGAATTAAAAGTAGATAAAATAATATAGTAAAGGAACCTAATTCATAATGTCAGGTCTGTATAGCAATTATAGTGTCAAAAACAGAGTGGAAGCAGAAAGCACTGCAGTTGGAAAAGTAATACAAAAAAATAAAGAATAAAGTGAACAATAAAGCTGTGATTGAAAGGTACACAATAATAAGCACAAAATTAAAGAGACCATAACATACATTTAGGACAAAAGCACTTGAGAAAATCTTCAGTGATTCAGAGGCAGGAATAGGAAAAATGTCATGTCATTTACATAAAAGTGTTGAATGAAATATCAAATGAGAGGATTATGCAGTAAAAATATATTTGCAGGAGCTAAACAAAGATGAGGAATGAAGATAAGTAATGAGTTCTGTATAAATAAGTGACAAATTAATAGGATTCTATTACAAAACAGGAAACTGAACAATGCTCAGAAGTAAACAGAAATAAACTACAGGGTATTGTTAGCAGAGAGAAAATTCTTAGGGTCACAAAGAATTAAAGAGCTACTAAAAATTAAATATGGTACCATTGTCTGTGGAAACAACTAATTACAGACTGACAAAAATGGCGGCATTGTAGTTTTGTTGTACTTCATCTCCCCAGTTAGTAAATTGGGTAAAATAAATTAGRAAAATAAAGTCTTGTGGCTCTCAAGAACAACTCCCTGGCTTACCTTCAGTCAGTCATGATGAGTTCAGCTCCCAGGCAGGCTCAAGGTGAGTATGGGGAGCCAGGATTGCACAGCTTAATTCCTAGAGAAATTGCTAGCAAAAGTAGTTAAATGTGACTGTTACCTGCCCAAGTTCTGCATAAAATTAATTTGTTAATGTCTTGGTTTGGCAAGACAAGAGTCTGCTAAGGAAGGCAGGAGCCTCCCCTGAAATGGAGAATGTAAACCCTCCCCACCCCTCTGAATTGCTATAATTCTAAATTAAGGGGCTCTCAGGCAAAAATATGGGAGCAGGAAATAACAGTTCTTTAATAGGGAAGAAAAAAAAAGAATAAAATAAACAATGCAGTCCACTAGAACAACACTGCCAGAGTCAGAACCCAACCTGACACCCTGTGGGTCAGGGTGTTGGTGGCAGTCCCATTGAAAATGTGGCTGCAGTCCTCTGAAGTATCAGGTGTGGTTCTGTTGGAGCAAAGAGGATCTGTAGAGAAGGATGTATTCTTCCTCTGAAGATCCAGTGGAGGAAGAGGCAGCTGCTGTTCCTCTGGGAAATCCTGTGGAGAAAGCCGTGCTGGTGTTCCAGAATCTCAGGTTATATCTGGGTAGCAATGCTTGGCTCCTCCCTCTGGGCGGAGCATCTCCCAATGGGATGTTATAGTTCTTATCAGTGTGCACTGACATTCAATAGTCTGTTTTCAGCAATGTCCCCTCCCGAGGAAGGTGTGAATGTGGTCACTCAAAGAGAGAGATAAAGCAAACTGCCCACTTGACAAAGGTAATCTGCCACACAGATGGTACTGGAAAACATCTTGCATGCAATCTTCAACAGTTAAATATCTGTGGAATACACATCAAAACTCCTGAGTGGTGTTTGGCTTTCAGGTGGAAAAAGAAAAGGATATAAGTTTGAGATAAAACTTTTTTTTTTTCTTTTCAGAAATTAGCCTCTTACAACAGAGACCCAATCACGTCTAAGTCCCGGGATGGAAATTGATTCTCTTTCTGTCTGGGTGGATTTCAACAGCCATCAAGGGTAGACAGAAACTGATTCAGCTCCAGTTCCTCATGCCTCTCGCCCAGGTSTGCTCTCTGGGCTGTGCCTGAGTTCATCACCCCTGACTGGCATTTCTAAAATAAAAAGATGTCAGCAAATTAACAGTGGTTTTAAGGCCCTTGTATTTCTGGGAGGATGGAGCCTCTGTGTTCAACCCTCTGGAATCATCACTTGGGCTTCCTGTGCTCCTCAAGCTCTCAAAGTAAAATTGACCCACCAAACTCKTATTTGCCTCAATCCTAATCCCTGCATCATCCTTCAGGTGTYTTTCCTCACAATGAAATTGGAGTAGAAGATGCTTTAGGAAATGCTTTGCAGCCCCTTCTTCCCCAAAGGCCCAGTCTGCTTTAATTAGGAATGCTCTTCAAGCACAAGGTTTGGATGCAGCCAGTGAGACTCACATTTCAGAAGGACCAAAGCAAAGCGTGACTGTCGTAAAACTGCCGCAAAGCATGGCTGTCGTAAAAGCAGCCATAAAGCGCAACTGTCGGAAAATGTGCCGTAAAGCGTGACTGTCGTAAAACTGCCACAAAGCGCGACTGTTGTAAAAGGTGCCGTAAAGCGCAACTGTCGGAAAATGTGCCGTAAAGCGTGACTGTCGTAAAACTGCCGCAAAGCGCAACTGTCGTAAAATTTCCTGTAAAGCGCGGCTGTCGCAAAAGCGGCCATAAAGCGTAAAGCACTGGCAAGTAAACTCTCCATTAACAAAGATGTGGTCTCTTTTTTCCCAAAATTAGCCTGCTCTTTGGCACCACACCCAGAGGGAAAACTCTGCCTGTGCCTCTAGAGATGCACAGCAGGGAAACCAGGTCGTGACTCCTCAGCAGAGGCTCCAGCAGGGAATCCCTGCTTTATGCAGAGCTGCAAMAAATCTCAGGCAGGATTTTAAGACCAGAAAGGAATTCCTTCCTGTGTTTTGCCTGCCCAGCTGTCCGTGCCTGTCTTTGGCAGATCCTTTTATCCCTTGCCCAGCCCCAAAGTCTCTGGTGAGCAGGGTTGTGCTGCAGGTCACACAGGGTAAAGGGAGAGCACCAGACACCACAGTCAGCAGAACTTCTCATTTGATCAGGGGAAAAATTCCCTCCAGGAAGAGGCAGAGGCTAAAGCAGTGTGTCTGCACACTGCCTGCTTGTATTGTGCAACGGTATTAGCAGAAAACATGAAAGAAACAAAGGCACTTCTGAGCTGCAGGGACTGGGGCGGTGTAATTGCTCAAGGGACTGCTGGAYTCAGTGATCTAAATCACTCTGCACCTTCCAAATTCCTGGGGAATTCCAGCCCAGGTGCTTCCACGCTTTTTGTTATTTGAAGTTTTGTACTGATGATGGGAAGGCACTGTAAAGTTGGAGATGAGAGATGAAATCCAAACTTCTGTAAGAAATCAAAACGTTTCAGCTCTGCTCTTTCTAAAAGACACACCTGAGTATTCTCAAATGAAATGAACACAAAACCAAACACAACCCAGCTCTCTGGACAGTGATGTGAGGGACAGGGTGGGCAGCTCTGTTTAGAGAGCAGGGTGTCAAACACAGGAGTTTGAAACACAGGATTTGATTAGCAGAGCACAAATTGTCAGTGTGAGTTTGGGGATGCTGACAGCTGTGYTGGTTCACTCTGCTGACACCCAGAGTGTCCCTGTGCTGGGAGAAAGAGGAATCAGGGACMCACTGCAGGCAGCAGGTGCCAGGGGCTGTGTGGGTAGGGAAAGGAGAAATGTCTCACTTTGGACTGTTATTAAATTTGCCAATCCATGTTCTGCCTCTCCCATGGCATGGAGCTTTGCTGCAGGAGCAATCAGAGCCCTGGCCAAACCCCAGCAGGAACAGAAACAGGGAGAGACCAGGCTGGGGGCTGCATTTCCATTCACTGAACCTCTGGGCTTGCTGGGATTTCTAGTGGAGGTGGAATAGGGCTGTTCAGCTYACTGGACAATCCTCTGCTCCTCCTGGCACCTGAGGGCTGTCCTGCCTTCCCAGCCTCCCCGAGTTTTGTCTCTTGGTGCAAAGAAAATGAGAGCACATCKGGGAATGAGCTCCTGGAGTTCTCCTGCAAATATCAGCAATCGTGCATTCTCAACAAAACCAAAAATCCTCTCTGTTTCTGTGCAATCTGCTTTTTCAGTTAAAAAATTCCTGCCCTGGAAACAACGCCAGAAATCCATACCTGATTCTGTGAAATCTGCCTTTGCTGTTAGGAAATTGTTTCCCAGGAACAAGTTAGTGGAAGTCTCTCTCACCCATGTATTCACCCAGATATTTTATCTGTATAAAGGACCTAAAATATACTTGGATTAGTTTTTTTCTGAAATTGAAAAATATTTKATTTGCACTGAAACCAATCATCCTAAATAGCAGTGCAAATCAGTCATCCTGAATAACAGTGCAAAATAAGCTTATTTACTATTACATTAAGCAACAATTTTGCACCTTGTTGAGTAGGACTCCAGTTTTCATTTTTCCCTGACAGGTTGAAATTATTTTCTGGGTTGATAGACAAGAACTCACAAGAAGCCCTGTAATTTAAGTCATCTTTTTGGTTCTCCATTAAATATCCAGAATATGCATGTTGCTCTAACCTTGCAATAATTCACAACTCCAGCTGTAACAGGTCTCCAACATTCTCCTAAAATAATAATGACCAATAAGAAGAAAATACACATTGGCATCAAAATCAAAAGGATTGAAGATTCTTCAAAAGAATCCAAGATTCCCCAGACTTCTCAACATCTAGGCCACCTGAGATCTTTTTTTAGGCTTTCAAAATAATCAAACTGCAAGCAAAGTGACTTTCTCTGTACCTTTTATCKATTTTTATCTGAAATTTTATAATACCTTCTCAGCTTCTTTATAGTYACTATAGCTCATACAGAAAGAGCACAGATTTTATTGAATTAATGAGATTATGAGGCTTTGGTGTGGAATGCTTGTAGTAATTAGACTTAATAWAAGAATTCTCCCAGCTGATCAGAGGTGTGAAAGGCATCTTGTGATGAAGACCTACCTAACAGSACACTGGCAGGGCCTGRAGCTGCACACTGACACCCACAGACATCCAGGAGATCACTCTGGCTCCTCTGCAGCCTGCTTGTGAGCTCCTTYTTGCAAGAAGAAGAGACAGAAATAAATTGCATTTCTTATAAAAAAATATAAAAATAAAAAAATTATAAAAAATATAAAAAATATTTTAAAATATAAAAATTCCAAACTTTTTTTTTTTTTTTTTTTGCTTATGGTGGTCTCATCACCCAATCTAGCAAAGAGAATTGATCCAGATAACACTTTTGGTATCACCACCAAAGAGTCTCTTCATCAGTAAATCCAGAGGACATCTGGCACTTAATTGCTGCCAAATCCTTGCTGATTTTTAACTGGAACCTGCAAGGAGCCTTATCAATTGTAGCTATTGATGAGCTGCTGTTGGATTTGGATCCTGAGGGTTGAACATGCAGAGCAGCACGAGCRGGGCAGCAATGAGCTGTCCCTTGCCAGTGACACCGACTCTTATTTATGGTATTAATGTCACTGCAGGTGCCTCTCCCTTTGCAGATCAATYCTGAAGTTTGGGGAAGAAACTTGGGGCTGCCCAATTAGGTGAGAWGGGGAGCATGATTTGATTATGGGTGCCTGAAATGCATTGATTGCTTCATGTGCCATCAGTCACTTCCACGCTGGATTTTGATGCATGGACTAGCTTGAGCAGTGTGGAACCAAATGTTTAAACTCTTCCACTAATATTTATAGACAAAARGTCATTTTCTTCATAATATTGATTCAGTTTCACCTATTTTTACATGTAGCATTCATATCCCAAAGCATGAAACTCCCAGATCTGTGTTCAGCTGTGGAGGTATCAAAATAGAAATGCTTTTCTTAGATCTCCAGTTGCTACTGACAGTGAGTCCTTTCAGCTACAGGGGAGGACACAGACAGGACTTCCAAAATAAGCTTTGAGTTTCCTCCTCACCSAGATCTGTGATTTTAAAGCACAGGTGAGAGTTCTGCTCAGTAGACTCTAATTTGGGCTTGTGAGATACAGAGATGCAAGCTGTGCTATGAGGCATCTAGTTAACAAAAAACCATCTCTAATGACAATGACAGTTACCCAGAAAAGGCAAACCACACTCATTTATGCTGGAATGGGTGGGTTAAAATGCCCCCAAATTCTATTTATTTTAATGAAGAAATGAGATTTGGAATTTTACAAAAACTAAGCAAAACAAAGCAAACAAAAAAAAAAAAAAAAAAAACCAACCAATCAACTGAAAAAAAAAGCCCAACCAAAAAAAAAGCAAATCCAATAAATCTGTCTCCTTGGCTTCCTTTGGAACACAATAATGGCTATTTTTTCACAGAGGTATAGTGTTTACTAAGAAATCTGCTCCTAGGGTAAGCTGTTATTACTTCAGCAGTCTCCAGGCTCCAAAGGGAATGAAAATAGTTTCAAAAATGCAAGGCATGCCTGGAATGGAGGAATGGCTGATGGATTTGTGCCACTCACCACCTTGGTGGGTTTGCCTTCCATCAGCAGCTGAGGAGGCTCAGCAGCCCCTTGGAAGCAGGGCCAGGCTGAGGCAGGAGGGGCAGAGCCAGGAGTGGGGAACATCTATTATTCATCTGCAGTAATCTGTGGCCTGGCAAGAGCTGATGAATCCAYTCTTGGGAGTGTTTTATGGTGAGTTAAGGAATCTATAAGGGAAAATTGGTAAAAATATTCGTTCCTGTTGTAGAAATAAGCCAAAGCCCTGCCTGGAAATCCACCCTCCCTGATAACCTGAGGTCAACAAGCAGTGGTCAGCATCTCCCTAAAGCTGGAAAATGGAATGCTGAAGTCATGGCACCTGCAGGGTCTGGAGCCTGTCTCTTATACACATCTAGATGTGTATAAGAGACAGCCCTAAAGCTGGAAAATGGAATGCTGAAGTCATGGCAAAGGTCAGATTGTGCAGGGGGAGCAGCAGAAGGAGTGAAAGGCAGAGGCTCTGTTCCCTGCAGGGTCTGGAGCGTCCTGCAAGGTCCCAAAAATGGGAGGGGACAGCACAGGTAAGGTGTGGGGTGAGAAAACACAGCATGCCCAGTAACAGGGAGAAACAAAGAGTGTGGGGCAAGAAAACACAGAATGCTCAGTAACAGGAGAACAAAGAGTGTGGGGCAAGAAAACACAGAATGCTCAGTAACAGGAGACAAAGAGTGTGGGCAAGGAAAACACAGAAATGTCTAGTACAGGAGAACAAAGAGTGTGGGGCAAGAAAACACAGAATGCTCAGTAACAGTGAGAACAAAGAGTGTGGGGCAGAAAACACAGAATGCCCAGTCAGAAGGGAGCAAAGACTGTGGGGCAAGAAAAACAAACAACGCCTCTTAGAAGAGCACTTGGTTAAGGAGAACAAGGAGCAAGGACACTTCAGGCAAGGCAGGAGGGGTCTGACACAGCCCCCAGCCCCTCTCCAGCACAGCAAAGGCAGATTTCCTGGGGCACACTGAGAACAACACCCCAGAGCTGCTGCTGTGACTTGAAATGGCCTCAGTTGGTGTGAGCTGCAGTGGATCCCTGGAATCAATCCTGGACAATCCCTGCATTTCAGCTGAGCAGCAGCTCCAGCTCAGAGCTGAACCTCATCCCATCAGCAGCACAAACACAGCAAAGGCAGCCACTGCAGCTGCTTCTGGCTTTGTGCCTGCCTCCTAAAAACTTGGCTACCACAGGAAGATTTTCCTAACAAATGGAATTTGTGCGTTGGTCAATGCACTTGGGAACAGACAGAATTTCTGCTTCATCCATTGGAGCAGAAAGGAGCAAACCAATCTCAATTTTCTCTTCCTTTTCTATGTCATAAGGCTAAAAATAGCACAAATGCTGTTCATCATGAAAATCTGCATTTATTGATTTTGAGAGTGGTGTGATGGTAACTAAATTTAAAAGTTTCGTTCATAAACACRGACTTGTCAAGTAAAGGAACAAATCTTTTTAAAGAAGAAATTAATCACTCTCATAATTTTAAAGTCTAATAAAATAAAAACTCATTTCACTGTTACTCCAACCCCTTATTACGAGCTACAATTTATACTATATTACAAATCCTCCTAAAGGTAATAAATTTGACACTGAAAAAATTAATATAAAATCTAATTACATTTAATTTGATTGAATTAGATTGAATTAGAATGGATTTTTTTCCCCTGTAATCTTGTTTAATTCAAAACATTTGTAAAACACCAAAATTATTAACAAGGCCTAAAACCCCCACATCTAATGTTATAGACTTGAGTAAATGCCTACCTTCCTCTCCACCACAGGAGATGAGAATGGAAATCTTGTGTTCTGGGCCAAATTCTGCCACAGGCAGCCTCTGTCTCTGCTCTGTTGACATCACTCTGTGTTCTTGGGATCCACAGTTTGAAAGGCAGACAAGAAATAGGGCACAYGGAATGCAGAGTATTTCTGCAAGTCCCTATTTCTCTGAAAATATACAGGAATCTCACTGCTCTCTCTCTGCAAATGAACACGAATCCCACTGCTTGTCTCATCATATTTGCCCTGAAAGAATTCCTGATTTGCAGGAGTGAAACATTTTTGTTTTCAGGAAAGGAGTTTGTTCTGCCATGAGCCTGGGCCAGGGTTCCAGCCATTGCTGATAGCCCTGATTTATGTGGAATGGAACAATCATGCCCATGACATTCTCACTGCCCAGATAAGGAGTTAAACCTTCTACCTGATGGAGGAAATCTGCTTTAAACCAGCTCCTCTTGTGTGTTTTTCACAGGGTGTAATTTAAGCGAGCTGCAAACCCCAGGTACTCAAACTCAGCGCTTTCAACAGGAGGAACTTTTTAAACGCCGATGTTTCTCTCTTTTTCAATGCTGTTTTTCCTCTCTTTTTCAATGCTGTTTTCCCTCTCTTTTCCCCACAAAGCAGGCCCTGTGAGCTCTCTGCTGGTGTCTCCAAGCAGATTCCCCTGCAGAGATGTGCTGCTCCCTTCTTGCCGCGCTTTGCCGACCGCGCCTTCCAGCTCCGCCAGAGAAAGGAACTTCCTCGTGCCAAAACCTCCTGCACAGGTCCCAGCAGTGGATGAGAGGGCAACAAATCACCAGTCCTTGCTGCTGACCTCCAGGCAGCTTTTCCAGCTGCCAATTCCTCCTCTCCCTGCAGGTCTGGGGGTTTGTTGGCTGTGAATGAAAGATTGGGTGATGCATCTTGGACACCTCCAAGGTTGGGTGACGCATCTTGGACAGAACTTCCTGAGCAAAGCTCTCCTTTCCTTGCCTTTCTTCCCATCTTTCTGTGCTGCAGAACTGGCTTTAAACATCCCCACAACCCAGGAATTAAAAMAAAAGAAAATTTCACTCTGAGAAGAACAGCCGCCATTTATACGCCGTGTATAAAAATGAGTTCTATGCGGAAAATATTTAGGCAGATTTTTAAAATAAACACCTTAGGCCTTCTTAAAGATTGATTCACTTRAGTGACTCAGTATATCATGGTTTTCACTTGATTTTTTTCTGTGCTGTGAAATAAGCTTGGTTTATGTAGCAAAAACATTATGATTTCACATTTAGCAGCATAGAAATTGCCTTCTGTTTAAATTCATGCTTCTCTGTAAGGTTCCAGTACCTTCCAGTGAGCAGGAGTTTATTATCAGAACACAAAAATGCATTCTATGAGCAAACTGAGCCTTGCCACCACAAGCTGGAACGAGTTTGTATTGGCAAGATGTCAGAACATAAAGAAATTTTAGGTTTGCATTTGGTATTTACTGCATCAAATTGTGACAATCAGCTGAGATCACATCTACATGATTTTACACAGTTTTGTTCAGTGATTGTTAGAATTTTGCAACTTGGATTTATATGTGAGCAATCTCCAGGAAACCAAAGTCTTAAAGCACTTGCACAAAAAATCCTCAATACCATTGCTCAAGGTATTGTTTGTTGTGCATACAAAATTAAATTCTGAATGTGTTAGCAAGGTTATATCACATATTGATTGAGTTTATTGGCAAAATGGAAAAACTCCAGTTAATATTTACTTTGGTCAGTTTTGCATTTTGAATAAAATTGATGGAAATCTGAGAGAAATCTCAAAATCTTAACAATGTGGAGCTATTAAAATGTTTCCATATTAATATTCAAGATATAATTCAATAATATTCAAATAGATCACAAAACCATAAAAAAGCACACAGAAAGCTGGATGAACCAAAATACCTTCTGAAAAGCAAATATTTAAACATTATCAACATTCAAATAAAAATATAAATATCTACAACATTTGCTTTAGTTTGATTTGGTTGGTTAAAGAAATGAGCATTCCTGTTTTCAGGGAATTGCTTTTTCTGTAAAGGACTTGGCTTTTTAGAAAAAGTTTTGAACAGTTCTGTGCACAAGATTGAAGTTGTGTCCATATATTTGTGGTTACAACTATGATATATATATATATATACATTAAATTGTAAATTCTACTGCATTACAGTCAAGTATGGAATCTAACTTAACCTATATTATTAAAAAATAGCTCCATCCCGAGGTTCCCCTCTTTGGCTGGCATTTCTATAGTTATGATTTAACATTATTTCTGTTTTAAGAATGGCCTCCAAACATTCTGCTTCCCTGTTATGAATTAAAAGAARCCTAAACCATATCAGTTGATGCATGCTCAAAAGAAAGTTTGCTCTTTGCAATCTTTAAGACAAAAGGTAAAATTCAAATGGCGTTTTCCAGCAACAAAAATCCATTTCATACTCTGGGAATCCTTCCAGAAAACATGGACCATATCTTCCTGCCCATTAAAAATAACATCCTATTTCCACAGATTTCAGAGGCAGCAGAGTAATTTATTACAAGGGAAGCTAAATATAAAGTTTGTGCTAAACTCCCTTCATTAAATCTGCATTGTGGAGGTAAAACTGGAGCTTGGGAGCCAGCAGAGGATGAGGAGCCCAAATCTCCCAGCAGTGTCCCTGCCTGTCTGGGGTCCCTGTCTGGGATTTMGAGGTTYATGGGAGGATGGRYAGTGTGTTGATTTCAAGGCTGGTCCAGGCCATAATTCAGTGGTTACTTGAGATAGTAATGGTTGTTCCTAGGAGTAGGCTAGTGATGAAGATTAGATTTGCCTGGGGGTTCATTGCCCCTGTCTGGGGTCCCTGTCTGGGGGTCCCTGTCCCTGTCTGGGGTCCCTGTCTGGGGGTCCCTGTCCCTGTCTGGGGGTCCCTGTCCCTGTCTGGGGGTGCAGGGGGAGCTCCCCCCTGCATTTGTTCTCTGTGTCACCACCCAGTGATGAGCAGCTCCCTCAGCACCTTCCCACAGGGAGACTTGAGCATCCAGACATCCAAAAACAGATGGCAAGGGGGAGAGGCAAAAGCCTCAGTGTGACCAAAATAGTAATTTTTTTCTTAGGAGTTTCAAGAGCTCTGAACAATCCCTCTCCAGGTCTGACCTAARGGGCTTGAAATGATCCCCAGCACCAGGCAGGGAAATAAACACATTTTGGGCTGCATGTTGGAATACACAGCGAGGGGCTGGGATGCTCTGAGGAGAAATATCACAGCCTGYATGAGTTTGCATTTGAGGTTTTATTTATTTGCAATGTAACCTTTACATATTGCAAACTCTTCTGGAGGTGGCAAGCAGCTCGCTTAAGATGTTGCTTTTAATTGAAGGAAAAAAGCCTTTAACCAAATACCAGCAAAGTGAATTCTCTGATTTATTTGCAATAATGTTCTAGCAGCAGAGAAGGGCTGTAAAGAATGTGCTGCTCTTCCCAACTCATAATCTTTCACAATATTTAAATGTTGTTTAACAACAAGCAAATAAAAGGAACATTTAATATGAAAGCAGCTACTGAACTGATAAACATGATTCTGTAATTGAAGAATAATTTAACTGTTCTTTTTATTTGTCCATTTTCTCATCTACACCATGATGGCATTATGACCATCTTCAGTAGGGTGGGAAATGGGAAAATGCAGCACAAGTGCATGAAAATTAAAATAATTAGCATGCACATGCTATCTCTGCCATTCCTGTATYAACCACATCCATTTTTGCTGCTTGCTGGCATTTATTTAGTGCTGAATTTGCACAAGTGGCCTTGCTAAAGTTCATCCTTTGGAGCATCCAAGCTRACTGATTGCCAGAGAGGTAAATGCAACAGTTTGACAAATCCCCCCAAACTGCTAAAGAGTCCACTCAGCAATGCCTGAACATTGTTTCAATGTCAGTTTTGGATTTTGCAAAAAAAGCACCATGCCAAGGGGGTGTCTCACTGCTTCCTCCCAACTGAAATGGCATTCTGTTAAAAAAATTACATCAGCATCCATCTTTAAAGCATCAGTCCCTGGCTTGATCTMTAATTTGATTAGTTTGAAATCCCCAAGGTTTAAACTGAATCCTGTACTTTTGCAGAAACAAAGCACTGCCTGATTGCTGTATTAAACACAAATGTTGCTGACTTGCACAAAGATCCTGAAGTCACGTTTTGTTTTCCTTGTTCAAAAATTAGTGTGATCTTTAAACAGCTGCTTTGTTGAGTCCACAGGTAGCTGCACTTTATTTGGAGAGAAAAAAAATTCTATATATAGCATCCATATGTTTCCTTCCTTTCAAAGGCTTGGTGGGAATTAGGTAAACAAACAAAAAATCCTACCTCAAACTGCAATGTATAGGGCAGGCTCTGCTTCTGTAGAGATGCCAGAAGGAATTCTGTGAAGACAAGAATAGAAGAATATTGTCAAGTCCAATAGCAGCACAAAGGTGGTAACTGGGGTCAGAAGTCTTTCCATTTACTTGGTGTTAAAGCCAACAGCATTTGGCTGAGTGTAAATCCTGACAGCTGGGGAAGAACCTGCAATATTGGGGCCTTCAGGTGGCAGTTCAGCTTTCCAGGGGGCTCCCAGGTGAGCAGTGAAAATGTAGTAATGAATTGAAGTTAGACTTTTACCTGGTMCACATCTGCATTACAAAAATAACAATGGCTCCTGGACTGTGAACAACAAGCATTTGAAGAAATGGGGTCAGGAATCTCATCATCCTGAGCTAGAGATCACCTTGTGTGTTTATCTCAGCACACTGCCTCACATGCTGCCAGACAGTATTTATTTCATTCTTGCACGAGTACAAAAGGGGCTCCTATCAAATCCCTGCACTTCAACTTTCAGCTCCTACAGCATTTGATTRAGTTTCTTGCATTACTCCTTTACAATTTTTGCTTGATTTGATTCTTGTATTTGTGCCTTGTCAGAATACTACAAAAATCTCTTCAGTTTGTGATACGGGCAAGAAACACTTTGATGCCTCTGATGTTCAATCCCAGCTTAATTTGTAAGTGATAAGTTGGAAGGTTTAATCTCAGTGCCCACATGGCACATCTCAGAACCAGATCACACTTTGGCAGGAGTGGCAGGCTGGGCCCAGCAAAGCCCTGGACTGACAGGCTGCAGTGGGCTGGAGGTGCTCCTGGGGAAAGCTGATTCATCTTTTAGCATGGTGCAAATATTCATGCTTCAGTTATCTCACATGGAAAAACAGCATGTTCAAATCAAAGGATTCTTATGGACAGCTATGAAATCAGATTTTTCTTGGAGTCACTGCTCTGTGTGTAAGATTTGTTTTTASCTGAGCCAGTGCTCTAAAGAACAGGGACTGTGTCCAGCTTTTCTGGGTCCCAGAGGTGTGAAAACAGAATATGGAGAGGTGGGTGCATGTGACAGTGGTCACAAGGGTTCTTGGATGAGGGAAGAGATGAGAATATTGACTCCATGTTCAGAAGGCTTGATTTATTATTTTATGATATATATATATATTACATTATAACTATGCTAAAAAGAAATAGAAGGAAAGGTTTCCCCAGAAGGCTAGCTAAGAATAGCATACAAAGAATGATAACAAAAGCAGCTGGCTCAGACTGAGAGASAGAGAGCCAGCTCTGCCATGACTGGTCACTGAATCAAAACATCCACACGAGACCAATCACAGCTGCACCTGTTGCATTCCACAGCAGCAGATAACCATTGTTTACCTTCTGTTTCTGAGGCCTCAGCTTCTCAGAAGGAAAAATCCTAAAGAAAATGATTTTCACAAAAGATGTCTGCGACATGTGCACACTTCCATGTTATATTAATATAACATKACAATAMTAATAATTATAATARAATAAAATATAGACAGCATTAGTTACCTAATGCATCCTCACCATCAGCAGGTTCCACTGCAGACAAACTCCTCAGTGGCCTTTGTTGCCTTCACCAGGAGGTCAAGAGAACAGAAGTTCTTTAATTCCAGCTCTTCAGACAGATGGGTTCAAAGGCAGGACAACTGGAAAAGGAGACATTGCAAGATCTGGTCTGACACATCAAGATAAACCAGAAAGTGCCAGTAGGAAATACCTTTAAAGTTACTTCAATAGATGTATTTTAATAGATGTTTTTCCTGTGTTTTTTCTACAGGGAATGAAGTGTTGTATTGGGAAGGGTGTGAGCATTCAGCAGAGATCCCACAGAGCTGGCTCACAGATCCTGGCTCCCAGATCCTGCTCAGGGCTCCCTGGTGGATGCTGGGCTCTGAGCCAGGCTCTGCTCCTGCACCCCGGCAGCCCAGCCAGGAAAGGAGAGCTCCCCATCCACTCTGTGGGACTGCCACCCTTCCAGTGCCAGCAGCCTGGATTTGCTCTGGCATGGGATTGAAACTGGGGCTGAGATTTGTACGACATTTTACATTCCAGTTCTAACCTTTGCTCCGGTCCTGTGACACGTTCAGCATCTCACTCTGCTCTGCAGAGACTGAATTTTATTCTCTTCTTTTTTTCTCCTAGCCTTTCCTTTGACTTCCTGCTGAATGGAATGTGATGCTGCCTTCGTGCTGCCTTAKAGCTGTGTCCAGCCCCTGCAGAGCTGCCAGGGATTCTGCTCCAGCAGCTGCTCAGCCTGGCACAAAGGCACTCACTGATGGGATTTTTCTCTGCTTCTCACACCAGCTCAGCTCTGTGGAAGGAGATGGAAAAAAGTTATTCCCATGGAAGGTGAAGCAGTGACTGGCTGGCAGAAGCTGCCTCTGTGGATAATGATCATCTCTGGTATTTCTTCATCATTCCTGGAGAGCACAGCTATCAATCCATGCCTAATCTAGACAATGRATTTCTCCCATAAAGTCCCCATATAGCAGGAAATGACAACTGCAAAAGCTGATTTATCCAAGCTGCTCTGCTAGCTCCCATTCCATGGCAGAGCAGATAATATGCTGACAGACAGACAGCTTAAGGCTGAGCTCTCACTTGATCTCATTATGTGCCAACTGATGCAAGTTAGGAACTGAAGTAGTAAATTGTCATGTAGCAAACAAAACTTTTGTAACAGCTCGTAGAAATAGTTTCCAGATAAAGTCAATAACCTTTAATTATTTTGTTTTCTTGAYAAAGTAGCCWAGACARTGACCTCTGCCACCAGAGCTTCTTGTGGAATAATTCCAATAAAAGCTGCTCTATCACAGAAATATTTGAAAGAACAGCACTTWASTAGATCTCATGTATGCTTAAATTGAAAGTAATCAGTGATTGATTAGAGCCAATTGCATCTAGGTCGAAACGTTAAATACAGATGCAGCCATCTACCTGAGCAGAGGTGGGAGTGACATTTATTCCTGTTTGTCAAACAAACAGGGTGTGACTCCATTCCCAGAGGAACAAAGCAGGCTGGGCTTTCCTGCAGTCACACCACAGCCTGGCAGGTGTGGGGCTGGCAGCACAGGGCAGGGCTGAGACTGGCACCCTGGCAGAAGCAGACAAGTAGAAGAGCTCTCTATTTGAATAATATAGGGGGTCGCCTATATTTTTAAGCTTTCTCAACATGATACACACAAAAATGTTTGGGTTTAGATGAGCCTGTTCTGTAGGACTGAATTAACAAGAGCAAATAAAAAAGTAAAAAATCTAATTAGTGTTAATCCTCAAAAARATATAAAATATTTACCCTTTTTTTTCCTTGTCCATTTCATTGACTTTGAAAGTCACTCCTTTCTGCTGGCTTCATTTTGACACTTCATTAGCTGCTGGGTCACCACCTTTTGCTCCACTGAGTAGTGGTTATTTGTCATGCCAACACAGACAGAGGATTCAGACCTGATTTGTGTTGCAGGTAATAAATGGCAATTCTCTGCACCTTTTTCTGATGGGAATCACTGTCTCTGTGCTGGGGGAACTAAATCTTTGTAACTTTGATGGGAGTGGATTAAAGCACAAGCAGCCCTTCTCTGGTAACTTACTGGGGCAAACACCCAGAGGTCATGCATTCAATTTGGTGTAATTACTGTCAGTTTAATGATGAGGATGAAGGCAGATTGTGGATACTTAATCAAGCAGATAAGCATATGAAGTTTTGCCTTAAAGATTTAGTGGAACAATKGACACAGGACTGGGGAATGGACAGTGAGCAAAGCACAGCCTGCTGTGGCTGCTCTCCTTTACTCCGAACACTCAGGACAAAGGGTAAATTCTTCTTTTTCCTCCATCCTTTTTCTGCAGCTGACCAAGCTCAGCTTTAAGAAATGTAGTTAAATTTCACATTTTTCCCGTGGATAACAAATGTGAAAGGTGCCAGAGTAGATGCACAAGAGTTTGAAATTCCTGGGATCGTGAAAAGGTGGTGCCACAGACATGTTTTATGAAAAATCCTTTCTTTAGGATTTTTCCTCCTGAGAAGCTGAGAGGCCTCAGGAACAAAATGCAAACAATGGTTATCTGCTGCTGTGGAATGCAACAGGTGCATCTGTGATTGGTCTTGTGTGGTTGTTTCTCATTAATGGCCAATCACAGTCAGCTGGCTCAGACTCTCAGACAAGCTTTTGTTATCATTCCTTTTCTATTCTTAGCTAGCTTCTGATGAAATCCTTTCTTCTATCCTTAGTATAGTTTTAATGTAATATATATCATAAAATAATAAATCAACCCTTCTGAAACGTGGAGTCAACATTCCTGTCTCTTCCCTCATCCTGAGACCCCTGCAAACACCGTCACAGGGTGGGGTTGGCAGGGACCTTAAAGATCCCCCAATCCAACCCCCCTCTCAGGGACACAGCCACCTTCCACTGCTCCAGGCTRCTTAAATCCCCATCCAGCCTGGCCTTGAACACTTCCAGACTATTTCTAGAGCAGACACAGCATAGCCACAGCGCCATCAGCTTTGGTTGCTCTGACTGTAACAATATCACCAGCAGAAACTAAATCTGTCCTAGCTCGTACACTTAAAATGCAAACTTTTATTTTCTCTCTCTTCAAACCCACCAGCGATCACTGGGCTGTCTGCAGCGTGTAAAACTCTGCATTTCCCCATCCTCACCAGGAACCCCACTCAAGGCTGCCTCTTTCTGGGCTGAGAGGCTCAGCACAGGCATGGCATCCKAACCACTCTGCTGCTGTCCCTGGGATGCAGCACTTCCCAGTGGGCTTTTCCTGGCCATGCTTTACATGCATTATCATGCTCTGCAGGAAACTCAGCAAGCACAGCAGCTTGCCAGAGTAAAAGCACTTGGTTGGGGACTCTTGTAATACAGCAGTTCAGCAGTTGAAAGGATTGTCTGTACATTTTGCAGCAAGGAAAAAAAAAGGTGTTGAATAAATATATTCCATGGAGTGGGAAACARGAGCATGAGGCTGGAGTACTCTGAGGAATGCTAACACAGAGCCAGGATAATGCTGCCTCCTGCTTCTGGGAAGATTATTTTCCCAGCCTGAGAAAATGGTAGGGCCACAAGTTATATGAAAGGAGATAGCAGGAAGCAGAAATACATCTTTTTCAGGTGTGTATTAAGAGAAAATAGTAACGATTATTGAGACATATGACACAGCAATTCAGCTCCAAGATTCTGATTTGAGATGTAAAACCTCAAACCAGGATTAGGCTCCTAAACTTACAAGMAATTTAAGTTTTAATCTTCACCCTCCTCTTCATCATTTTCTGCTGACTAATGTGGTTGATGTCCCAGTTGGATGAAGTCTGTATCAGACCAAAAGGTCAGGACTTCATTGTCACCAAAGTTCTGCTCAGACTGATGAACAGAAGGGCCTGAGACACAGTTCTGCCCAGTGCAGTATTTAGAGCAATATTATTTATTTGGTGCCTCTGCTTAGAGCCTCCAAAGGCAGTGGGGCTGAAATCCCAGGGACAACTGAAGGCCCACAATGGAAAGGGACACTGTAGATTTTCTAAATTGRAAAATGAGCCTCAGTGAAACACCCCACTGTGCCATTTCTGTTTGGGAATGCAATTGRTCACCTCCTGCCACGCTGGCTCTGTTTACCTGTGCAGCAGCAGTGCTTAAACCTCTCCTGCCTGCAACATCTGTTAACAACTGGAGGGGTTTCAACTGTGAACTGAGAAACTCTGATAACAAGACAGAAAGCCTGGCCCAGTGACCCAAAACAAAGGGAGCAATGGATGTAAAAGGGTAATGCTGGGAGAAAGAAGGGAAGTTCTGAATTAACCTGGGATGATTATGTGTTCTGACAGGATGAAGTAGCTCCTGCTCGCCCTGCTAAAGCTACATGGCAGCAGAATGGAACAAAAACAGATGTAGGCTTTGCAAGCAGTGGATAATAGAGTCTCTTCTCTCATACATGAGTAAATAGAGCTGCTGGGATAAATTCTGTCAGCAGCCACTAAAAATACAAGTAATTAGACATATATTTAATGTGCTAGATTTAATGCATATTCATTTGAGAAGTCCATAAAGCTATAGCATAAAATCCCAGAGGACCATGCATGCTTTCTGTGGGATGTTTTGTTGGGTTTATCTGCAGGATGTATTACCCCTATTACAGCAGCTCCTGGTGCAGCTCTGCTCCATGCACAGATCACCTCCATTAGAAGCTGTGGGGCAGCTGCACGAGGAAGGGTTTGTTTGCTTTAATCTCCCTGTGCTCCTGCTGGTTCCTCCAGTGCATGCCCCTCATGGCTGGAGGGAGCAGCAAACCATAACCCTCACATTCCTGGGTCCCACTGGGCAGGGAACTCCTGCTTCTCCCACAGGGATGATTCCTGGTCTGCCTTGGATTTCTCACTTTCACTGGAGTCTCCTGGCACCATTAAACAATTTTATATTTCCCTTGCAGCAGCAGCTACAGCGCACTGTGCAAACATCCCCCAGTGCTGCCCTGCCCCTGCCCTCCCCTGCCCTCTGACCAACCTCACCCTGGGGAAATGGAATGCAAATACAGAACTCTGCAGCACCAGGAGCACAGCCCAGCCCCTGGCTGCTCCTGGAGCATGGGTTGCTGTGCCACTGCTGCACAGACCCAGCCTGAGAGCAAGGCTCAGACATGGCAGGGCCCAGTGTCTGCATGGAAAAGCCTCTTCTGTGCACTCAAAAGTGCCCAGGAATCGTTTCAGGTCTGTACTGTCCTTGCAGACTGAGAATATTCCATTCCCCTTTCAATTTTCTAGTTAATTTTAGTTGTTAGCAACACTCAGTCCCAGGTAAATATGGTGGTAGTAGTTTTACCTTCTCATGGGCAGAAAAAAGCTCTGCAGCCTCTAAAATCTTTTTCTTTTCAGGAATTTATTAAAACTAATTTTGAACTATGAGAACCTTTTCTGGGTCCTAATTTGAGCCAAGTCTCCTAAAGGYCCAGTGTGTTTTATCTAGCTTGGTTTGAACATTTGAGAGAAGGGAAGTGATGCTTCACTTGGCTGAGCAGTCCTGTGCTGATATTTCAGGATGATGCTTGAAATTCTGGCCATCGCTGGATCCCAGAGAAATGCTGCCTGAGAATGTCATGTTATTGATTGAAAATGTGGATAGTACCATCATGTTTTGAAAGCCACAACAAGCAAAAACAAAAATAATAATTCCCCAAATGCCAGTGTAATAAATAATATACCAGGAACCATTTAAAGAGATTGCAATGTAGCCTCTGAAATCTTCCTCTTGTGACATTCAAGAGATAGAAAGGTGCTTTTTCTGGGKTTATTTTTACAAATACATCTACATAAATATTCTCAGTCTGTAATACCTGCCTCTCTCACATCCCTCAAACTGTTTGCTATCATTCTATTCCAGGACATTTTCTGTTAGCAAGGAATTCCTGAAGCTTGCTGGCTCCCTGCAGTGYGAATGGTGCCCAGGTTTGTGCCCAAGGATCCTGTCATGCAGATGGAAACCTGACAGTTGTCCCYTTAGCAGTGTAATTACCCCGCTGGGTTAATGGGGGAAGAAAAGCTGTGTTTACCTGTGTGAGGAGCTCAGCAATTGCTCTCTGCTGCTGTTGCTGCACCCACCAACATCAGATGGATGAGCTGAGCCCTGCTTTCCAACACCAGTGCACTGTAGCAAGGTAAAATGTGAAGTTAGGCATACATAAATGTTCCTGATGTGAGTCTAGTGGAGGGTGTGTGACTGACAGGCAGACACAGGAAGGTTTATTTAAATAAAAACAGGCAGGGCTGATGGAGGGTTCCTCCTCGTCTGCCATCCCTTCCCCAGTGCCTTTACCCTCCCCTGATTCCAAAGCCCTACAAGAAGCCACTTAAAAAGAGGGGGACTCAGACATTAGGAAACTTTAAATTTCATCCTCTCAATTTTCTAGACAGTGAATCTACAATGACAAATGAGTGARGTGTTACAAATGAATGTCCTTGCCTGGCAAAGTAAATGAATATTACTGCCCAGCAAAGCAGGAGCGCATGAATGTAAATGCTGTGGTTTATATCTCTCTGTTGTCCCAAAATATCTGTCAGTGTTGCTGCAGCAAACAGAGCTGAAACACTGCAAAAATTAGAAAGTTGATTTCTTGGACAATTCTTAGAGGCCCTGTCTGCCACCAGCCTTAATGTCTGCTGTTATTAGGTGGTGTTTCTGTGTGGTGTACAAAATGTCTGGCTTGAAGCAAAATATTGCAGTCTGTCAAACAAAACAAATTCAATGGCAATCAGCTGCACTAATTGGAATGACAGTGACATTCTGCACTACACTTAGGAGCAGAAATACCTTACAGACAAGATCCTGACATTTGACTGAGATTCCCTGCTCAGCCTAAAAACACTGTCTAGAAATGCTGCAATCACAGCCTAGAACTCAAAATGTATTAACACAGTTACAGTATTTGCAAACTACCTCAAGCCTTTGACACAAGAAATTCTGCTTATRGAAGGAATTAGTAGCTCTCTCTTCCTCTGTGAAAGAAGGATCTCCTTTTAATTTAATAATGTCAATGCAAAATAGAAAAAAGATCAACCACACTACTGACTTAAAATTACACATTTCCTCTGATCCTATACTGAAATTCAGTGCTCATTATAAAMACAGTTTCAAAAAATTAGGATTTTTTCCTTTTTTTTTTCTTTTTTTCTGAGACCAAGCAGGAAATTCTTAGTGTCAGCCAGTGAGGCAGCTGGCAATCACCAGCTGCATGAGGAGCCCTGGCCAGTGCCCACAGCCCTGTTCCACCTCAGCCCAGGGGGGTGAGCTGGGCACTGGGATGAAATCATTGTCCAGTTTGCATTGCCCAGTCAGCCTGGTAAGAATGAATGTGTGGTGGAATTTGTGGAGACACTTGTTCACTAAAATAAAAACCAACCAACACGAGCAAGGATTGCATGAGAAATTAATGRGATTATACCTTATTAGTGCATAAGAATTARCAGCTGACAGTGACAATTAACYRGATGAAAAGCTGCTTTGGGATTGAGGCCACTCCCTTTGCCAGGTAGAACCCAACTCAGGGGACCAGTTTATGGYAACTCCCAAATACCAGAAAACAGAACTCGTTCTGGATAAAACAGTGTTTTCAAAAGTCAGGATCTTGAGAATAAAGTTCAGGAATTCTGAATGAGCTTGGGGCAGTGATCACAGAGTGCAACCCCAAAGCCAGCTCTAGAACTGGCACCTTAACTGTGACTGGCATGAAAAAATTCAACTTTGGCTTTCCAGAGGAATCTTGTGCTGAGATTCCCCCWGTGCAGCTCCCTTAAAACTGAGAACTAAAACCAACACACCTAAAATGAGGGTGTTTAAAATTCAGATCTCAATCTTTCTGCACTTTTTCTTTTCCTAGCAATTAAATAGGGTAAAGTTTAATTTAAAAATGTTAAAAAAAAGCAACTGCACAGAGCTAGGGACATGAGAAACCTACAGTGATAAAGAAGCTCAGAGTGCTCCTGCCATGTTAGTTCACTGATGACTAAATTGGTTTAAATATTAGCTATAGTTAAAGCTGTGCAAAATAGACTTTGTTTTTCAGAAATTACACACAACTTTTCAATTTCMTAGAACTCTGCACTGCCTCAGTTATGGGCTCCATTTGCAGTGCCRATGAAGTGGCTTTTTGCATCAAAAATGCAAATATATACACATTTTGGATGCAAAACACTCTTTGCTTGAACACTCTTACGTCTGCTGTGATACTGGCCTGTTTGAGCTCAACAAATTTTTCTGTTCCTGGAGCTTCACAGCACATTATGGGCTCAAACCAGCCCCACTTGGGGATAAAGAAAACATCCTTAAAGTTATGCAAAACATTCAYAACAAAATGCAAATACTGTTTACACTTTTCAGCATCTCAGTATAGCAACTSATATTCTAAATTGCATCCAGCTAGCCGCAATATGGAAAGTTTTTAATCATCCCCTGTGCTGGGGGTTGGTGCTCTTGTCTTGCAGGAAGGCTGGGCCTAGCTTTAGGCTGAGCCCAGAGATGGTGGGTTTAGATAAATTTCCCTCTGCCACCTGCAGAATGAGACTCATTCCCTCATTTCTCAGGAGGTTTTCTGGCAGGGGGCTGCCTCCTCTGGGGSAGAGGAAACCAGCAGTCAACAGACTGGATTTTAATTCCACCATTGTTAAAATGAATTGGGGCCAAAACAATTATTGCCATCACGGCCTGCTGGGTGGGCACAGATTGATGTATTTACATTCCCCAGGACAAGCAAAACACAAACCTCTGCTCCCCTCAGCCTTGCAGGGAGGGATGCAGGGCTGGTCACTGCTCCCTGACACAGCAGCACAGGCCCCCTCTGCCCCCACCACATTTACCCTGCACTAAGGAAAAATCCTCATTCAGGGCTCAATATTCCATTTCCCAGCACGCTGCATCAATAAACCAATGACACTTCTATCAGCCCATCCCCTGGTCCATGCTGCCTCCTCAGGAGATGGCCATGAAGCTCTTTGTCCCCACTGTAACCAGCCCACACTCTGGAGAGTGATTCTGGAGAGTGGGGAAGAGAGAATCACACTGCAGAGAGAGCAGCACAGGGAGGTGCAGGGTGAGGATCCAGCAGTGGGAGCCTTGCTCAYGTGGGCAGCTCAGCTAAAAGCCATTTTCCAAGGGGCAGAGACAAGAGCAGGATGTTCTAACAGCACATCCTGGCCCACAGGGCTTCCTGGGGTGAATCCTGCCTGTAGGAGTGGAGTGACTGCCAGGAAAACTGGGAGGGTCYCCTCTCCCTGCTTCAGTTTGCTGAATTTTGTCTTGTGGAATCCTCTGAATCCTTCCCCCTCAGGGAAATCCTCAGGGCTTTGCCTTGGAAGAATTTACCATCGAGTTTTCCCCACCTAGGTGGACAGAAAGGGCTTCCCCACAAAGTCTTGCACATTGTGTCTTTAGAAAATGCTCCCACCTGTTCTGTTGGACATTCCTTGCCTCTCCAGTTGGAAAATGCAGATGTTCACTGGGAACTCMAATTTTCAGCCCCTGGAATGGTGTGGAGAGACACAAACCAACTGAGACAAAACACACAGTGGAAGGAGAATTGGCTTCACAGGTGGAAAAAATCTGAGGTTCAACAGAAACCTCTTGGTTTAAATCAGCCATCAGGTTGTGCCTGATCTCTCACACCTGCTCCTTTCCAGACTCAGRCACCTGCAACTGATCCCCCATGAAAGAAATCTGATGAAAATCAAAATGAAAGAAAATGATGACTGTGTTGGTACTGGATTGTAACAAAAATTGCAGGCTCTGCCTTCATTAGGAGCAAACAGGATATTAATGTGGGAAAAGCAGCATACTTTGCATGGAAAACATCTTCATGATCAAAGATCTGTTTTATGTAATTTGCTTCCTTGATTATACAAGGAACTCCATGCAGAAATATAGTTTTTCTTTACAGGAGAATTTACATTAAAGGCTTCCCCTGCTCATCTSCTTCAGTTCCCACCTCCCTGATCAATGCACCTCTCCTCACTGCAAGGGTTCATCACTCTGGCTCCAGCTGAAACCCAATAATGGGGAAATTAGTGAGCAAAAACCTGAGTACTGAATAATCCCAGCAGTTTGCAGTACCTACAATTAAACCTGGCATAACTATTCTATGTGATATTTTAATAATATGCATAAATAGGCTTTATTGCAAGGCCAACATTTTCCAACAGTCCAACCAGACCAAGATATCAGAGCTGGTGTCCAACAGATGCATTTTTGTTGCCCTCCAGGTTCTCTCTATTTTGCATGTGTTTTAAATTTTGTGTTTTAAATTTTGCCTTCCAGTGCTAAGCCTGACCCCCAGCCTGGAGCCTGTGTGGCTCACAGATAAATGGCTGCAAGCCTGAATCACTTCCTGGGCCACACAGGGGAGCAGATCAAGAGACTTTTTATCTACTGTGTCAGTCCTTTGCCAAATCCAGGAATCAGGAATATTCAGATTTTACAGGGCAGAACACATGGTGAGCTCAAGGCAAACACAAATGAATGGCAAAAGACAACACTTCCCTGGTAGAGTCCACTGAAACCCAGAGAAATGAAGTTTGTCCTTTTAAATTGTTCCTTTGTGTAAAAGGGATTATACCACCTGTGGTTTAGTGCTTCTTTAAATGGCCTCTGCTGTACAARTCAGATTACCAAAATGAAATCATTTAGGAAGAAAATACAATGGTAGATGCAAAAAGCCCCCAGAAGCACCTGAAATAGTTTCTGCTGAATTATTTAGAGTTATGCTCTTGTCCCCTCTTGTGAATTATGTCTACTCCAGTTTATGGCTATCACATTCTGGAAAAAACTCCAAGTGAAAAGAGCACTGAGCCCCTATTTCAGCAGGTGTGCAAGTCTTGCAATAAATGCAGAACTATTGCAGGGGCAAAGCAGCTTCTTCTGATTCCAGAWTTTTGAAAATTAGGTATCTAGTTCCACCTTATAGTTAAGAAACAGCCTATATTACAAAGTATTGCATTACAGAAACTTGTTTTCTGAGCTTATGGCAGCTCCTCAGTGACCTCTGAAGAGAACACTCCACTTTAGGGATGGGGACTTTGGTCTGAATTTTGCAGGGAAAGTTTGCACTGAATTTTGCCAGCGCAGTGCTGGGGGTGGCCACCAAATCTCAGCAGGCAGGAGGAGAATGGTCCCTGTTTCCAAAGTGCAGGTGAGATGTTTGGAAGTGGCTGAGGGGGCAGTGAAGCCCTTGGCCCTCCCAGCACCTCGGGGCTGTGCAGCAGCATCACCCTCGTGGACAGAACTGTGGCCCTGCAGCTGGGAGCTGAGCAGCACCTCGTGCTGGGTGCTCACACCCACCAGATCAATGCCCTGAGCCGGCTCCCTCCCCTCCCCGGGTCAGCATTGGCCTCTCTGCGCCACCTCTGCTTTTCTCTCTTCTTCTTTCTGTGCTTTCATTACTTGGTCAAACACCACCTGTCACTAATCACTTTGTAACATGGTTTTGTCTTTTGTTCTTCCTCATTATTTCTTCCTGTCCTCTCTGGCATTGTGTGTTATTCCAAGTGCTGCTTTCCAACATTTCCCAATGTGTAAATCAGGAAGTTCCTTGGGATRTTTTTGCCAGCATGACTGAGAGCTCAGACTGACAGGGGATTATCACCATCCCTCTTCCTGCTTTTGTTGATCCCTCACCACTCAGAAGTCAGATGCTTGTCTCCCACTCTGCTCGACTGGAGAGAGCTCTTTTCTACCCGTGTGTGCTTTAAATACCCCATTGAGTAGGACTGCCATAATAAAGTAATAATCAAGTTATGCTGTTGTGAATGACTGCAGATTACTCACTGCCYGATGTGCAAATATAATGGGGATGGTTCAAAAGACACTTCCATTGTGCCTGGGGAAATTCACAGGGACTTGSAGATACTTGGAAATGTTTTCTCCCAGACAGAACCCGTGCCCAGTTTTGTGAAAGAGAATTTATAAAATAATTTTTAACCACCTGATACCACAATGAATTGTACTTTTAAGTTTCACATTATGGGTATTTAAAGGCAGGGAATCAGCTGCTTACAGGTAATTATGAGAAAACATTAATGTCATAAACCAACAAATGCTCTATCAGCATGCACAGGGTGCTAAAGAAAGCAATGACAATTTTAATAAACTCATACATTGATATTAGCATTATAAAAAAAAAAAACCAATTAATAATGCTTCAAGAATCAAAGCTTATATAAAATTTAATATTTATGTGGGCATTTGCAGAAGGTTTGGGGGAATGTTTTATATATATATATATACACACACATATATTTATGGTGCCTTTGACCATCCCTGGGCACATCTTTTTTTCCACATATAAAAAGTTACTTAAGGAGAGTTGTATSAAYRTGGCTGCTCATATTMATTAGGATTATATCCAATTAGAATTTTGAGTAAAATTCAAATCTCTCTATACTGTAGTGCAGTTCAGTCTGTTCTGGTCACAACATTAACAGTTTTGAAGGGAAGAGTCTGCCAGGTTTCTGTTCTGCTAAGACCATTCTGGGAACAAATTAAATAATTTGGRAAACATCAGCAATAGCCGTCTGACTATTTGTCTGCTTAGAAATTCTATACTGAAATCCAGCCTCTTAAAATAAATATGGACCCATGGGATTTGTTCATTGATTCCCTTTTATTGCTATTTTTGTAAAAATTAAATGTTATCACCATGATTTAATTTGGGTTTTCTTTAATTATATACTTTTTTGGGTTATTTGGTTTTTAAAGTCCTCCTTCACTGCAAAAGGCACCTGGTTCCCCAAATTCAAGTCAAATAGAATTGACACCTCAGAGARAAAAAAGACAGAAATCCACAAAACRACAGTAAGCTAAAATGGAATGTAATTTCAGCATGACAATTTTATACAGCAAACCCAGGCTTTGAGGTGATGGTWCTCAACAGGAAATAATCATGATAATCAAGTAAAACATTGGTGCATCTACCAGAATCATGGTATGTATATCTTTATTACAGTTTTCAGAATACATGGATTAACAATGGCCAGGCTGTGATTTCATCAAATTCCTATTTTAAACATTACATACAAACACAGAGCTGTTTAAAAAATAGAAATGCATGAGTTTTGTCACCTTTTTTATTTTTTTTTTGATCTTTTTTTTTTTTTTTTTGGCATCAGGAGTCCTATGACTTCCAAAAGGGAAATCAAATGGTGCATGGTAGCAGATTGACTGAAGTGTGATAGGTTATTGTTCACATTCTGTGGCATATGTATCACCTCAAACAGTGCTAAAAGCACTCCAAGAACAAATCCTTCTCTTCCCCACTCTCCCCGTGACACCAGTGGGTGCTGGCAGGACTGCAGGGCGCACAGGCTCACACAGCTCCCTCCCTGGAGCACAAAAGCAGCACTGGGAGACCTGCAGACACCTGAAGCTGAGGCATTTGGCTGCATCTGCTTGGATTAATCTCTTTTTTTTTTTTTTTAAGTTATTTTTTATTTACATTTCGTGTGCATGCGCGGGCGTGTGCGGAGACACCGCAGGGGAAGAGGTTTCTCACAAGACTTATTTCAAAATGAGTTTAAACTTGCAAATACAGTATGGCACATCAGAGGTGGGCTGGACGCTGCTCAGCACTTGTCCTGCCCGACCTTGCAGCACTTGGAAGGCAAACAGCAAAGTAGAACTCAGCCAAGCCTTTGCTGAATGGAAAAAAAGCAATTTACACACACAGGGAAGTTTGCTCCCACAGAACTATTACCTGTTTGAAATATTCACCAGCTAGATCATTCTCAGGGTAGGAAGGGCTGAAGTCACCCATCAAAGCAGGGTTTGCCTGAGGGATGTGAAAGCTGAAGGCTGCAAAGTTTCCTTAACAAAAGCTATAGGAGGATTTCCAGAGCCAAACCTAAAACTCAGCCAGATTCTCAGAGTTTGGTGTGTTGTGGGATGAATTTAAAGTAGGTTACTAATGAATTGTGGCTTGGATAGAAACCATGAAAATATTATGGTTTTTTACAGCATTTGTCTGAGGTAGTACATATACCACACACAAAAATGCAAAAATATACAGATATTCATGATTATTTGCATATTACAGAAGGGAACTATGGGAACGCTCTTGWATCTCAATTCTCAAGAAGAACAGATCATTTCAGATCACACTGCTCATATTGACCACGGTCAGCTGAAACCAGAACAAGGGACAATGCTCCTGTTTGCCAGTGCCCTCTGAGGCACTGCTCCTGTTYTGGTTTCAGCCAAATAATCAGATTTACACAACATCACGGGTGTGCTGGGATGGATCCCTCTGGATCCCACACAAACACACAGGGCAGAGCAGGTTGCACTCGTTCTCTCAGCAAACTGCATGAAACAGGAGCAGGAGGAGCCCAGTGCCTCCCCAGCTCTGAGCTCACAGCCAGGAGCTCAGCACACAGACGGAATATTTGTACATGACTGAAACTTTTCACTCCCGTGACATTCGGAGGTTGGGTTCGATTCACTGCAAAGGTGAAATTATCTTCCTCTTAAATAAACTAAGAAATGTAAACAGTGTAACATCATTAAAAAAACCAAAAAACTCTCTCAGAACTTGTAACTGGTAAAATGTGAATGCAAACAGATGTGCTGGTATATTGTTAACGTCATGTCTCAGAGGACAGAGAGTGAAACATAATTAGCAAGAAATTTATGTATGAACCCTCCAGTGATTTTCTTTCTGGGATTACTTTGAATACAAATATAATTTAACTGATATATTTCATTTTTTTAAAATTAGAAAATAAGGCAAGTGCATTTCTGAAAAAGGTGCTACTCTTCTACACTTCTAGATAAACATGTGACACCTCTGAAAATTAGATCAATAATAAAAACATTAAAAATATCTGCAATTTAATATAGACTGAAAAACTATCAAAAGACAAAGTGACCAGCATCAATTTCAGAAAATATTTTAGACTTCATAAATACGAGCACCCTATATTTACATAAATTATCTTCTAAACTAGTTTTCCTTTGAAAGACACTTTCGTTCTAACAGATATGTCCATTAAATTATATAAATGTTTCAAATATGAAAAAAATAGTAGTAAAATAGAAGCATCAGATGATGTTGTTATTTTGGATTTGCCTTTTTTTCCTAAGATTTGGTTCTTGAAAATCTGTAGCCAGCTTTCACAGAGCTTTCCAAAAAAAATGTAACCCATGGAAATGAAAAACTTGTGCACTAATAACTACTGCTATCGTATAAAGATTCTGTGGAGAGCTTTTGAGTTTTCACATAGAAAGATTATACCAATACTTGTAAATCCCAGCAAAATGCTAATTTCAAAAYCTGAATTCTAAGACACTATTGATTTTTATAGACATTATGAACCTAATCCTTTAAACTGGCTTTGTACATTAAGCACATTTTTATAAGTGTAAATTTAATAGTTCCATTTCAAGAAGCAGGGCTTCAATACAAGGCTGATGTTGACCTTGCACAAAACAGGATAGAATTCTTTAATTCTTTTTAGCTCTTACTGATAAACAAGGAGACAAAATCCTGTTGCATGCTTTTTTTTTTTCTTTTCTTTTTTTTTTTTTTCCTGAAGTACCATACAACTCTTCAGTTTGTTCCTAAAGCCCCTAAACAGTTTAGGGAGAGTATTTAGTTGACAGCAAGCACTTCACTAGGCTTCAGTGGTATTCCTATGTTTAGACCTATGGGCAAACCCCCTGTAGTCTTTGAAAAAAAAAATAAAAATTACAATTAATACTAGACTGAAAAGGAGCTGTATCTTTTCTTACAATAATGCAGTTTGTAATTGTGGGAATTTATCCCAAACTAGTCCAATAGTTTTAAGAGGATCTCAGCAGAGAAGCAAAAAGAATCTACTGTACAAAGATGCTTGGCTCAAGCAGTAGTGCAAAGATCCACTGCCCCAGGAGCAAAGTCCCTCCAGAGCAAGGAGTTTGTGCACAGCAACCACTGACACCTCACCTTCCAAACAGCCTTTACAGACACTAAAAAACCCCAAGTTCCCCATAACCCCAGGCAATAAAAGCATCCACAATAAAATTTCATCAATCAGTGATAAGCATTAATAATCTGAGAACAAGTGCCAGCTGCTGCAGAGCATCCTGATTCTTTACAAATATCATAGCTCAGCAACTTATGCAGTAGTTCCACTGGAATTCCACTTCAAATCCTCCACCCCCTCCAGGTGAGCAGCGCACCTTCAGGGTGGGGCAGCTGCCCTGGGGACAAGGGGGACAGGGGAGGGAGGATTTGATTTCCCTGGTCCCCAGCAGTGCCAGGACAAACAGGGGCAGCTGCCCACCTGAGGAACTGCAGTGCAAGGGCCTGGGCACAAAGGGGAACGGGAGGAGCTTCCCAAAAATCAGCCTTGGCCACTGCTAGGCAGCGCTCCAGGTAGGAAATGCCTTGGTAGCTGCTGAACTCTCAGCACTAAAATCCACCAGTGGAGACCCCCTAGGTATTTTACCTGAGAAACAGAGGAAAAACTCAGAGGCAGTTCTGAAAAACTTCATTGTGTAGCTTGTCTCTAAAAACCTACACACAGGCATTTTAGCATCATCAAAATAGGACAATCACACTTTYCCCCAAATAGCTTTATAAAGAATATATAAGTGCACAATTAGAAAAATCCCTCCTTAGATACAGTTAAAAACATATTCTGCCCTTGATACAATTTTGGAAAAATCCTATGCTCTGTTTGATTTAATTTTTTTTTTCTTTTTAGCAGTGATAAGTAACTACACCTCATCATATCACCAGAGGTGTAGATATGTGGTGTATCCCACTGGCAGCTGAATCCACCAGGCTTTACACTGATAAGGTTTTCAGCAACCTGACTGGGGCTATGTGTTGCTTTTTCATGGTTACAAAAAAGATTCTGATAATGTAGACCAGCTCATCTCTGAATTTATTAACATACAATTTTATTATTTTTCCTTTCATGTTCAAATCAGGACTGCAAATGGAATCCACAGCTGTACTCTTTCGACAGAAGTGTATTTTCTTACCCATATAAAACATAACCTAGAAATCCCCAACTCCTTTCATGTGAGTTGCCAGCTTAAACAAAAAGGGGTGAAAAACAGAAAGAACATAAGAAAATAAGATATATACCCTACTGTTTAACACTGTTTACAGATCTTGGTAGTTGGGGTGATAAGATACAGTATGTGGATTTTTTTTAGCAACTGCTTTAAAATTCATATTCTTACACCATCTCGTTTAATCAATACCAGTATTCCTTTATGATCATTGCCAATTTGGATGATAAACTCTTCCCAAAGCACATCCATTTCATTGTAAATAAAACAATTCATTAATTCTTTGGCATCAGAAGAATCATACAGCTGCAATTGCTCCGTTGTGTCGAGAACGAGACCTTTCCAAAGTCACTCGTTTGTTATCTGCAACAAAAAGAGAGAAAAAAACAAATCACCACAAGATTTGAAACACGGATAATGCAATGTCAAGAGGTTTTCAAACAGCCCTGAAAATCATTCTGAATGATATGTAAATAAGTAAGTAGGAGACTGGATCAGAGAAGTTTCACACTGCAGCTGCCAGACTGAGTTCAAGAGTTCTGCAATCAGCAATAAATTACTTTCTTGATCAGAGAAGCTGGGTGATAAAAGCATTGGGAGAATCCTGAAACACGGTCCCCTTGGAAACAGCACATAATAAATACAATTCTGGGTAAAAATCTTTCAAATTTTATAAATCATTTATGCAGAGAATCTCTGGAAAAATACATTTCAAGTTTCATGAGAACACACTGACCARTGAAAACCTGCTAGATGCTCCAAGCCTAAAGCCCAAACACCTCTCACTGTAATTTGGTASAGAGTTAAAAATAGAACAGTTAAATCAGCCACTTCCTAAGCATTTCCTGATTGTGCAACGTGAACAACTTTCAGTATAAAATATTACCCAGTAATTATTGCAATGAATAATAAATATATCTCTATCACAGGAAAACAATCACCAAGTACCAGCCACGCTCCTAAATGCCTTTACAATAAAATTTTAAAGCCATGAATACACACACACACACACAAAGGGGCAGGAGATTAACCCCCACTCTGTTCTGCAGGTTTGCATCTTTCTTTTGGACAATGAGCTCCTGCCATGCACATTTTTTTCTTTTTTTCTTCTTTTTTTTTTTGGTGGCTGCTTCCTTTGGGCCTTTTCTCCCCTGTCTCATTCAGGTGCTGCTCTGCWCCATTTCTGTCCCTACACTGCTGCAGCACCAGGATGTCCCAGAAGAGGGGCTGGGACTTTTACACAGGGCTGSAATATCATAAAGAATTTGATGCCTTTTGGGGCTACCTAAACTCAGAATTAAGGGAATAAAAAGCAGTTCTATTTATTGAAGGGCCTTCAGGTACATTTGGGGCAGATGAGGCCCTCAGGGGCTACACCCAAAAATGGATGATGGGTCACAGGTTTGCACACTTTGATAAGTTTGGTTCATTTGCATACTGGGGGTTAATGTTCCAATTACAGCTTCAGCTAATGAAGTCATTGACCCCAGATTTGCTCCCCCCAAACTCACTTTTGTTCCCATCTGTGGGCCCTGAGGCAGTGAGGTGTCCTTGGTTCCCAGCCTGGAGAGGAATTGTTGTGTCTGCCCAACATGGGAGAGCAGCAGCTCCCACTGTACATGGGGTTTAGAGTCACACACTAAAGAACTGCAGGATCACAAATACATGAAAATATAAAAAATCAAATGCTAAGGCATCAAAGTCACTTCAGCAAAGCACCTGCCAGGCACACTGCAGGCACTCAGCTCCTCCCAAAGGCTCAGCTCCCTCTGCCTGCCCAGCCTGTGCCCCTGGCAGTGCCAYGCTGAGGGCTGGGCASAGAGCTGGGTCCCCAGCACCCCTGRGGGCACACACACGGTGTSTGAGCTGGGTTTGGGTGAAAYTGAGAGCCAGGGGAAAGGAAAGGCTGGAGCAGGGATCCACTGGGATCCAGCAGGGGCTGTGAGCACCTGCAGGGAGGGTGCCAAGGGGCCACAGCCAGGCTCTGCCCAGGGGTGTCCAGCTGGCCACAGGACAACACAGGGCACAAGTGACCAGCAGGACACTTCCTGACAGGGCACAAGTGACCAGACAGGACACTCCTCCTGACAGGGCACTGACCAGAGCAGGACACTCCTCCTGACAGGGCACAAGTGACCCAGCAGGACACTCTCCTGACAGGGCACTGAGCAGCAGGACCACCACTCTGACAGGGCACAAGTGAACCAGCAGGACACTCCTGACAGGCAATGACCCAGCAGGACACTCCTCCTGGACAGGGCACTGACCCAGCAGGACACTCCTGACAGGGCACTGAGCAGGGACACCATGGACCAGCAGGACACCTCCTGACAGGGGCAGTGACCAGCAGGACACTCCTGACAGGGCACAAGTGACCAGCAGGACACTCCTGACAGGGCACAAGTGACCAGCAGGACACTTCTCCTGAACAGGGCACAAGTGACCAGCAGGACACACTCCACAGGGCACAAGTGACAGCAGGACACTCTCCTAAGGGCACAGTGGCTCTGAGCAAGTCAGGAACACTCACTGACAGGGCACAAGTGACACAGCAGGACACTCCTGACAGGCTCTGAGCAGCAGGACACTCCTGACAGGCACTGCCAGCAGGCAAACTCCTCCTGGCTCTGAAGGGCACTGGGCACTGCCCCAGGACGGGCTGCAGCTCCATCCTCAGATATTCCATCCCTTCCCCTGGAGCCAGGCTGGGCACAGGGTGGCCAAGGTSACCTCCAGAGCCCCCTCCAAGCCCAGGCCCTGCTCTCAGCCAGCAGAGCCAGAAACGGGCAGGCAATTAAAGGAGACAAAGAAGTCATCTCTGTGATCTGTTCCTGGACAGAGAACAGAGGCTGCARAATCAGCCTCCCCTTCCCCTGCTCAGTGCAAGTGTCTGCGGTGCTGTGGGGAATTAACGGCTCCTTTAGCAAGATTATTAGTTCTTTTTATAGTTCTGCCTTGCCTCCTTTTCCTAATGAACCTAGCCATGCATAAAGTATTCAAATTACCCTAAGTCAATCTGTTTTGCATGGGAATAAATCTCTGTGCTGGTTGCAGTGTCACTAAGAGCTGGCAATTAGAGCACAGAGGAAGGGAAGTCATCAACTCGGATGTGCTGCTGCCCCTCCAAGAGCAAAGGCTGCACTGATACTGCTCTCAGTGGCCTCAACACACCAGCTTCAGCTCCACAGGTTAAAAACAGATTAAGAGAGTATTAGAACTGTTGATTTTGATTTTATTTTTTTTTTTTTAGGTTTTTCTCCCTTCATCATGCAATTGCAAAGCTGGGCTGGGACTTCAGGCAAACATAAAACCACAAAACAAAATTGTAAAAAAAAAATATAATTTCCTTCTTCAGGTAATAAGAAAGTATTTTCTTAATACATTATGTGTTAAGTTAAAACAWAGGGTTTCATATGGTTTYATATCCTGATGCTTTGTGAAATTGGGTTGGGCTGGCATTTCAGTTACTTGAGCAAGAATTCTGAAAAATCATTAAATTTCTATCACTTTCAATATGCACATTCAGTTATCTCCAACATCAGTATTTACCTTTTTRATGTAACAGACTGTATTGAATACAACACAAAGCAAGTCTGGCTCATAAACATGACTGACTATTCTGGCATAAAACCAACTAGAACATCAATAAATGGTAAAACTCTTTCCTTTTGTAAGGGGGGGTGGAGAGGGAAAATAAGAGTAAGTTAAAAGTAGCTGAAATGAAATAAGCAATCATTGCCCAAAGGCTCAGGTGTACTTTGAAAACATGCAAACATGACTAGAAACCATGATCATAGGTTCTGTGGGTACCAGCCAGGCCTTCTGGGTAACCCAGGGAGAGAATTGGATTTCTCACTTTAATCTTAGAAGTCCATTTCTTTTAAAAGCAGGGCACACCCACTCTGCTCCCATTGCAGACATTATAATCTRTCTCAGAAGTGAACACACGACCTTCAAAGTGGCCTCTCAATCTGCTGAAAGGATCTTAGAGCAGTGAAAGGTAGAACAGTGAARGATTAAAATGGGAAACAAAGCAGATTTTTATATCACAAAATAATCCCCATCTTTTAGCTAGCTGGATCAAATGAAAATGAAGTCAATATAAAATTAAATGCTGAGGAATCAAATCAGCARTTCCTTTTTAGTACACATAACCCTGGAATGCAATGGTGACCCTGCGAAAAACAAATGGACTTTGTAATAAAAACAATTCCTTGCTCAAGYCTTCTTGCACTCAGCATAGCACCAAGATGGGAATAAACCCTGCAAAATCTGTTTTTCCTYTCCTTAATGCTCCTTCATTAGCTCTGTTATTAAAAGAGAAGTCTCAATAGCTGCCACAGATTTATTAACTCAGCAGCTTGTTATCAACACAGAACTCGGTTATATGAGGAGAAAAATAAATGCTACTTTGCACAACTGCAGCGCTAAGATTAAGTGACTTTTTCATTTCATTTTCTCCTTATCCACTCTTCCAGGTAGTAACTTTATGCACTCCTAATTACAAACCCTATTTTTTATGAGCAATCAATGCTTGTATTAATAGAGATGTTGTGCAGTCCAATGGACTGGTCATGACACTGAGGTATCTGATAATGGAAAGATGGAGTCTATAAAACCATCCCTCAAAGGTACCTGATTGGAACTTGCATCATTCTGCAACAAGGAAAAAAAGTTCTCTTCTATCATTATCTCTCAGCCTTGATATTAAAATTATAAATGTGTTACAAACTGCTACCCWGGGCTTGGTACCTTGTTTGACTCCTTTTTCCCCTCCTAAATCACCTCCCCAAGGTGGAAGAATTGACCTTTCCACAGCTGACAATAATAATAAAAACTGTTCCATGCTCAGAGAAAGGAGGTCCTGGTTTGACTTGCCTTGAAAATGATCACAGCAAGAAGGTAGAACTCTCAGCAGTTAATAAAATATTTAAAATTTCATCTTTTTGAAATAGTTTTGACTATGCAAAAGAGACAGAACTGCGTGCTGTAAGGGAATTTGTATGGCCCGTGCCTTTGGGAATCAATGAAAGCCTTTGCATCAAACATTTATTTCTTCATTCATGTAAAATCTTGTTCACTAGGAAATCCTACTGAAACACATCTTGTTTTCATGAGCAACCAAAGGAAAAATACTCCTGCAGTCCCAAGCACTGCAGCAGTGAAACAGGGAAAGCAGCAAGACAATTTCCTACAGGTGGGGAATGATGAAAAAATGAGGCAAGGACTCATTTGAGTMGGTTTTAAATGGACAAAGTGCCACAGCAGATGGATTCCAAGGATCAAACACCTCATCTGTAATAACTGGCATGTGCTCTATAGGAAAAGGTGAAAACCTGAACTTTGTTTTACAAGTATCACTTCTTTCTGATCAGGACAACCAAATATTTCCTAGTGTCACTGATTAAAATTGTGACAAGTTAGGTCAAATTCAATTCACTTGAGCCTGGGTAGCCTCCAGTTTTCTCCTGGAGCTACCCACACACAGAGAAAACTGAGGCCAAATCATTATTTGCTGTAACAGCACATTACCWACTGCTTGAAGGAACAACCCAAGTAAAAAAAAAATATAAAATTAATACTATTAATAATATTTTTAGTTTTAATTTTATTATTGTTGTTTTTATTTTATTATTCTGATTTTCCTTCATGGACTGCRGGCGCCTCCATCACCTTTAGCATCCCACAATGAAAGGTAGATTTTTYTTGGAAAATGGAATTGGTAGAACCTCAGGCAGGAGCAGAATTGRCCCAGAGTAAACCAGCAGGGAACTCCATCCCACCCAGCACCTCTTTAGCAGCTAACACTGCCTGTGGTACTGCCTGGCCTGTCCCTCTGACATTAKTGCAGATCCCAGCTGAGAAAAAGGCCAGGAAAGGAAATTAAGAGCATCAAAACTGCTGTTGCTGTCTGGAGCAAAACCCTTTTTGAGAGAAAATGGCTCTCCTAACCTCAATTCTGTTAAGATTCAGTCCATCTSTGTGAGATTTGATTTCAAATTGATCTTTCAGAATGTATGGCCTATAGAGAAAAAAAATAGCAATAAGGTAAAAATCAGTTATGGGAGAAATACAGCCRAAATAACACTGCAGAAAAGGGGCTGAAATAGCTCTTTTCAAAAGATCCTTATTGCCAGCAGGTGAAACAAGCAAATAAAACACTTTTCTAGCTGGGTTAAGGGACACAGTACAGTTAATGTGTTTCCTGTTAATCATTAAGTATTTAAACCACTCGTATTTTAACCTAAACATGCCTGGCAAAATCTGACCTTGGYCCATTATACCATCACAGCAGGGCATCTGACATTCACAGGGATTTGATATTTCTGTAACCAAAAATGAGAACAAACCAAGTGATCCAACATCCCTRTTCCCAGCTTTTTGGGTTTTTTTTGCTAAACAGAATCTCAAATTCTTGACAATCCAAGTTAAATGCCAGCTAAAAAGGTTATTTTAGCATCAGTTTCAAAGAAAACATCGAGATTTCAAGCAAACCCTGGAGCTGTAAGGTCAAATTCTATAAATCCTGGTTTATTTTGGTGTAGGTCAAGACTTTCATGTGAAAGCTGAGTGATAACCTGGGTTTATAAATGTTATGATCGAGAAACAGAAACTTACCCTTAGGCCAAAAAGAAAGCAAAATGTTTTTTGTGTTTGCTTTTTTGTTGTTKTTTTTTTTTTTAAGCCTCCAAAYCAAGATAGCACAGCTGAACACMKTAATTATAAAGACATCATTTGTTAAAAATGTGTTCCTGGTTACTGGGATATTTACAAATCCATTGATCTGTGAGGCATTGAGGGGGAAGAAAAGGTTTAAAAAGAAATAAGGAGGAAGAAAAAGCACTAAGGAGAGCTGYAGCACTTAAAAGGATGTCTCTGAAGGCTGAATGGTTCCTCCTCAGGAAAAAAGCAGAAACACATCTCCTGAGTTATCTGCAGGAGTCAGGAGTGTCGTGTTCTGTTCAGAAAYACTGCCTTCAAAGCTGTGAAGTCATTTAGGTAACACACAGCACCTTCATTTGAAGGTTTCCAGACGATTCTGTGTGAACAATTTCTCATGGAGAAGATATGTGCCTGTTTGGATCCTCTTTAACTTGCTAAATAAATTTGTTAATACCCAGCAGCGCTGTGGCACAGAAGCAGGTCTAAAATACAGAGAGTTAAAGAATTTAAGCCCTGCCACAAAAGAGTTTTACTCCGATTAAAAGGGAACAAAGCCACGTCTAATCTCTGTGCTGCCACTCAGACCCAGCTTGCTGGGCACTGTTAATTGTAGCCTTTGAGTCCAAGGAAAATGCAGAACATCAGTAGAAAACCCATTTATTTGTGTCCTGTGTGTTAGACACAAAAATGCTTTAAAAGGGAATAATGTGGGAAGTTTTAATGCTAAATGGCATGTGTGATGACATTTACCAGCTCAGCTCAATCCAGCTGTGACCACGGCCAATCCAGCGTGGCAGCACAATGAAAGTCACACTGCTGCAGCCCAGAGTGAGGATATTGGCCATCTCTATCATAATTCCAATAAAGAAATAAATACTTACCCTATTTAGAGCCGAAGTTCAGTATTTGTAGGATGACAAATGGATTTGTAAACCCTATTTTCAAGTAATCAGTTTAAAGGAAATTTCACTATTGCTTACTCCGGGCCTTAAGATTTCCAAACCACCCAAAAAACAAAGAAAGAACTGGCCCAGTAAGATAAGATTCCTTAAACCTTTAAATGATCTGTTTAATATTTTAATTTGCCTTTGCTTTCTTTGTTAATAGCACCACTTGGGAAGTGCAGTGAAAGCTCTTCCACAAGAGTTGCACTGGAAAAGCCTTAGCAGGAGACAACACATGCCTGCCTCRGGGGTTACAAGACAAATCAATCTATTTTTCTCCTTTCCTCCAAGGGTAATTGGCCTTTAAAATTACAGAGAAAAATAGGCCTTCGTGTCAGCACAATGCAGGCACATATACAGCCATTTTCCATTTCTTTTTCAGYTGGAATTCTCAGCTGAGAGGTAAACTTATAAAGGTGGGAAAATAAAAAGAAGATGAAGAGGAACGATTGCATCAGTTCAAATCCCCTCCAATAACAAGCAGCACTGTGACCAGCATTTGRGGCTGGAATTTACTGAAACCTGCTATGAATAGCTGTCATTTTCCTAGGCAGTATTTTTTTATTCTTGATTGTGATAAAATTTTCTCGAATTTTTGTGACAGCCTGTACTGWGGGCATTCATGGAGATTTATCACAGAATTTAGTCAGACTGAGGAGTTATAATTATTGCTTCATTTCCCATAAAATCTCACAAAGTAATACTGATTTTTACCTCATTCTTCTGAAATTGCCTTTTTCAAGGAGCAATCAYGGCTGTGAATATCCCCAGAATCCTTCTGCTGTGCTGTACACATAATCACCTGCAGACTCAGTTTCAGCCTTTGAATACTGGTAAATTGTATACAGTGCATTTAAATTGGCTAATAAATTGTTTGATAGCAGTGAAACTCAGATGATAGTCTTCTTACTTTTCTGATTGCTATTAAATCTGCTTTGCAACACATTAATCACATTCTACTTTTAATAAGAGATTGTCACGTGAAAATATTTCCCTGTGCATAAAGATGAGCAATCAGCTAAGCTACAACTGATACATAAAAACAAGAACAAAGTTGAAAAAAGTCAAAACAACTTAGTGTTTTAAAACCAGAACTGATATTCCCTGGAAACAGTCCTGAGAGCACTAAAGCATTGCTGTGACCTCGCTCACTGGGAGTGTGTGTACAGGTGTAAAGCAATTATTAGATTTGATATCTGAATGAACTCAGGTTCCCATTARAGCCTGAATGCTTCAGTGACCCTATTATTTTCCTTCCAATGCTCCCAGACCTGATCAACTTAATTATTCTGACTAGTGAAACATTTAGGACGTGAATGTAGGATTTGTTTGAAGCCAAATGAGACAAATGAAAGTACTTCAGCAAACAACTCCAAGAAAAGAATAAGACCTGTGAGAATCGAATGTGTCACATCCAGCAAGGTCAGGACTAAGTAACAGTAACAAAGAAAAAGAGAGAGAGATCCTTGGCAATAAAAATACATTTGTTCAGGTATTTTTTCCCTTGAACTTCTCATTTGTAACCTCTCCTGCATAGTGAAAACATTTAGCTGATGAATCAGAAGGGYAAAACAAGTTTCAGAGAGWAAATTAACTGTCTGCTTYRAGTACTGAAAGAATCCAAATCTCAAAACACAGAGATTGTGATTCTYCTTTCATGACTACTCACACACTTTTAGTAGTYGTCCAAAAGTAAAAGTAGAGCCTCTACTCAAAAACCACCTCGTGTCAGAGAGGAGAGATTTGCTGATGTGAAAGCTGTGTTTCCCTGTTTTAATTGTGCCTACTATTTCTCTGCCAAGGAGAAGCCTGTGACACTGCAAAAACCATGTATTCACATTTCAAACAGAACTGTCTGGTGCTAATCCGCTCTACTCTTCATCAATAATGAAATTTAAAATGTCCTATTCCCAGCTCCCCTATGAACACCTCCACTCCTACAATTTGTACTTGCTCTGGAGGTGAGGTGGCTGGGCAAGGACTACAGACAGTGATAGGTTCTGAATGTGAAGTGCACAGGGGATCCCAGAGTTCCCATCCTTCATCCCATTGCCCCAGTCCTTAAAGGAATTGGGCTGGCACCCAGGGCTCCCTGTAAGCCCTGCAGTTCCCATCCCTCATCCCACTGCCCCTGTCCCTAAAGAAAAGAATTTATTTCTTTAAAGGAAATAAATTTATTTCTTTAAAAGAAATAATTACTTCAAATTACTTTCTTTAAAACAAATAATTAATTAAGTAATTAAAAATAATTACTTTATTCTCCTAGCCTTGTCTGGCCTCTGTTCCAGGCAGCCACTCCAAGGCATCAAGGGCAGGTTCCTGGCTGGCARTGATGCCTTCAGYTTTATCTTCCATATTTYCCAGCCTCTGCACTGCWYTGGKTTATAACTCTGARCTCCACACACAGTGCCAGCAGCTCTCCTCACAGCTCAGGCACACAGAACAATCCTTTYCCASCCCAGAACCAAGGACAGCACTGCAGCTTCAGCCCCAAAAGTGCAAACAGCAGGGAATGGAGAGAGCAAACAGGGAGGGTGGGACTGCAGAACCTGGAGCTGGGATTGGACACTGAACCCCARYAKGGAAATGGACCARAACTYATAAMAGTGTGAGAACTCATGACCCAGGGCCCATCCTGGTCCTGAAAAGAGGTATTTCCTACTGGTAAATGTAAACTGATTTTTCTCCATGCCCACACAATGGCAATATTTCCTGTAGCCTGCAAAAGTCAGCCTTCTGTATTTTTTATGCATCAGAAAAATATTCTCTCACCATATAAATATCTATATATAAAACCCACTCTGCAAGAACTTGCAGGCTACAAGTAAAATGAAATATTTTAAATAATACAATAAAGGCAGAATATCCATAATTATTTTTTTTTGATTAAATAAAATATCAGCATTTTTTATTCATGGCTAGGTTAACATTTACAATTCAGCATTTTGCAATATTTAAATGGAATTGAATATGCTATGAGAAAACTTAGAACTACATCACTCCTGTATGGCTGGCACAGGCCATGGCTTTCTGTGCCCATCTGCATTTTACCACAGGACAGGAAAGAAAAGCTCCTGTTCCAGCCTGGCAGGATGATCTCACCACCACCTGACACCTCTCTGCACCCCCAACTGAGAATAACTCCATCCTGAAAGTGACTTTTAATCTCTATTATTTGCATGTGCAGGTTATGTGAATGTGAAACTGTTGCTTATTAAAATAATTCATACAAGAAAGTAATTTMGACTATACATGGCAGGCTCTGAGGTAAAATATAATAACTTTTAAGAACTTAGGAGTCTAATTTCTTTCTTGGCTGAGCACGGACAACTCCATTATGATTCAGTGTGAGAACCCCATGCTCACATAAAGCAGAATTTGACCCTTTCTGTTCATATAAAGAATAAAAATATAGAAGCAGTTAATGCTGGGACAGGGCAACAAGGTGTGCCTGAATAGCTCAAAAAGTGTTTCTGTTGATCAACACTTGTACCTGRGGGGGGTTATTTTATGTGCTGCTCCAAAGTCACTCAGGTTTTTTCTCTCCAGATGCAGAAGGACTAAACCAGGCCCCTCCTTCAGCTCCCACAACAGGTGGGGATGTAAAGAGTGAATAAATAGATTCACATTCTCTGGGGCTGCAGRGGAGGCAGCACCCACACCTCCCACAGAGGTACCCAGGAGGAGTTTGGCATTTAAATTGCTCTTCATCCTTTTCCAGGCTGAAGTGGGACTGAAGGATGAGGCAAGGG